>CM076579.1:990427284-990791033 GCA_034641835.2 Pinus albicaulis | reverse complement strand
CACTGCGATTGAAATGGCGGACCCGATCGTGTTATAAGCGGGAGTTGATATATGCAAATCGCATCCGGAATCTCAATCGTAATCGGAACTCTCTGATTGATCGCACGACTTTGTAAAACGTTGCGATTGAAGCCCGGACCCGATGGGCTTATTAACTATGATTAACAAGTGTTTTGAGTTCCAGTTCTAATCGCAAACGGAAATTTGTGAAGGCGCTGTTATATATAAATATATATATATATATATATATATATATATATATATAAAGTGGTTGCGGTTGTATTAAAACATGCCGCGTGGTCTGTAGACCCACGGGCCTCAGCTTAACGGGAGGGCGATTATTAATGTAATGCAATTGTAATATATGTATGTTTCGGCCTGCGGAACTCGCCACATCAACAAGACACTTGCTGCGTGTAAAGGATTGAATTACAGTCAGCAGATTCATTTATATATAAAGCACTGGTATAAAAATAAAATAAAAATGCAGTTCATAAATTCAGGAGTTACGCAGCAGCCATAAACAGAAAGGCATACAGAGAAGAGAAAGGGACAAAGAGACAGTTTGAGAAAAGACAAATGCGCAGCAAGCTAAGAGACAAAATGAGTGAGCTAGAGTTCACATTGTAATTCGAATATAAATGTTTTAATTGTTTTTATTGTTTGTGATGCATTGGCAAGTCTCCGAGAGAAAACAAACTCCCACTGTAATGTTAAAATTGACACCTACAGTTATAATTTCTGAGTAAGCTGATAAAAGGAGTGAGAAGGAAGAAGGCAAAGAGACATGACTTTCCATTTCGAATTCCAAGCAGAATACAAACAGTCATGTGAGGAAATCTATAAATAATATCATCCTGATATTCAAAAAAAAAGGAGAGAGTAAATCAAGAGAAGGCAGAATATAGAAGAGTGAGGCAGAGAAGATTAAGAAAAGCAGAACAGAAGGAGAAGCTACAGAACAGGGCTGATATCTGAGGTAAATCAGCAAACTTTCAGTTTGATAAATTGAGGAAGTTGGAGCTTTCCTATCAAGTTGCAGCTTGATAGTCGTCAGTTGTAGCTGACTGAGGTTGGAGCCTCCTGTAGGTTGGTGCCTGCAGAAAATTGAAGGGAGTTGGTGCTTCCTTGCAAGTTGTAGCTTGCAGAATTGAGGATAGAGCCTCCTGTAGGTTGGTGCCTGCAGAAAACAGTGGTGAGAGGGAGTTGGAGCTTGCCTTTGCATCACAACAATAATAAGATGTGGTTTTCTCCCTTTATGGGTTTCCACTTACATCTGCTGTCTCTATGTGTGCTTCTTATGTGTTGATGTGATTATTTCAATCTGCTTAATTTCTTGCTGCTTTCAACTTAAGTATGGTGTCACAATAAATTAATATTGGCTGCAAATAAGATTGTTCAAATATTAAAGCTGTAAATAACTTTGGTAAAAATTTAAAAGGCTAATGCATGTATTAAACTGATTCACCCCCCCCTCTCAGTTTAATGAAAGATTCAACAGAGTATTCCCTCCTACGTTTTCCCACATAGTGCTTTACAAATCATGCCAACGCAGTTTGACTTGGTCAAACTTGGCCAAGCATGTTTCCAAGAACCTCCTTTCACACATGGAGGTGTGAAATCCAGCTCCAATATAATCCTATTTCATACTTAGAGGATTTTTATTCTCTAATGATGAAAATAATGGGTCCCCTACCCATTTTATTCACCTCCTCAACAAAAATTAATGTCCCATAAAATCTGGGACATTACACCACCTATGGTGTTGATAATGGGGTGAAGGGGGGCTCCATCCTTGTGAATCTTAGGAAGACCATAAATCCCATATCAATCAATTTTTTGGATAAATACATTGAACAATAATAATAGCATCCAATTTTGGGGAGATGAGGGTGGCATCTCCTTTTCCTTCAACATTTTTAGTTAAAAAAACAACATTTGGCCAAATTACCCAAAGTGTCATTTTCATAATAAAAGCAACTACCATAGCTTCTTTTAAACACAAATTGTTTAATTAAAAAAATTTCACTTACAATTTGAAGCATGGATTTCCTACAAGGTTTTGTAAGGACTTGAACATTCCATGATTCTATTATTGTCGCAAAATTTAAACATGTAATTTCATCATCTCCTCATCTTCGAGGCTAGAAAACATGTCAAGAGCTAAACATTTTATACTAAGTTGAGAACGAATCATTTAGGGTTCTATTATTTTTTTTGTTTGAGAATATTTTACATATAGTGCTCATAGAGAGATAAGGCATGGGGGTAAATATTGGGCCCTATGAGCTACACCTCTCAAGTGGAGGTGGGAAAGGAGGCTCCATTAGGTTCATTGTCCATGTCCACATTGGTAAAATTCTTATGAGATTTTCGGCTTCAAGTTAGTTACCCTTCTTTACAACCTACACCCAACTTCACTATCTAAGAAGGGTGAGGTTGTGGCTTCCTAACCTTGAGCATTATCAATAGCTTGATTTTCATCATTTTCCACCTTCCCCATTAGAAAAGAATCCTTAATTTTGTGGTTTAGCATTTGGCACCTAAAATAGGTATTTGGTAGGCTGATTAGAATGGTTGAAAAATAACTTTTCCTCCTCCCCCCAAATTGAATGTACAAAAATGCCTTGAGCTCTTTAGATAGATTGAATTTGGGAAAACCCCTCTTTTGAGTCCATGGGTAAAAAAAACTAATGGGTTCATGGCAAATGAAATGTCCAATTAGTGCATATATGTGTTCTAGGAACTCCCATAATTACATGGGTAACCCTTGAAATTCTACTCAAACGAAGAAATACAACTGAGTGGCCTCCTCTACTAAGAACATTTTGTGCAATTTGGAAAGCACATCCAGGGTAGTCTAAGACCTTCATGGATTGTGAAACACCCTTTCATGACAATGAATTTCTTGGAAAGAAAAAAAAAAATCCTTGGGTTAGGTTTCATATCATTGTGAAAATCCAACAAATCCAACCATATTTTTCCCCAACTTGCTTAACCTAGGTCTTAATCATTGATGTGGGCTGGATATGGCCGATAAACGACCATAGCAATTTGTATTTTTAAATTATTATCAGAAATTAAATTATCACAAGAAATAATGTATTCAAAATATGCAATATCACCAGGAAATTCATTTAGAAGACTTTCATTTCCTTTTTGACAACATTTGGGATGAAATTTTGTAGATCCTTCAACAAAACCATTGTTTCCAACTCTTACTCATTAAAAAAATGCCGCCTGAAAATTTGTTGAAAAAATGAGGTGGGTAGCAAGGGTGGCAACGGTAATGGCCCTTTTCTCACGTTATGGTAGTCTAGTAGAGCTATGAATTCAACCAATGTAATTCCCATGTTGTCCAAAATCAATAAACGCAAATAGACTGGTTAATTTAACCTTGATCAATGTTCATTTTCACTCAAGCCCAACGACTTCAGGATGAACATTATAATGAATCCCTACTTACCTTATAGTAGGTCCGGAGAGCCACATATTCCACTACTGAAATGGCCATGATACCCAAAATAGTAAATACAGGGATACAACTAGTAAATTCAACCTTTATTGATAGTTGGGATGACTCAAATACTATGATATTAGGTGATCTAAAACCCGTGTTATTGGATTCGCAAGGTCTTGACTCTAGATCTGTGGATCCACATTTTGGATCTGGATATGGATATATATTGGTGTATCCGGATAGTTTGGAGGTGGATTCATTGATATTCAACCCCGAGCATACATGGATCCCAAGGAAAATTTGATGTAATTTTATGTTTTTTCATTTATTTTTAGGTTTTCGGAATGATTTTCCACTGAAACCCTAAGCCCCTTATAATATCCTATAAGATAATCATGCCCCACTTCAAATATAAGACATTGAATGTTGTTTTTCAGAGTGATTCAATCTTGAGTAGTGATATGAGACACCCTTGTGTTTCTAGTTGACATCATCTAATGATCTAAGTTCTAATGCTCTGATTTTTGATTGGTTTTTATTCTTAACTATAAATGTTTTTTTTAAGAATTTAAAAAATATTATCACAGATTCTTTCCTTTATTTATCCCTTATAGTATCCAAATCTCGCCTTTTCAAAAATCTGATGGATATGCATCCATATTCAGATCCTAGTAACTTTACTCTAAAACCCTCTTAAAGGGACGATTTAACGCTAGAACATGAGAGAAAGATTTGATGGTGACTAAGTTCTTATAATCCATGTCTTTCAATTTTCTGGGCATTTTTGTGTATTTCAACTTTTGAACATTGACTTGAACCTTGGGTCTATTAAATTTTATCTTGGTGTCCCTATTCTTTCCATTCCATTCAAATATCTGGAATAATTAATTTACTACTAGGAGGCAAAAACAACGTTTGTCTGCCCAAAAATATAAAATTCTACTGTTTCTATGATTCTATTAACTCACACCTTTTTTTACCCTATCCCCATATTTTATACTTTGTTGTAATACTCATGCCTTTTTTTCAGCGTGGAGTTGGGGGATATTATTTTCTCTATTTTTTTGGAATTTCGGCTGTACATTGAAATATTATTATATGTTCTTCAAAATTTTCTAGACTATGGAGTCACTTTAAGCCTTAAACTTATTCTTGTGGACCTTGTTTTACTTTATCTAATAAGACCAACCAGCTCTTGTCTTAGCAGAAAATATTGTTTCATTCCCCTTAATCCCATTAGTTCCATTCAGGTGAATTTTTCATGTTCAAGACACATGTTATTTGTATTTCTACTACACTCTAACTGCCCACTTGGGAAATTAGTCTATTAATGTTGAACACATTTATCTCAATTTTATAGGTTGTATGTTATTATTTATATCATTTATGGATGGTTATTGATTGAATTAAAATAGAGGATGGGAAGGTCTTGTCAATTCTCTTGACAAAACAAAATCAAATGGAGTGGTGGAATTGTGTTTTAAAGGGTGAGCGAGAAATCAGTACTTGAAAGGTAGAACTTGAGAATAGCAAGCTATCTAATCTGGATCTAGAGACATGATAGACAATGGAAAAAAATGATGTTATTGATGAGTCTTCCCCACTAATCAACTATAAATGTTAGACCATTACCCAAATTTTAGTTATCTGCAATCGAAATAGTGACTAGCTTTAATATTTGTATGAATAGAAACTCTGGCCATTGTCATGTTCTTTTCCTATGAATGATATTAATTTTAAAACTTCAAATAGTTTGTTGTTGCACTAATTAAAGCTTTGATGACACACATATAGTTTTCAAAACTCTTTTCTAAATCTATTTTCTTAAGAAAATTTTCCTTTTTAATTTATGTACCATAATTTCTACTGTGTAACATATGTTATGATATAATTGCTTTGATAAATAGATAGAAGTGTTGTACAACATAGTCTTTTTTAAATTTGAAGAAACAAGATTTCCAAATAAAATTTTTATTAATTAAGAACATATTTTAGACTTCTAAGCCAAGTTATGATTATATATAGGTACAGAATTTTGTGTATGTTTATGTTGTGTTGTCTCTTTATTTTTTGTCAGGTAAGAATGGCTAATAAGGAATGTGATCTTGAGCAGCAGGTAAACATATTATTATATTATCAAAGGTGATATCTATGATTTTCAGGCATGGCAATGGAAACATAGAGGTTAGTGGGATCTCCAAAGTCCGTTTTAGAAGAATTTAATACTATTGATGATTCTAATTCTTTAAAGGGTGCTAGCTCAATGGAAGAGCACATTCTTTACAAGCAGGAGGTTGGTGGCTCGATTCCATCATGCCCTGACATTCATATGGAATGGAGGCGATCATTTTTTGGTGACAAAGATCTTTTGACCATCACCAATGAGCTTATGGTGACATTTTTTGACCCTCACCAAAATATGAAATGGTGAGGGTCAATGAACGCCACCATATATATATACATCAATAGTGACGACCATGAAAGGTCCATCACCAGAAATCGTTGTTGCTGATATGAAATGGTGAGGGTCATTGTTTTCCATTATAGTCATTATTCGTGACAGAACTTGAAGTCATTAATGAACTTACCATGACATTTTTTGACCTTCACCTTATATAAAATGTTGATCGTGAATGAACGTCACCATATATATGCACCAATAGTGATGGCCATGGAAGGTTCATCACAATAAAGCATTGTTGTTCATATGAAATGGCGACAGTCACTATCCGTCATTATAATCAATATTCATGACGGACCTTTAATTTCACCACAACACATACTTTTGGTGACACCACCTTTGGTGACATTCATATTTTTGGTGACAGAGGCTATTGTCTGTCACCATTGCTCATATGAAATGGAGACGGTCACTATCTGTCATTATAAATAATTATTGGTGATGAACCTGGAATGTCACCACAACACTTATACTTTCTGCGATGCCACCTTTGGTGACGTTAATTTTTTGGTGATGAAGGCTCTTTTAACTATCACCAATGATATTAAGGTGACATTTTTTGCCCCTCACCAATGTTCTTTTTTATTGTAGTGTTTATTGTTGCTCTACATGGAAGATACCTTAATTTTCCTCAAATCACTGGTTTCATGATTTTTTCTCCTTGAGCCATCAGGATTATAGCCAACCCTACCTTTTATGAATATATGTTTCTTATTCACTTCCAAGATGGAAAATATTCTGGGTCACTGAAGCCTGATTTAACACAATACACTCTTTCGCGATTTCATTTTTGTTGGGATAACTAGAAAAATTCTTAGTCTGATTACAACTAAGAGAAATCATTTACAAAACATTCATAGGTATCCTAGTTAGGATTCATAATTAAAACTCTAATTTTATTTTGAAGTTTATACTTTGAGGGTTTTTTAGAAATTTCTTTCTTTTGGGAATTGTTTGTTTGTCTAAATTGTAGTTTTTGACTAGTTTGTCAATGAAATTTTATTCGAAAAGAGAAATTAATCATATTTGGAAATTGAGTTCTTAATGAAAATGTTTTCTCTTCAAAATAAATTTTGTTTAAACTGTGAGGAAGTTTGTGTTTTCAATTAAAAAATATCTCAAATTTGTCCTATATAGAATTCATTTAAAAGAAAGAGTTGCATTTTTCATATTGATGCATTTAGAGTATTTTGTGTCAAGTCACAAAATCATCAAAGTTTCAACTCCACACCCTTTGCATTAAATGACAACCAAATCAATACAACGCCTAATAAAATCAATCTAGACATTTTTAGATTTTCTAGGGCTCATTCCACCAATAGGAATAGGCTGTAATAGGCTGTAATAAACATTCCAAAGAATTCAAAACAAACAAGTAGAATATTATGGTAGGAAAATCTAGTTGTTTCATTTTTACTCTGGGAAGCTCTTCTTAAAAGAGTCATGCACGAGTTCATGTCAGACCTAGTGAGGTAATCGTACTTATCTCATTGGTGAAGATAGAAGACGTGCATGCAATACAAACAGTAAACCTAGGCTTAACCATTGTCGAGGAGCATGGGATCACGCATTAGAAAACCTTGGATTTACCATGTCAAGGATATTTCAAGGGGATTGAGCTTGATACTATGCCCTTGCATGTATATCAGATCGTTGACTGTTCCCCCAGGTGCATTTGTCTCCGTTGGTGACCTTAGTGGCCATAATCTTTAAGCTTTTCACAAGCTGATGGTGGAGGGAAGGTCCCACTATACCTGGAACAGATATTGGCTAGACTCACTTGGGACATTCCAGAGGGTACTCTTCACTTGGAGATGGCATAATGGAGGGACGTGCAGCAGACTATGTCATTAAGAAGGTTGTCAGGGTAACTGTTCCAACTGCCAGTTTTCCACATTAAATTCTATGATGTTGGATTTCATCACCAACTAGTGTTCTTATTTTGGAAACATATTGTTTGTGTGTTTTTTGTATCTTAGATTTTGTAGGTGTGTGTTCAAATTTCTTGTTTTTTTAGTGACCTTAGGTGTATTTTTTTTAATGTTTTTTTATATATATTTCGTGTGTTAAACATGAACCGTGGCTGAATTACCAAGAAAATCTTGTGGAATGCAATGGAAACACCCTAAATATAAACCCAGTCAATTGGAAAAGATTAAATCTGAAAGAGTTAAAAAATCAGGAACTAGGTCTACTGAACAAGGAGAAACATCTGTAATAATACATCTCGATTTCAAATTTCACTACAAGGAAAAGACCCTTTAGCGGAGGTTATAAAGGAGGTTTTTAGTGTTATAAAATTGGCCAAAATTGTCAAAAAAACATTTGCTACAACATCCGTTTATGGTTATGGAGGTTTTGGTGGAGATTTTAACGGAAATTCAACACAACTGAAAAAAATGGGCGGTCAGAGTTTATTATAGATGTTTTTTTCATCGGTACGCTACTCTGGCTTTAATGCACTAGTGCGTACATAAAAACGGCACCCCAGGGCAGTCTCAGTCCAATGCACTGGGACGTTTAGGTGTACAACTATACGAGGCGTAGTGTTTGTGATACAGTGCACGGGGCTGTTCTAATTGGTCTTGGGATTTGTGCGGTGCCCATAGGTCGTATCAATGCACCGGTGCACCGTATCACAGAAAGGAACCAATATTTATAATTGGTATTGGTATTGGTATTGGTGCGGTGCCCATAGATCATAAAAATTCACCGGTGCTTATAGATTTGTAAACTTCCCAGCACACCGTATCACACAAACACACCGATATTCTAACTAGTATCGGTATTTTTGCAGTGCCCATAGATCGTACAACAACACTGGTGCGTATAGACACATAAATGCACCAGTGTACAGTTACTGACACACACCGGTTTTCATGTTCTATTTTTTAGAAACATCGACCTGTGACAGTCTAATTATTGTGATTGTTTTAAATTCATTATTCATCAAAAGTTGACACATCTTATAACAATATTCATATTAATTACATTTTTATTAATGCGTTTGAATGTGATGTTTGGATTAATTTGTTATATCATATCATAATTATTGTGGTTTTTTAAAGTTCATTATTCATCAAAATTCAACACATATATCTTATAACAATATTCATATGAATTAAATTTTTATTAGTGCATTTGAGAACGAAAACGGAGAACACAATAGAATAAATTAAAACATATTTTATGATTATATATATATATATATATATATATATATATATATATATATATATATATATATATATATATATATATAAGATGCTCTTATCATACAAAATGAGACAGTTATTGGTATCCCTTTGTATTTCAATTGGAACACTATATCCATTACATTAAACAAAATGCTTGATTTCACAGACATATATATTTCAAAAAATAAAATGCCTTTTTTTGATATCCAAACATAGTGATCATCATTCTTCGCTTGAACTATTGTCACTACTAGAGCTAGTTCCATGATTTGGGTTATTTTCCGGAATGTTTTGTTCATGGCGTTGATTTTTTTCTTCTTCTTCACCTTCCATATACAAACATAAAAATAAACTTAAATGAGTGTATATGCATTGGTGAGAATAATGAAAATTGCAATATTAAATAATATACATCAATGTAAATCAAAAAGAAAAATGACGTACCATAATAAGAATTGACTCATAAACTATACACATTATTTCAAAACCATGTACCATGCCATCTTTCAGAATTTCATCTGTTGGCGTAGTTCCATACTTTGTTTCCTGCAAGTTTTATACCCCATAACAAATCATATATTTAATATAAAAGATATTTTTGTTCTATTAATTACAGACAGAGCTAAGTGAAACAAGATCGATAGATGCTTACAAATTCCACAATTAATTTTTTATATGCCAACATATACTCACAACCCATATTTGACCCAATTTCAATCAATTTGTCTAATTTTTCTTTTTTGTATGTTAGCACCTATTTGAAGACATTCAATGATGATTTTTGTAAAACAATTTAAAAATACAAAAATGAAATCTAGTTAAGTTGTTATAATGAAGTAACAATTACTCACAAACCTAGAGATTAACCCTTTTCTTCCTTGTCGTCCTGTTTTATGTGCTGAATGGGTTCCATTTTCTTTTCTTTTCTGCAAGAGAGTTCTTGAAAATTAATATTTAATGATAAATGATTTATTTATTGTACCTAATGATCAAAAAATTCAATGATTACATATTACATTTGAAGCACATTGTTGCTGAGATGGCTCTTCCTACGATGAAATTTTGTCCATTTATTTGACCATCTCCTTGTACACCTTTTTGGACATTCCTATTGGCATATTTCTAATATCATCTCTTTCTTCTTTTGAGATTTTCATAATCTTCCTGAAAATGTAACATGAAAATAAAATATTTAATTTTATATTGATATATGAAAAGTAAATATAACAAAAGTGATATTTATAAATAATTCTTTTGGGGTTCCTATGATTTGGTAGATTTGGCAATACCAAATTACAAGAAAACATCAAACCACTTTGGCATCTCAGGATCTAGCCCTCCTGGATTCGGAGAGGGATCTCTCTATAAAGGTAAAGAAATGTATGTCGATGATGTTCAATTTAAGGTGTTAGGCTAGTTATAGGGCACAAGGGTTTTTGTTTTGTTTGTTTGGTTGGGAAACATGAAAGAAGGTTTCAATGTAAGGTAAAGGAATGAGTAGAGAAGGATTTTTTGGCAATGGGGTCATAAAAGGGTGTAGTTGAAATTCAAATATCCAAGGCTTTCAAATGGCTAGTCATCTAAAATAGAGGATCTCTTAAGAAGATAGTATGGGATGAAACAATAAGGAAATCAATGGGAATGACAAGGAAAACCTTCCAAGGTGACCACTTTCAAGCAAGTCAAGGGATAGGGCATACCTTATACCTCTATGATCAATACTCATGATGAGGCTAACTATGAAGAAAATAATCCAGCAGTCCTCCTGACTACTTTCAGACAGTAGAAAACACTTAAGTTCAAACACAGAGTGAAAACTAAGACCAGAGAAATACTTTCAACCTTCTTTGCATTTTGCATTCAAGTCAAAGGGATCTTCGAAAGGCCAACTGTTGGATAAGGGGCCTAGGGGACAAGGCTAACTCTAAATCTACCTATTTCCTAATTATTTCAGCAGAACCAAACAAGAACATCTAAGAAACAAACTCTAAATTCATACATCAGTAAGCATGGACAAGCCAACCTCTATATTGGTTAAATTATGTTGAATTTGTTATAAGATACACAATTAGCAGAAAACATTAAAGATAAGAAAGTGCAGGAAACATTAGAGTACTTGCAGCAATATATCCTACGCTAAAATTACTGTTTCTTATTAGAGAAAATGAAACGTTGTGTAAAAAAAAGGGAAAAAAATAACAAGGAAGGAACAAATCACCACTGATTTAGATCAGGATACAATGAACGTGCTTGTCATATTAGTAGAGAAAAACCAGTCACATAAATTCTTGTCCAATATCTTGATATCATCCAGAATTCATCTCCCAGCCTATTTACATCTACTACTCACAGAACTCTAACTCAGTAAAACAGCTTACAATCAGCGATTTTCCAACAACCAACCAACATTTTCAATGTAATTTACAGGGGTTCTTATAAGAGAATGAGTGATATTAGTGGTAGATATAACATAAATGATTAATTAAAAAAAAGGGTGAAATGTCTTCAGAGCCCATTCTGTTTAATATCTTTACATTAAATTTCAGTACCCTTTAGTCAATTCAGAAGTTTTTGTCAGATTGACAATAACTTCAGGTATGATCCTTTGAAGTACTCTTTGGCTGTTGGTACTCTGTTAATACTCTGAGACAAGTAAGGTGAATATTGTCTTGCAGGTCTTCCATGCCTTCATAACTATTGTCCCAGTGGTTTTAGGAATTTTGTCAGTGTAATAACTGCCAAGATGCTTGGAGGAGAATGGAGTAGGTCGTGTGGCTAGTCCTTTCTTGGAGAAATAACGTTCTGTTGATATTAAATCACTTGATATAACTCCTTTGAAACATTGATATGACTTGTTTATTTTCTGGTCTGAGCTTTATTAAGCTTTCTTCATTTTCCTTAGCTGTGGATTAGATAGTTAAGTCTTCAATATCGTGCACTAATCCTTTTGATCTTCTTCTTATACTCCTTTGAATTCTACTGGCCTTTTTGTGTGAATATACAGGTTACAGAGGCACCGGAGGGTTTATGTCATGTTTAATAACCCGAATCTTCAATAAAAACCTGTCATTAAATCTCCTTAGTGGTGTCTTCTTCTGTGATCTTTGGTTCTGGGACTGTCTTTCTGTGCTACATGTCACCATGACTGTGACTGTGGAGATAGTATAAATACACACCCCTTTGAAACCTGCAAAAAATGAAAAACACGTTATAAGAACCAGTGGGAGTGGGGATGACTTCTTCACAGGCTTGTGAGGGTGGAGGAGCATTGAGGAAAAAGGTGAATGCAGTGGAAAAATGGGCTGGAAAACCTGGTTGAGCAGCTAACCAGGTATAGATGGAGGTTTGGGCGCGACGATGAGAAGGAGCCATTGGATTAGGAAAATCAATGGTGGGGATTTGTTGATGAAGTCATTTGGGAGATTAGATGGGTGTTAGACGAATGAAAACGTGATATAATGTGGGCCATTCAATATCGGAGATCAACGGCTAGGAAAAAATGTGAAAGGAAACGTTGTGGAGGGTGGCAGTATTGTGGAAAATCGGGAATGGTTTTGGCACGGAGAAATGCGGGAGAGGCAGTATTGCCTTTTGGAACAAGATTCCATACACTGATCACCACGTGGATCTATAAAACTGCCCATTTCGCAAAATTTTGAAATGTTAACTCTTGCGTGCAAAAATTTTGCGAAACAGAGTTTAAGCCGTCGGATCTCTTGCTATTGATCGGATGGTGCAGATAGCACGCGATGGGAGGTAAGATGCACGAGGTGGAACAAATGGTGGGGTCTGGTAGTGAAGTAAGGTGGCTTGTCGCGGGGTGAACGATGGTTTAACTGTGAACTATTCGATCTTGCATGAATGAACAGCTGGAGATTAAAAAACAAAGCAAAGTTTTTTAAGAAGAGGAAAGCGGGGTAAGTGAACGAGCGATGAAATGGTGGTCCGATGACTGTTGATCTCTGTAGATCAACGGTGTGGATTCATTCAGGAAAAACGTCGGAAATGGTAAAATAAAGAGAGGAAAAAGGTTTAAATGAGGGTTTCTTTGCCCTTTATCACCTGATTGCGGGGCAAATGTTATATGAGGGAAGGGGCTAAAGCTATAAGCCCTCGGGGGCTTAACTCCTTCATAGTGCAAAATGCTAATTTTAAGGCCAAAAATAGGGATTTTAAGGCAAAATGAAGGGTTCTGATAGGTAAAAGGGAGGATTTTTAAACCAAATAAAGAGACATAAGGTTTAGAAAGGGATTTAGGATGGTTTAGAGGTTAAAATGGATTTTATAGAGGAACCTTTGTGGACGGGATAACGGTGAAAAATGGAATTCTTTGTGAGTGAAAGGAGAAGTGGAATGGTGGAAAATGGGGCCTCATGAACAATTTTTTTTCTTTGGTAAACAACAGGGTTCATCAATGGAAACAGCAGTGAAGATTCTCTAAAGGATAGAAAGACACATGAAGGCTTCAAGAATGATAAATTTACAAAGGAAATGTTTCTCTTGAAGGTTGAGAAACATATTTAGCCACTTGTTTTCTTTGAAAAATTATTATAGGTGGCTAACAGTGGCTCCACATTGGGATGGCATCTTCTTGAGGGTGCCAGGAATCTCAAATATAATATTTGGAAGTAGGCCAGATGCCTGGTGCTTGACCATCTTTTTCTTCTTTAATCAACTGCTACAAACATGATGGATATTATATAAGCAGAAACATTTTCCCAAACAACTACCTACCCATCCTACTGTCCTAAATTTTTTTCTCCAAGGTGCATTTAGACTTACAGACCTTTCATATCATCATTTTTTATTGAAAGAAAAACTAATCTAATTCTACCCTCATTCCTCCATGAGACCAGATTAAACAGTTGGACCCATATCTTCTCTACCTAAACTAATATCTGCCAGGATTAAACTTTCTGGCAAATTTTCATTCTCTATATTCTAATATAGAAATTTAAATACAGAAAAACCAGGATTAGACTGTCTAATTTGTTGTGCGTCCATGGCGTAAAGACAAGCTGCACATGAATTGAAACTTTGCAGAAAATTGAAACAAAATTGTGAAGGCTTAAAATTCTGAAATTTAAGAGCATCCTTCGTTCTTCTTGTGACTCAGATTTTGAGCTTTTTTAGAGTCACCTTTCTTTCTTCATTTCAGCTCTGATTCTGACCCTGTTAGAGCGGTTTTCTTCTTCTTTGTTGGTGCGAGTTTTGAGCATGTTAGAACCAGCCTTTCCCTTTTCTTTGGCTCAGATTTTGATCTAATTTGAGCCATTCCTTTTAGAACTTCACAGGTTCAATATTTGAGCTTGTCTAAACCTTTCCTTTCTATTTTTTGTATACATTTTCTTTTCAAAACCAAAACAGAGAAATTGTATTTACAATGGAAGTTAAAACTTAAACTGAATTTTAGTATAAATAATGTTTGAGCATTCTGCCATTGACAGGACCCCCAAA
Organism: Pinus albicaulis; assembly: GCA_034641835.2. Lineage (NCBI taxonomy): Eukaryota > Viridiplantae > Streptophyta > Pinopsida > Pinales > Pinaceae > Pinus > Pinus albicaulis. The sequence continues at coordinate 990,776,458 of CM076579.1, read as the reverse complement.
CAGATCTGTACCATCCAATTCTTGCAGAAAAAATGCATTGGGATCAATGGCAGATTGAATGATGTAAGGGCCTTTCCATAAACTATCAAACTTTCAATGCTTACCCTCATCCTCTCTCCTAGAGTCCCATTTGAGTACCTTGTCACCAATTTTCAAATCACAGGCCTTAGTCCTTTTATCAAAAAACTTTTTGATGTTTTCTTGCACTTTATAAGCTCTGTTGTAGACTTCTTCCCTTTTCTGTTGGAGATTTATGCTCTGATTGATCCTTCTCACCATGCTGTATTCTTTTGACTGTATTTATTGGATCAATTTTATCAGCGGTACCCATAAATTGGTAGGTAATACTACATCTGCCCCATAAACTAGCTGATAGGGAGACATTCCAATGGATTTCTTTGTTGTCAATCTGTCTGCCCATAAAGCATGCACCAACTTGTTATGCCATGATTTTTTATTTTCTTCCAGCAACTTCTTGATGATGGTCACCAAACTCTTATTTGATGATTCTTCCAGCCCATTACCTTGAGGGTAATAAGTGGTAGAATTACCAACTGCAATCTGATACCTGTGGCAAAAATCAATCACATGCAGCAGCATTGTCAGTGATAATTTTCCTAGGGCAGCCAAATCTAGATAGGATATGGTCTTCAAGGAATTTTGTGATAACTGAGTCTGTGGCATTCTTAGAAGGTATGGCCTTTATCCATTTGGTCAAATAGTCAGTGGCTGTGAGTATCCATCTATGTTGGGAAGATGAAGCAGGATGGATTTCCCCTATGAAGTCTAGGCCCCACTGTTGAAAAGGAGCTTCAACAGTGATTGGTTTTAAAGGTAAAGGAAGGATTTTTCTTTTGCCCTCAAAGATTTGGCATTTGTGGCAGGAAACTATAATTTTATGGACATCTTAGAAGAGGGTGGGCTAGTAATAGCTAGCTATAAGGATTTTATTGGAAGTGGTTTTCCAATAGAGATGACCTCGACATTCTCCTTCATGAAACTCATGCTTGATCGTATCTTCATCAACTTCAGGCAAACATTTAAGCAATAAACCATTGGCATTTTTCCAATACAAAAATTCATCTAAAATGCAATAATTTCTAGCTTTCAACTTTAAAAACCTTGCATTTGTCTTAGATAGATCAGAAGGAGTATTTAGATTGGTAAGCACATACAAGATATCAGCATACCAAGGTGACTTTTGGAACTATTCTTCAACAATGGGAGCTGGTAACCCTTCATGTTCATCCAAATCATCTACCATGTTTATGTCAAGGGCTTGTAAGTTAGATTCAACCATTAATTGTGTTAGGCCTTGACCTTTGATGAGTTTAGTGGGTTCGATTTCCAAATAATATTATAGTATCACAACAATCCACTTGCCTCTTTTGACATCTAGATCTTGTGACAAAATGTCTTTCACCACTATGTTAGGCACAAAGGAAATAATATGAGAATGTAAGATATAAACCCTGAAATATTTCAAGGCCTTTACCAAAGCATAGGTCTTCTTTTGCATGATATTATATTTCAGAGATGCATCTCTTAATGCCTTGCTGAAAAATGCAATTGGCTTCTCTTGTCATTCTGGATTTTTCTGCAATAGGATAGCAGCCACAGTATGTTCTGATGCAAATGAGAATATGAGGAAATCTTTAGTAAAATCAGGGCTGATGTGAATTGGTGCTCGGGTGAGTGCATGTTTTACCAGTTCAAAGGAATTTTTGGATTCTAGGGTCCATTTAACTCCTACTTCTTTCTTTAGCATGTTTGTCATGTTTCTAAGGAGTTCTGCTAGGTTGGGTATAAACGTCCTCAACAAATTGATCTTCCCACTGAAAGACTGCATTTCCTTGATATTTCTTGGGTGGCTAATCTGCAATATAGCCTCAACCATTTTTGGGTCTATTTTAATCCCCTTATCAGATATAATATGACCAAGAAATGTACCTTCTTGGCAACCAAACACTGTCTTTTTGGGATTTAAAGATAGCCCAAACCTTCTGCATTTCTCAAAGACTTTTCTCAAATGTTTGAGGTGTTCTTCATCAGTTTTGGAGTAAACTGTAATGTCATCAAGGTAAATTACAATGAAGTGACCTATTTCTTTTGAGAATGAAATGTTCATGGCTCTTTGAAAGGTGGCACCAACGTTCATTAATGAAAAAGGCATCTTCACATACATGAAGGTACCCTAAGGAGTGGTGAAGGTTGTTTTAAGTTGATCCTTTGGGAGCACTAAAATCTAGTTGTATCCTGAAAATCCATCTAGCAGTGAAATTCTCCTAGAACCAACTACCCTTTGTAGGATGTGTTCCATCTTGGGTAAGAGATAATTGTATTTTAGTGAGGCTCTGTTTAAGTTTCTGAAATATATACATAGCCTAATTTCTTCTATCTTTTTCCTTACAGCCACAAGGTTAGATACCCAATATAAAAACCTCATAGGGACTATGATTCCAGCCTCATAGATTTTCTTAAGCTCTTTTTCTACTTGAGGTAACTATACAGGGTTTATTCTGTGCAACTTTTGCCTAAAAGGTTTCTGGTTTTCTTTCAATGGAATCTTGTGCTAGATGATCTATGTGTCATAGGCATTCAAATATTCATAGCTCCAAGAAAAAACATCAAAAAGCTCTTTAAATAAATCAATGTACTTCATTTTGATATGTGCTGGAAAAGTTTTAGATAACTTGATCATTTTAGGCTTGTCTTTGCTACCCATATTGCATTCTTCAATATCAGATTCAGTGGGTTCTATAGTGGGCTTCTTTTCCACATCATCAAAATCAAATAGGTCCTCCAGGGGTGCTAGTCCTCGGGGTATGCCTTTGTCTTTGGACTGCAGTACCTCTATGTCTCCCTCTCCTTTTTTATTTTCAAAATCTTTGGGCAACATGTTTATTTCTACAGTAGGGAATGGTTTTTATTCATTAGGGGGCTCTTTATCTAAACTATATTCACTGAGATTAAAGTTTGAATCAAGCAATTCAAACTCATTTCTGGAAAGTAGGAAATCCTCTATCTGTTTATCACCCTAAAAAACCTGCCAATATTTTTCATTATCTGGTACTGCTGGTCTGTATTTTGTTGGAATGATGATCTATTTGTCATTAAGTGGTCTTTAATATGAACTAGAAGCACATGCCAATGCATTTTCAAGTATGTTTTGACTTCTAGGGACAAACACAAGCTCATATTCTACAAATGTTTTCAACAGATCCATGGCATCATTCCTATATGCCCTTAACCTAGGATTTTTGGCAGTGTACTCTCCATTTATTTGTTTGATGACCAGTTTTCAGTCTCCATGGACCACTATCCTCTTACCACCTATTTTTTTCAATAGATGCAATCCTAAGAGGAGAGCTTCATACTCTATTATGTTTTTTGTGCATTCAATGTTTAGCTTCAAGGCATGACTCTCAGAATAATTGTTTTCAGTATTGCGCAACCATACCCCAGCTCCTACATTCCTTTTAGTGCAGGACCCATCAAAGCTCATGCTCCATAAGGGATTGTTTGTAGATTTGTTATTAGTTTCCTTCTTACTGTCATCTTGCCTCCTGAGGTTAGCAGGCTGATGGGAAATCTGCTCTCTACAGTCTTGGTTCTGATTTTCTAATTCTACAAACTGTTCAAATGCTTCTCCCTTGTTTTCCTTTGTATCCAAAGCTGCCATTATGTTTAGATTTGTAGGCTATACTCTGTCGTTTAAATTTTTTTTCTTTAGCTCTTGCTCATATGTAAACTCATCATTGTAAAGGATAAAAGAGTCTAAGTCTGTATGGACAGAGTAAAGAGGGGATTTTTCTGGTTTCTCTGGGCTGCTTACCATAAATTTCATGTGTCCTTCCCTATATAGTCTTCTAAGCTGGCTAAAAACAGGGATAGTGGCATATGTCATGTCGATTTGCATTGTACCCTGTAGCTTGGCACCCCATGATCTTGACAGCAACATGCCATACTTAGGAGGTACATCAGCCACTACAACATCCATTACCATGCACTTGGCTGGGATTTGGGTCAAATTTACAAAGATATCTTTGATCAGACCCAAACACTACACTCTGCTAGAGTCAAAAGAATATAAATCCTTGTATGGTCTGGTTATCTCTAGGCCTAATTTTTCCATGATCACTTTTGGCATGAGGTTGTTTGAAGCCCTTGAGTCATGCATAGCATTATGTAGGATTTTGTTGTGGATATTTAGACTGACATAGAAATGAGGCACTACTCCTTCCTGAAATTTCCCTTTGGGCCAAACAAGAGAGTTGGTTGATCATCATTTAAGTTGACAGAGTCACTATTTTCTCCCAAGTTTAAAGCTTTCAAGATTTGAAATTTATATACATCTTGGGTGGACAACTAAGTGAGAGGGAAAAAAATTTTGATTTTGGAAATTTCACTTTCCAAATTGAAAGTGGATTGGTTCTTTGAAAGGTTCAATTTTGTTTTGTTGGTCACTATTTTATTGGCAAAATCAGCTTGTTGATTTTCACTATGTACATTGGTTGAAGCTGTTTTTTCAAGAGCATTAGCTACAAGTCTAGTGCTATTGGTTTCTTGACTTGGGTTATCAATGGTTTGGATGTCTTTGTCCTTGTTTTTGCCAAAACTCTCAGTTGTTGTTTTGTTGCTTTCAGTTGTCCCTTTAGGAGTCTTTTCGGGTCTTTTCTTAATAGTGATTTCAGAAGTTTTTGGTTTGGGAGCTTCTAGGTTCTTTTTACTTTTCAGATCATATTGTTCTTGGACCTGCATGATGGAATTCTCGAATCCTAACCTATAGTATTCAAATTCTAACCCTTCCTCAACCCAAAGTGTGTATGAGGTCTAGTTGTCTTCTGTGAAAAAGGTGTGATCTTGGTTATCCACTTCCACCATGTTTATAATAGTTCCCTCTGATTCTTCTATTATTCCCTCATCCTCATCAAGGAAATTTTCTTGGAATGGAGGTATGATTTTTTGTTCAGAATCCCTTCATCTATTGGGAGGAGTTTTTCTCCTAAAGTTTTGGTTCTGGTTGTGAGACTGATTTCTATACTGATTATTGGCTTGGACAACCATTTTCTCCATCATTCTTTCTAGCCTCTCTATGTTTTTGGCTAGATTATCAAATTTGGAATAAGATGTAGAAGCTGTGGTGTCTTCCCTATAGGTTACCTTCTTTTCAGTCCTCATCCTAGCTCTTTTTTCAATTAAGTTTTCTTATACACTCACAGCTCCCTTCTGCATGTCTTCTAGAGTTGAATAGTCTCTCTCCCTTAGTTGATAGGCCATATCAGCATTGACACCTTTAGGATATTTCACTAAGGCAAATCCTTGTGGAGGTTTCATGTGCGGTGTAAGAGCATTGTAGACACTGTTAAACCTAGTGGAGTAATCATGAAAACTCTCTCCCTGATTTCTTTTAAGACCTTTATACTCTGCTAATATTTGTAGAGGGTTGATTTTGATTTCCCATTTTTTATGAAAGCTTGATGTAAAGAGGGAAGGTCATTGATTCTATTAGGATTTAAGCCTTTAAACCACTTTTTTACTTCTCCTCCTAAACTTTGAGCAAAGATTCTCATCTTAATAGTCTCATATTCTATTTCCATATAATCAAAAGCATCTTCCATCTTATCTACATGTTGTTGAGCTGTGGTAGATTATTTTCCAGTGAAATGGGAAATTTTATATTGATAGTCATTGGGTAGAAGAAACTAGAGGTTGTGGCAACACTAGAGGAGCATACCATGTTGCCATGATAGTTCTTTTTGGGGGCAAAGGAGTGTCCTGGAAAATAGGTATATGGATGACAAAAATGCTAGGACCAACCACAGACTGTTGAGCAGACTTAGGGTGAGAGAGACCCAAGTTATGAATGAGGTGGATGTCAGGAGGTGTTGATGGAGGGGTTCCTGTATCACTAATATGTTGACCACTATGTGGCGGTGAACTTGGAGGCTCAAAGTCTGTCTGATCTATACCACTGAATGACTTAGTTCTTGGTAAATTACTTGGTAAATATAAATCAACTTGGGTATCTGATAGAGATGCAAGGTTTTTAGGTGTTGAGTTAGCTCTATGAATGGGTCTGACAATAGTTGGATCCCTAGATGTGAGAGACTTCCAAAGAATGATTTCTGGATTGTCAACTATTTCAGGAGGATTTGGATTAGGATAAGATCTGGTATGGATTCTTCTTGAAGCTAGTATGTTAAGTTCCGGATCCAAAAGGAAAAAGCTAGCCAAATATGAAAATCTTCAAGAGGCAATCTAGTCTTGCACAAAGAAACTTAATCCTATGTGTTTCCTTTAGTATAGATGATGTTGTGATGAAATTCATCCCCCACTAGAGTCTTGTGAAAACAGAGATAATCAATAGGCCTACTGATCACCAGTGGAGTCTTTTGGTCATTTAGGAATTATGGAGTCGCGAGGTGGAGGGTTTAAAATGTTTTGAGGCGGGATGCTGTTCACCATCAACAATCTATACCAAATTGAGGCTAATTGGTCTTCTTTGAGTTCTTAGATATGTTTTAAGGATATCTATACCAAATTGAGGCTAATTAGGCTTCTTTGAGTTCTTAGATATGTTTTAAGGAGTGTTTTAACTCAAAGTCCCCAGTGGAGTCGCCATTATGTTGGGGATCCTGTGATTTGGTAGATTTGGCAATACCAAATGACAAGACAACATCAAACCACTTTGGGATCTCAGGATCTAGCCCTCCTGGATCCAGAGAGGGATATCTCTGTAAAGGTAAAGAAATGTATATCTTTGATGCTTAATTTAAGGTGTTAGGCTAGTTATAGGGCACAAGGGTTTTTGTTTTATTTGTTTGGTTGGGAAACATGAAAGAAAGGTTTAAATGTAAGGTAAAGGAATGAGTAGAGAAGTATTTTTTGGCAATGGGGAGATAATTCAAAGAGAACACAAGTCCATTGGGAAATGAGGTCATAAAAGGGTTTACTTTCAATTCAAATATCCAAGGCTTTCAAACGGCTAGTCATCTAAAATAAAGGATCTCTTAAGATGATAGTATGGGATGAAACAATAAAGAAATGAATGGGAATGACAAGGAAAACCTTCCAAGGTGACCACTTTGGAGTAAGTCAAGGGACAGGGCATACCTTATACCTGTATGATCAATACTCTTGAAGAGGTTAACTCTGAAGACAACAATCAAGAAATCCTCCTGACTACTTTTAGACAGTATAAAACACTCAAGTTCAAATACAGAGTGAAGCCTAAGATCACAGAAATAATTTTAACCTTCTCTGCTTTTGGCATTCAACTGAAAGGGATCTTCAAAAGGCCAACTGTTGGATAAGGGACCTAGGGGACAGGGCTAGATCTAAATCTCCCTATTTCCTAATTATTTTAGCTAAACCAAGAAAGAACATCTAAGAAACAAACTCCAAATTCATACATTAGTAAGCATGGACAAGCCAACCTCTATACTAGTTAAATTATGTTGAATTTGTTCTAATATACACAATTAGCAGAAAAAATTAAAGATAAGAAAGTGCAGGAAACATTAGGGTACTTGCAGCAGTATATCCTAAGCTAAAATTATTGTTTCTTATCAGAGAAAATGAAACATGGTGTAAAACAGAGGGAAAACAATAACAAGGAAGGAACATATCACCACTGATTTAGTTCAGGATCCAATGAATGTGCTTGTCATATTAGTAGAGCAAAACCAGTCACATAAAATCTTCTCCAATAGCTTGATATCATCCAGAAATTATCACCAGCCTATTTACAGCTACTACTCATAGAACTCTAACTCAGTAAAACAGCTTACAATTAATGAATTTCCAACAACCAACCAACATTTTCAATGTAATTTACAGGGGTTCTTATAGGAGAATGAGTGATAGTAGTGGTAGATAAAAATTAAATGATTCATTAAAACAGAGGGAGAAATTTCTTTGGAGCCCATTCTGTTTAATATCTTTACATTAACTTTCAGTACCCTTTAGTCAATTTAGAAGTTTTTGTCAGATTGACAATAACTTCAAGTATGTTCCTTTGAAGTACTCTCTGGCTATTGGTACTCTATTTATACTCTGTGACAAGTAAGGTGAAGATTGTCTTGTAGGTCTTCCATGCCTTCATAACTAATGTCCTAGTGGTTTTAGGAATTTTGTCATTGTAATAACTGCCAGGATGCTTGGAGGAGAATGACGTAGGTCATGTGGCTAGTCCTTTCTTGGAGAAAGAACGTTCTGCTGATATTAAATCACTTGATATAAATTGTTTGAAACAATGATATGACTTTTTTATTTTATGGCCTGAGCTTTATTAAGCTTTCTTCATTGTTCTTAGCTACGGATTAGATACTTAAGTCTTCAATATCGTGCACTAATCCTTTTGATCTTCTTCTTATACTCCTTTAACTTCTACTGGCCTGTTTGTGTGAATATACAGGTTACAAAGGCGCCGGAGGGTTTATGTCAGGGTTAATAACCCCGATCTTCAATAAAAAATGTCATTAAATCTCCTTAGTGGTGTCTTCTTCTACGATCTTTGTCTCTGGGGTTGTCTTTCTGTGCTACATGTCACCATGACTGTGACTGTGGAGACAGTATAAATACACACCCCTTTGAAACCTCAAAAAATGAAAAACACATTATAAAAACTAGCGAGAGTGGGGATGACTGCTTTATAGGCTTGTGTGGGTGGAGGAGCATTGAGAAAAAAGGTGAGTGCAGGGGAAAAATGGGCTGAAAAACCTGGCAGAGCAACTAACCAGGTGTAGATGGAGGTTTGGGCGTGACGACGAGCAGGAACCGTTGGATTAGGACAATCAATGGTGGGGATTTGCTGATGAAGTCATTTGGGAGGTTAGATGGGTGGTAGACGAATGAAAATGTGATATAATGCAGGTCGTTCGATCTCAGAGATCAAAGGCTAGGGAAAAAAGCGAAAGGTAACGTTGTGGAACGCAGCGGTGTTGCGGAAAATCGGGAATGGTTTTCGCACGGAAAAATGGGGGAGAGGCGTTATTTCCTTTTGGAATGTGATTCCATACACTAATCACCACGTGGATTTCTAAAACTGCCTATTTCGTGAAATTTTGAAACATTAACTCTTGGGCGCAAAAATTTTGCGAAACAGAGTTTAAGCCGTCAGATCTCTTGGTATTGATCGGATGGTGCAGATAGCACATGACGAGAGGTAAGATGCACGGGGTAGAACAAATGGTGGGGCTGGGTAGTGACGGAAGGTGGCTTGTCGCGGGGTGAACGACGGTTTAAGTGTGAACCGTCGGATCTTGCATGAATGAACGGCTGGATATTAAAAAAGAAAGCAAAGTTTTTTAACAAGAGGAAAGCAAGGTAAGTGAACAGGCGGTGAAATGGTGGTCCGATGATCGTTGATCAAGCTGCAGATTGACGTTCCGGATTCATTTAGGACCAACGTGGAAAATTGTAAAATAAAGAGAGGAAAAGGGTTTAAATAGGGGTTTCTTGGCCCTTTAACGCCCGATTGCAGGGCTAAGGTTATATGACGGAAGGGGCTAAAGCTATAAGCCCTCGGGGGCTTAACTTCTTCATAGTGAAAAATGCTAATTTTAAGGCCAAAAATAGGGATTTTAAGGCCAAATGAAGGGTTCCGATAGGTAAAAGGGAGGATTTTTAAACCAAATAAAGGGACATATAAGGTTTAAAAAGAGGTTTAGGATGGTTTAGAGGTTAAAATGGAGTCTATAGAGGAACCTTTGTGGAGGGGATAAGGGTGAAAAATGGAATTCTTTGTGAGTTAAAGGAGAAGTGGAATGGTGGAAAATGGGGCCTCAGGAACAACTTTTTTTCTTTGGTAAACAGCAGGGTTCATCAATGGAAACAATACTGATGATTCTCTAAAGGATAGAAAGACACATGAAGGCTTCAAGAATGATAAATTTAAAAAGGAAATGTTTCTCTTGAAGGCTCATAAACATATTTAGCCACCTGTTTGCTTTGAAAAATTATTATAGGTGGCTAACAAATTCTAAACAAAAATTTAAAGGAATATTACTTTTTCATTCCTTGTTTTTTGTTGTTGTACGTTTTCGCTATTAAGAGTTTGACATGTCTCATTGACCAATTCTCTGGAAACTCTTCCTGTAGTTTAGATAAAATTTGGTTCTTGGAATCATTTGATTAACACATATTTCATTAAAATTGGAAAAATAATGTTACAAGGACATCATGAGATGTGATTCTTTTGGTTATTTTGTAATTATATATCCATTATTTAATTCCAGATTTAGTGAAATATGTGTTGATTGATTTATGTATTGTAAGTGGAAAGAACATGTATACATTCGTTCCATTAGATCCCTCAAACTTTTGTATAAGTTTTTCCCCCTTTTGTTAACTTCTAGGACCACTCCAGATGAGCTAAGGAGCAATTCGTTTTCATTTCCATGTTATATTTTCTTTTCTTTTCTTATAACAAATTCATTTTATGAGTTTTTGGTCCCTATATAACATTAAACATATGTGAATTAATAGACTGTTTGACACATGTTATCCAATAATTTTAAGTATATTATTAATGATAATTAAAAAAGAAACTCATATTGGATCGATAGTATTTTTCATTCACCTGATTCATCCTTCTGCAATTTTTCCATTAAGATTTTATGCTCTTATAGTCCTAGATTATCAATAATCATATCAAGCTTCATCATTTTGTGGGTCTGCATGATGCAGAGTAAACAATACATATTGGTTAAACTTACATATAGTTCAAAAATAATATTTTTTATAAAGAATTTACAAAGAACTTTCCTTTTTTTATTTTCTTGATGTGTTATCAGTATTTTTGTTACTTGATATCTTTTCAATCATTGATTTATCAATCTGAAACCTATACCATATCATTCATTAATATATTTATAAATAATTTCTCAACTTTTCAGGTAAAAAATAAATTTCAAGACTAGTGCACCTTTAACGAGGTACACACCGTTACCGGTGCATGGAGGTATTAAAAATGCTTAAAAACGCATCGAAAAATAGTATAATAGACCGTACGGTGCGTGGGCTATTATAAATTCACTGCAAAAATAGTTTCTTAGTTCGTACGATGCTATCCTCATAAAAGGGAGCATCGGTGCCCTATTTCAGATATGGCGCACTGATTTAGAAAAAAAAAATTCAATTTTTTTATTACACGGTACTTGTGCGGTGTGTTGTATAATACAACACACCGATGCGCTAGGGTACACAGGGCACACTGATAAAGAAAAATCCATTTTTTCTAAAAATTCACGCAAGAGCCAAATGGATTGGGATCTGACTATGCAAGTCGTCCCATGGGTTGGATGTCAATATAAAATGAAAAACACTTATTCTGGAATCAAAGAAATAGGGATAAGAAAGGGAAAAAACAAAAAAATGAAGGGTTTAGGGTAAAAATGGATAAAACTGTAGAAAAAGTAAAAAAACTGCAGAAAAAGTAAAAAAAATTATCAAATTTAGTCACGATATGGTTTGAAATTGTATGATACAGGGTTTGAATTACTAGAGGTTTGGTTTCTGGTTGTCTGAATACTTATGTTTGAATATAAATAAAATAGTAATAATACCTCTATCATATGGCGGCTCATCATCTGTCAAGAGGATATTGGCACATCGTCGCCAATCTAATCCAACATGAGGACATGGGACCATAATGAAGGGATGCAGCTGATCGTCAACACTGGCTAGTAAGCCTAGTGCATCATGCGATATCCTGGTTGGAAACATAGTATCTCCCCTCTTGGTCATCATCTGCCCCCACATGTGCATCTGGGCCTCTGACACTGTCCTACAAGGTTGTCCAACAAAACTAGGCCTCATCTCTGGAAACCTCTCAAAAAATAAACAAACGAACTCTGAAGCAAAAGGGAAGTTGACCCTCCCTTGTGCATGAGCATGACATCTATCTAAGGCCGTACAAAAATGTCACAAAAAAATGGCAGACCACCTGACAAGTCGTGGCTCCTATACTAAAGAATCAATATAATATAAAACCGAGCAACTAATGTGTTTCCTGTCACTGGTGTTGTGCGAAATGGTTGAAATGATAAGAGAGAGGCACTACACGCCCTGTCTACCAAATGCACCTATATGTAACTCACCTCTAGGTACCTGAAACTATGAAGGAGAGAGTACATGTGTTGCAATGTATGTCTAAGAGTAAACTAAGTGACTCCCTACTAAAGAACTAGCTGGAACCTCTGGGAATTAGGGAAAATCCACCCCTCTCCTTGATAGTCCTTTAATAAAATAAATATCCTCCTCAGTGGGTGTGTACCACTGGTCAAGACCAACCTGGAAAGCCTATTGGTGGGCATTCCACCTATGGATAAGATATCTCAAAAAAGAACTATGGGCCTTTAGGGAAGTAGCCTCCTCATAGAACTTGAGGAGGCCTACATGCCTTAGGATCCCCTGGGTATCTGTTGTAATAGGGCAAGGGTATGCATCTCTCTGCCTCTCTCACACCTCCCACTAGAGAATCATGTCATACTATTTCGCCTGTTGTTGATGTTGTTCCTCCTCTTCTCTCTGAATCATTGACATATTAAATAATTTTTTTTACTAAAACAGACATGTATTTCAGAATATATATATATATATATATATATATTTGAAAAAAAAAAACAGACTAGTCGGTGGGCCACAAAAACAGTCATGCACTGGTTCCGGTGTGAATTGTGTTTGTAGCACCCCGGTGACAGTGCCCCAAATGAACTACAACGCATCAGCCTTAGTGCAGCTAAAATTTTTCAAGCACCATTGACTATATCTAATGTCAGAATAGGGGTGCACTGACTAAAATATACGCCCCGAAGCATATAGTCGTGTTAGCGCACCAACCTCGTGACAATTACATAGTTGACGGTGCAGTATTTTACCTGGCCGCACCATTGACCCTTTCGGAATGCCAAATGCGGTGCGTTGACAGACTCCGGGGTAGATAATTTCTTCAACGCACCGCACTGCTATTCCCATGCTCAATGGTGCACCTATCTAAATGAGCAGACTGCATTTTTTTTTTTAATTTAAAATAATGCGGGGCACCTTTCGATACTGCCCTAAAAACAATGTGGATACCATTAGCACCAGTGGCGGTGTGGCCTGTAAATTTTACAGGAAGCCCCGCTATCTAATGTGAGCTGAATGGCTCGAGTGCACCACGTGATAATTTTTTTCTTTTCTTTTTTAATGGTTATTTCAAATTCTAATCCGTTAAAAAAATTAATTATGGGAAAACTAGAAAAATACATGCACATTTCGCCGTCGAGGAGGCATATTGGCTATAGAAATTGCAAAAGAAATTTTTTCCACCATTTTTCAAAATGCATACTGGAGATTGGTGGCCAATGCATAGTAGTAGTGCATGCAATGGGTGCAATGGGAGCACCGACGTCAGGGCAGCTCAGAGAAGGGGAAATGTCACAAGTGCTTGAGAGCTCTTGAGCACTGAGGAAAGTGAAAAATGTGGTTTGTTGCCGTATTTTTTTTATTTAACCCTGTTCCAGTGTGCGGGGTTTTATAAGTGCACTGATATGCTTACATACAACCGCACCAGGTGGTTTCAGATTTGGCACGAAGTCCATGATGCACTGGGGCATTTCCCTAACACTACATCGGGATGTTTCAGATTTGGCGTGAAGTTTTGATGATGCATCGGGGCAGAATATTCGTAAAGCACCTGTGTAGAATAGTCATAAAGCACCAATTTTTTGGCCATAATTTTTTTTTTATTTAATTCTATCCTGGTGTGTGTGTTTTATAGGTGCACTAGTGTGCTTGGATAATAATGAACTAGCACGTTTATGTTTTGGCACAGTGTTTTATGATGAACCAGCACAGAAGAGCTATGAGGCACTGGTGCATTACCGTAATAGGACACCCCGGGAGGGTGTGTACGTCGTGCACATTGTTTGGTGTGCCAATGTTTTGTGCACACTAGGGCTTTCTATGGTAGAGCATACCAGTAATTCAGAGCTCAGGAGCACTGAAAAAATGAAAAATCTAAGTTTTTTGCCGTAATTTTTTCCTTTATTTTACCCTTTTCAGTGTGAATGGTTTATAGGCGCATCGGTTCTGTTTCTTATGAAGGCACCGGTTGGTTTGTGTTTTGGTATGTTGTTTTATTATGCATAGGTGCAGTTTCTTGTTACCGCACTGGGTGGTTTCAGTTTTGGCACGGTGTTTTATAATGCACTCACGCAGAATAGTTGTGAAGCACCAGTGCTCTACAATAATACGACGCACCGGGCGGTTGTGGACGGAGTGCATGGTGTCTGGTGTGCCAATGTTTTGTGCACACCAGTGCTTTCAAGTTTCAAGAGCACCGGTGTGATGTTTAATGATAAGTGCACCGAGTGGAAAACATCCGCAAAACCCTCCTCCCGCCAACCTCCTCGAGTAACCTCCGCTAGAAACAGATGTATGGGGTATTTTTCTGTGGGGTTCCTCAAAAACATCTGCTAGAGGGTCATTTCCTTGTAGTGGTTAATCAATCTCAGACAATAGAAAGAAATCAAGAACATCCAGAAATTTCTGAAGTAATCACAGTTGAATCTGTTACCGGTGAATTGTCAGATACTGAATTCATTGAACCTGAAATATGTGAACCTAAATCTGAATCTACTTCGTTTGAGTCACTTTTGGAATTCATAGCCCAAACTCCTAGTCATCCTCATTCACCTCGAGTGAAACTTTTCATTACTGAAAATCTTCATCCTGGCCTAATTAGTATCGAAGGGATTACTGAAATGGAATAAGAGATCATAATTCCTTTGCATCAAGAATATTTAGATCTAAGGTATAGTGAGCTTATTTACCCTTACGTTCCTTTTATACTAGATCCCTAGTATCAATAGATTACTGACTTTATACATAAAGCTGATCTTAGTTATTCACCACTCTGCATTCCTTTTTACTCTATACCCATAGGTAGTTACATGGCTTCATCAAGCATGTCTATTGAGTTATCCATGTTTTCTTCATCAACGAAAACTTTTTTTGTATGGTGCTCCATCACTTCCTATTGGATACTAGTCGCTCTTTGGTACTTTCTCAGGAGAATATACCTCTTCTAAAAATCTTACAAAATCAACTGTTCTTCATGAATCTATGACCAAACCTTTGAAAATGGAATAGGTATATATGATGTCCAGAAATATTCCTCAAACTATTTCTCAAGGTGGAAATTTACTTCCTGGGGGGTAGTACCCTAATCTGGGGCCACAACCTATTCAAGGGTAGTACCCTATTCCATGGAAACAACCCCTTCAACGATAGCAACCTCTTCAAGGGAAGCATTTTTATCAATAGCAACTATCCTTTCAAGGAGGTCAACCTTTAATTGGAACTTATCCGGCAAATTATCAGACTTATGTTCCAATACCTCAAACTGGTTATGGTCAACCTTATGCATCACAACCTTTAATGGGAGCTCCTTATCTAAGAGTTAATATTATGTGGAATCCATTGTTGAATCAACAATAATTTCAACCTACTTTACAAGTACCTTATAATCAACTTGGTCAGCCAAATGGACAATTTGGTTACACCCAATTCCAACGGCCTGTTCAGACTACATTCCAAATTACCCCTTAGGTTTGTACCTAGTAGTCAGCAAGCTAGTGCAAGTACTCCAAGTACTCCTATCAAATTTTTTGTGAAATTTTCTGTTCAACAACCAAGTAAACCTATCCCCAGAGTTTATGAAGTCCCTATTGCTACAACCCTTCAAATGATTGCAACAACTGTTACACGGGCAATCCCTCAAGTTACTACTCATCAAACTGGACCTGCAGTTTAGTATATTATTTAAACCTTTGTAGGACAACCTGGTGTAGCTACAGTTCAAACAATCCAACCTTTTGTAGGTCAGCTTTTGTAGAGTCAACCATTTCAAGGGAAGTTTCAAGATGGGCCATCAAGACAAAATCTAGTATACCAAAATCAACTGTAGCCTAGTCATACATCTCAAATACCACCTCAAGCTCAATTTGGCACGACTAATCCTTGATACCCTAGAGGTATTACAATCCCATCTATTCAAGCTATTCCAAGTTATCCTAGATATCCTCCTCCAGGTACTGGTATTGTTCCTCAAGCTTATCATTTTATGCAACAGGACCTTAATTGTTAGCTACCATTCATCTCATATTTAGAATTACTAGATTTTTCTTACCTCATGAATGATCCAATTTATTATCTTCCATTCTGGAGGCAATGCCAGATAAGTTTCCTAGTGATATACCTAAGTTTGAAGGAAAATCTGGAGAAGACCCCTCGAATCATGTGATGAATTATCATTTTTTTTGCACATCCAACTACTTAATCGATGATTCCATTTGATTGAGACTTTTTTAGAGAACATTGATCAACCTAGCTGTAAAGTGGTATATTGAGTTACCACGTGGATCTTTCAATAATTTCAAAGCTTTAGCAACAACTTTCCTAACTCACTTCCAGTTTCCAGTCCGTTATGACAATGACACGAAACTCTTAATTTCATTAAAAAAAAGTATGTCTACATACATTTCAGATCACATACATGAATGGCGATGTAGACGATGTTTAGTGAAGGTTTCCATTCCAAATAAAATTTTGGTATGATGGTTTATTAAATCATTACTTCCAAAGATCACTGAAGGCATAGCTAAGGGAAGTGTTGTTACAAAAGAACATGTCATAGCTCAAGTACAGTACTTAGACCTTATATACACAGTCTAGTAATCTATATGAAAAAATTCCTGATTTACCACACCCAGGTCAAATTACTGCGACTCCTTCTAGTTCTCATTCTACAAAGGGTGTAATTGGTACATTTAATACTACAAAGAGTAAGATGAAGTCATCTAAATCTACTTCTCCAATAATGATTTTACCACATTCACCTAAATGAGATTCTTCTCTTAAAACTTCTGTCGAAATTCACGTTGTAGACTCGTCCATGACTAAATATAAATCCGGTAATAAGAAGAAAGGAAAGAATAAAAATAAATAGGACACATCTCCTAAATAGAAAACATAAAAAAAATGGACCATAAGACAAAAAGCCGAAACCTCATTATCCTTATCTTATCTGTGACGAGGATCACTATACCAAAGAGTGTCCACATCAAGTCAAGGTATCTAGATTTTTCAAAGGTTCACCCACACCTGTTGTCTTGAAGGATCCATCTCCATCTCAAGATAGTAAAATGATCGGATCTTCTTTCAATTCATTTGCAGATATTTTAATGATGTCTTAGATCATGGTTGTGACATGATCTCAAGATTATGGATCTAAGAGTCCTATAACTGGTAAAGGGACTGAATCATTAAGTCAAACACCAACAAAATCTCCTTCATTTTATGAACCGTTACAAATAGAGAAACCTAAACTTGATTTAGTTATTAAACCTCTTGCCAAAGGTTTACTTCGAAAATCATCTTTCAATCCACATGCGAGAGTGGCTTAGAATTACGGCATTGTTGAAGATTTCGCAATTTCCCCTTCAGCAATGTCAGCCCTTGAAGTGTTGAAATCTTGTCCAACACAAATGAAATTACTATTATCAGCAATTGGATCTATTGATCCTCAATATTCGAATCTAATGGCCTTTGATCTTGATTTTTTTTTACCTAGACTCCCACATCAAATGACTTTTCAAATTCTAGTATTAATCAAATCAAGACGAGTTTTTCATACTGTAATTGATGAGGGGGCATCTAAATGTATAATGTCATTAAACTGTTGGAAAACTCTTGGTTCTCCAACATGCAACCAATCACTGACTATCCTTCAAGCCTTTGATGGAAGAGGCTTTCACCCATATGGAATACTCCACGATCTGCCTATAGAAGTTGAAGGAAAAACTGTAAAACCCAAAGGTGGAAGTTTTTGATGCCCCTCTTGATTACAACCTTATTTTGGATCATAGTTGGTCTCAGGCAATGACTACTGTTGTTTCATTAGTATTTTGGATGATAATGTTTCCTCACAAAGGAAATATTGTTAAAATCAATCAATTTTCTTAACTCGCTTTAGACCCTACTTCTACAGATAGTATCCAACATGTTGCTAAAATGATTATCCCGTATGAAGATGTTGGCATAGAGCTATGGAAGGATTCCACTCTCACTATGCCCTCTCCCAAATTTCTGCGAACTATTTCCAATATCAATATGATCACATCAAGAACAATTCCATTTCATGACACATGGACTATGCCTTTAGAATCAGGATTCGACTTGTATGATGGTGAGACGCCTTTAAGTCATTTTGAATCGGCATATGTAGTAGTACAATTGTGTTCTAACACTATATAAAATTCTACTGATTTAATGAATTTGGTGAGTGAAGAATCATCTTCTATATCATGCTCAACTTTGACATCGTTTCTGGATCCCTTTCAACATGTATTTGCAAACGATGAAAAAATTCGAGAAATCTTGTCATCAAATGGATTCCCATGGGATGATCTACATCATCTATCTTATTTTTTTCCTGACCTTGATAAATTGGAAAATGATTTTTCATCCATCTTTACAATTGATTATGTCCGGGAACCTCAAAACCGCACATCAATCAGGCATTCGAATTTTGAGACAAAATTAGGAAATACTTCTACAAAAATACCTATTGACATATCAATTAAACCTCAAAAAATTTAGAACATTCATATAGGAGCTTCTTGTTCGATTGAAGAGACCAAAACTTACAAAGCCCTATTTCAAGAAATTTCTGAGACATTTTTTCCTAGTCTTACAAAGAGATGGAGGGTATCGATCTTAATATTGTTCTTCATGAAACTAAGACATACATAGATACTAAGCCTATTTGACAGAGATTACGTCCAATACATCCGTGGAAAGGTGCAACAATCAAAGCTGAAGAAAAAAAATTATTACGTGCAAGATTTATTTATCCTATTCCTTTGACGAATTGGGTATTTGACATAGTTCCCGTAACGATAAAACAAGGGATTATCAGAGTATGTGTTGATAATCAGGATATTAATAAGGCTTTTCCTAAAGGAAACTATCCTACACCTTATATCGATCAAATTGTTGATGATTGTGCCCGTAAAGAAATTTTATTGTTTATGGATGGTTTTTCTGGTTACAATCAAATCAACATAATCCCTATCAATCAACCTAAAACAATGTTTATATGTCCTTAGGGCATGTTTCATATTATAAATTAACTTTTGGATTGAAAATGTTGGTGTAAATTTTCAAAGAGATATGTCTTATGCATTTCACGATATCAAGCATATCGTACAACCTTATTTGGACAACTTACCTGCTCATTCTTTACGTAGAGAAGATCATCCTATGCACTTATGTGCTATCTTTATGAGATGTGGGCATTATAAAATTCATTTGGATCCACACAAATGTGTTTTTTTGTGTACAATTGGAAAGTTTACTTGGGTTCGTCATTTCGAAAGAATGCATTCGTGTCAATCCATCGAAGGTTGTGGCTACCATTAACCTACCTTCTCCTTCAACTCTCCGCCAACTCTAGAGTTTGTAAGGGAAATAAATTTTTATACGTAGGTTTATCTCGAAATATGCTAAGTTAACAAAAGGTTTTACCCAGTTTTTGAAACAATATGTTCCATTCATTTGGGACGATATTTCCGATAAATCTTTTGATGCACTAAAAAACATGTTGACCCATGCACCATTATTGCATCTGCAAAATTATCATAGAGATTTATCTCTATACTTAGCTACATTTGATTCCATGATTGGAATGGTTTTGGTTCAAGAGGATGAATCTAACAACAAACATGTGATCTATTACCTAAGTTTAAATCTCAACCCAACCGAACTCAAGTATTCACATGTGGAGAAATTGGCCTTGGCATCTGTTCAAGTTGTCCAACGTTTTTGTCATTACATATTATTATGTGAAACCACAGTGATATCTAATTGTAACCCGATGATGTACATTTTGACAAAATAATTACTCGGGGGAAAATACTCAAAATGGATTGTTATCTTGTAAGAGTTTGATTTGGAGTTCAAGAAATTCAAGTCTAAGAAATCACTAGTTTTTTCCGAACTTATGTGTGACTTTCCCAATACTGAGTCTAAAACAGTGGTAGAGAATCCCATATTTGATGAATATTTGTTTCTAATCAGTACCTTAGATCCTGTTGAGGCCTCGAAATTTGCTACAACAACATGGGGGATGACCACCCGGTCCGGACCTTAAAGCGTTCCTTTTCCGTTTAGAATGGTGGCTCCAACAAGTTTAACTAGGTCTAGTTACCTTCTCTCAATCTCCATTGGCTTAAAACATAACTTTTATATATCAATGGGAAAGATACATCAGATCATTTCCCTTGTTGATCGGACAAGAAAGTGATCCTTAAGCTAATTTGGGTTTAGCCAAGCCACAATTAAAGTTTTGCCTCATTGGGAAGAGGAATTTTTACGGATGTAGAATTTAATCTAAATGCAATATTATTCTAAGATGCAAGCGAAAGAAATTATTTTAATCCTGTCTCAATTAGGAAGATATAGATCTATCCCGAATAAGAGCAAGATGTTTTAAATAATTGAGATTTAAATAAGTTTATTTTAAATGAATATCAAGCTAACAAAGTAGTTCAATTAATTGACATTGTGAATACCAAACACGTTCTATCTAGAGACCCATTAAATGAAATAATCAATCAACAACACTCATGAAGTAGTTCTCAAAATGATATTGATCATTTAATCAGTAACTTGAATGATTAAACAATAAGATGCGGAATTAGTTCACAACATATCACTATTCAAAAATCAGTTTTATAAGATATATTTCTGAGTAAATAGTTACTCAGAAATCAAAATTCAAATCATAAGAGTATAGACAAATAATAACATAAATTGAGCTAAATTACTCATACCGACGGAAGTGCACAAGTATGTGAGTAAATTGACACATTCCTATTATCATAAAATGAAATCAACATTTAAAATAATAGTATTATAAATGTCAATTTATTAAGTCCATTACTCTAGCTCCAGTCACTAATAGTATTTTCCAATGCCTGAACTTCTGCTTTCAAAATCAGAGTTATAGTAGTGCAAGACTCTTTTCATTATACACAACTCAGAATGTAAAAGAAAAACCCCAATAATCTCCATATCTGAGATTCCTCTCCTCTCACCCTACACCTCTAAATCCTCTAGACAATAGTGCCATAAAAAATTCCACAATTCTAGAGAGAAGCCCCTATTACATTTTGCAATCTGCTATTTATAATATTTACAAAAGGATTTCTTCATAAGAAAGTTTGTTTGAGGAGTGGTTTTGCTCAATCAATTTTCATTGGTTCAAATCTTATTATTCAATTTCTAGAGACTTCTCATTGATTGAGATCTTCTTCTTCTCATCTCTTCAACTGTTTTCCTGCAAAACCAAATCAAAAACAAAATTAAAATGCAAAATTAAAATCAAAATGTCAAATCTAGAAATTAAAATAAATCCAATTAAAACTTAATTAAATAAATAATTGAAAATTAAATATCAGAATTATTTTGATATCTGTGCTGATATAATTGGCCAAGGATATCATTGACGAATGGATCTGCATTTAGAAGAAGTTGTGGGCAAATTAAAATGCAGAAAATAAAACTCAAAAATTTTATTTTTCTAACAATTCGGAGCATGATCTTCTGTTGAATTTTAGATCTAATAAATGATCAAATATGGAAATGAAACAACTTCAGAAATGTTCTCCATGATTATATCTATCTAATTAGCTGTCCTAGGCCTCATTTGGCCAAGTAAAACTTCAGTTATGAGCTTCCAAAGTTTGTATATTAAAATTGACAAAATTCTAGAATTTCTGTTGCTTGGGCTAAAAATCAGAAATTTTTAAGTAAATTCTAATCCTAAATTAGATTACAATATTTAATTAATTAATACTAATTAATTTTTATATTATTTATCTAATTTAGTTATAATCTAATTCTAAATTAAGTTTTAATTATCTGTTAATTAATTATAATTACATTATTAATTTTAATTAATAAAAACTAATTGAAAATAAAATTAAACTAATTAAAAAATGATTTATTTATTAATCAAAATATTAAAATATTATATTAATATTATAATTTGAATTATATTAAAATTATAAATAAAATATAATATTAATTATAATGTTATATAATATAATTTCTTTTAATTAATAATTTAAAACAATTTTGAATGCTTCACGTGAGGGAGGGGAGGACAGGAGAGGACAGTATGGAGTGATAAGGGAGGAGGAGAGTGAGTGCGAGTTATAAGGTGGAGAGAACATGAGGTAATCATGGGGTAGGAAAGGTGAGGTGGAGGGTGAGTGACGTGAGGGTGATGTGAGGAAACTAAGTCAGGAGGCATAAGGAGGTCAACCAAAACCTTATATTAAAATCATTTAACCCTTCACATAAAAACCAAAATCGCAATTCACAATTGCAAGTTTTTAAAGATTGTTTTTTGCTTGATTTTAAAAATTACGATATGCGATGTGTGATGTATCCCATCGCAAGGTTTTTTGTTTCGGCTTTTTAAAATATATGTATTATGAAGTGGGGCCCATAAGGGATTAACCATCCTATAAATTAGACTTAAGCCATTTTGAAAATTTGGGGTTTTGGGTTTGGCAATTTGTTTTAAAATAAAAATTTGGAGTAAATTACCAAGATCCTGAAATGTGTTTTAGCCCATTGTACAATTTGGTCGGGTCATTTTGTATGACCACTAGTGAAAAATGAAAGAAATAGTAAAAATGATCTAAAAGTTAATGTTTACAGTGAATTACTATTTTATCTACGAGAATTAAAATACTGGTACATTTATACATGTTTAACCCGGGCTAGAAAATGATCAAACTTCAAAGGAGTTCCATTTAAAAACTGGTTGACCAAATGGAGCGAAACAAGTATCGTTGGAAAGTTCGTGAAAAAATGGATTCAATAAAGCAATCACAACAAAATTCCGAGGAAGATGAAAAAATGACAAAAAATGTAGGATAATTAACTTAATAAAAATCATAAAAGGTGCTTAGCCAAAAATTTTGTAGAAAGGGTCTCCATTATTTGGAGTACATAAGTAAAAAATGCGGGGGGTTGTGTTTTACCACAGCAGTGGCGACATGCGAGAGAAGAACCAGTTATCTCTGACTAAAGATAATATGCTTAAATTTATCTAAAAGTTAAAAATAATGGAAATCACGAAATTGTCTAACAGTAAAACATTTTCATAGGTCCCACGTAAATAGATTAAGCAATGTGAGTTTGTAAATATAAGTACTTAAAACAAACTTGAGTAAAAGTGATGAATCCAAATCTAGGGAAATTTGTTTTTTTTTTTTAATTTTCCTCATGTGAAAAAATAGAAGAAGGTAGAGATAAGAGTTTTTGATAAAGCATATATCCATTTTTTTATGGTCTTTTACATCGCTTTGTTGCCAGCGAGCCTGAACAGTACCCCGACAAAGTTATCTTTTATGCCATACAAGCCTAGTCTCGCTTCCAGCGAGCGTCCATAGTCGCGACGAGTTTACCTGTATTTCTCATGCTTCCTCTTTTTCACTCTTTTCATAAGCACATTTTCAAGCTTTTAGTTTATAATGTATTTTAGCTAAAGAGGTGGGATGGTAATAGAGATTTTATGTTTAATGGAAATATTACTTTTATAATGTTTGCTCCAAAATCTTTCCATACAACTGTCAATCATAGGATTTTTATGTGGAGAGGTGGAAGGGATTCATTGAATTAAACTCAAATCAGTTCTTTCCTTGAAAAATAAATTCAATCACTTAGAAAGTATGTGTGTTACTCCATGAAAAATATTTTAAATCAAGATGGCTTTATGGTTCCATAAATATATGCCTTTAATGATAAATGAAATTCACTTAAATGGATGGAGTAAAATATTTCCCATGTATGTCAACAACTGTAAGGGAAGGAAAATACCTTTCACATAAATCATGACAAAGTCATTAAAATCAAATCAAAGCTAAAAGTAAAAGGAAAATAATTCCTAAACTAAAGTAAGTAAAGATATTAGCGAATAAAACATGAAGAAAGAAAAAATTGAAAGAATTTTTTTTTTAAAAACTAAACTCTAACAATATCTCTTATATGAATTTCTCAACAAAGGATTATAAAAGAAAATAAGCATATGTACGTTCATTCTTATATTGAGATTTTAAATTTTTTATCTTATAGAGTTATATAAAAATGAGGCACTCAAAATGTAGAAGGTGAATAGCAGTTATGATAGATAATATGTTGAATGAGAAGTTTCTGTCTATTGCAATTTTTTTTTTCAAGACAAAACCCCCATAAAAGCATCTTAACTATTTTCTAATAAAAGAAATGCTTTAAGGATACAAACTAGAGGTTCAAAAACTCCTCAGTTTAGCTGATTTGATGAGGATCATTACTGCTTATTTCAAGAATATCACAGGGAAAAAGAAAATGAACTTCGAAAACTGGTCTGGTAGAGGTGTGAAAGGTTTATGAAGACTTGAAAACAGAGTTCAAGATCAGCAAAAACTAACACAAAAGTGAAGAAATGTGAATAAATGAAAGTGGGCACATGAAACTTACCATTGAAAACTTCATTTAAACTTACCAGAGAAAGATGATTTTCTCCAATGCAAGTTAACTTCTTTCTTGTATTAAAATTAAAATAATGAAGAAGTTTTATTGACCCAAAATCATTATTTATTAAATTTAAAGTAAAACAAGCAATAAAATAAAATAAATCAATGTTTCATGTTCAAGGAATTAGAAATAAATTGAATCCATCATAAATGAGGGTGAATATGTGCTTCTTTATGAATTGAATAATGAATTTTCTTTTTAATTCCTCCATTATGAATTTATATCAGCCCCAAAGTATTAAAGTTGATTCAAAATCCAGAATAATGTCACAGTATATAAAGAGGATTTGAATCTCTATATGATAAGTATGGAGAGAAATTCAGAATAAAAGAAAAATTAAAAATATGAATTAATCATCGGCACATTAGCTTACTAAATTTTTTGCATCGCGAGATTCTTTTCCATGCATAACTTAAAATCTGTGACTTACACTTTTGTCGATATGTGATTGAGTTCTTTCCATAGTAATTTAAAAGGTAATGGTGGAAACCCGAATATAAAAATTTATCACATCAAAAGAGCTTAAAGCCAAAGCTTCATTTGAATTAGAAATGCGATATAATTATTGTGATGGAAATACTACGAGATGAGCATGTGTGATGGGAAAATGCAAAGGGATGAATGTGATATCAGAGAATAGTCATATCGGAAGATTAAAACTTGTGAATGAACTGAAACACATATATTGTTCTTTCAATAATGAAAATATTGTAAATGAATGATGCAATGTGACTGCAAATATCAAAATATATGCTTGAAACTTTGGTTTTGCGGCCCACACAAACGGTGACCAATCACGCATGGTTTCACTTCGTGTCTTTTATAATTTACCTTCCAGCAGATTTCAAAAGTTAACTCTTTTTCATTTTTGTGATTTTACAATTTCGCAATTCGGAGCGAACTCCACATCGCTCGTTGCAACTTTTATTGTTTATCATATTACTTATTTCATGAGATATGCGATATGTGTATCATTACATTGAAATCTCCTTACCTTGTCATTTATCGCATAAAAACTAATATAACTTACTGGGTGAGGTTTTAACAATAACCACTAGAATTTTCGATATGTGAAATGAATTTCATTGATGCACCAATGTGCGATGAAGAACAAACCCGATATTTTTATTATATGAATTTTAATTTCATGTCAGATCTGGGACATCAGAACTTTCAAATATATGCCCCTACCAAATTTGCGATTTATAAATGGACGTGATATCTGTATATAAAGAAGATTTAAATGTCATATCGGGCCTGGGTCATGCAATTTTGGCAAAGTAAGTTTATCAGAAAATGAATGAGAATGAATATCATAAGATATGCATCGAAGGTTTCCTATCGGGAATTGTTAAGAGTTTCCTCTGATCAAATGTTTTGATACAGATAATGTGATATCAGACAGAGCGATCATCGGTGATTCGAGGGAATGAGAATATCAAGAGATTTGATATATTTAGTGTATGTTCATTTCAAAGCCTCCGATATGTGATTTGTGATATATAATGAGCGATATGTGGGGTCGATGATTTCTTTAAAGTATTCAATCCAAAAAGAAAGTGAGTGATTTAACTTTTCTCTATAATAAATACCCGTTTAATAATTTAATTAAATGTCAAATTTTTTTATTGGAAATTAATTTTATCATTACTTTCTTATAAAGAGAGTTGTGAAATAAAATGATCTAGTATGATTATTCCAACAATTTATTAAGACTTATCAGGATTTGAATATAATCAAAATTTAGATATCCTTCAAATTTTAGGTGAAATCATAATCACTTCCCTGAATGTGTTGTAGATTTTGAAAATAAGGGTTGGATGCTTTCTTATCTCAGATCTACATAATCGAGTTAATGAAGATCTCATGAATCTTCAAGTTCTCTAAAATTTTCTCAAAATTTTCAGAAGTTCAACATCACCTTCTTATTTTAATCTGAAATGCTAAGTAATGAATTTTTTCAAATTACATCATTTCCAAAATAAAATCAAAATACAAGAATTGTAAAAACAAGTTCTTAGAATTACTTGTGAATCAAAAATTGTCAAGTGGTAGAAAATTTTTGGAATTTCTTCATGTATGATCAATGTTATGATTTTTTTTTTTTAAACAAGAAAATTGAAGGCTTGACAAATAATTAGGATCAGATAATTCAAGAGCTTCTAAAATTCTTTAGGATGATTTTCTATAATTTAAATAGGATGCCGAAAATAAATTGGATTTATTACTTGTTTTATTGAAAATATAAAATAATGAAATAAATGAAAACAGAAAAAGAAAATTAATTTATTCATATTTCTAACTCAATCAATAAAACATTACTAGGCATAGTCATACTTCCAATGTAACCATGTAAGCATTTTAATTCCTGCATATATGTACATGTCAAACATTAGTAAAAATATAAATATAATTAAACTACAAAAACTAAATCTGAAAGCAGAATGTATCTTTCTTGTTAGTAGATTATTCACCATTACCTTTTCTTGAAATATCATTCCCAACTGAATTTCAATTGGGTCATATAAATCTGGATGGATTTCAATTATTGAGTGGGAGAGGTTTGAAAGAGAAGATGACAGGCTAGGTTGTAGAAATGATCTTTCAGAAAGAATAGCCTGTGTGATTTTGTTATTGTTATGTTTAGGTGATAAATTATTAACAATCTTCTGTGAAGGAAAACTTTCCAATTTTTTTTCAAATTGATCAATGAAAAATGGATGGAAGTCCAATAAATCCAACAAAATATTATTAATTGAATTAGATTGTTGGTCATAAAGTGAAAATACGCTCTCTTTTTGGCACTGCTCTTGAGAAGTAAGAAGTAATTGATAAGGAATGAACATCAATTGAAATTGGAAGTTTAATAACGTTTGATGTTTACAATTATAATTTGAATCTTCATTTTTCCCTTGAGGTAATGCATCGATTGAGTGTTCAATATTCAACTGCTCAATATGCCAGCACAAAGTATCTAAAAATCTAGGAGTAAAAACAGAAAATAAATCTAAAGTTAAAATTAAATGTTGAAAAAATAACAAAATTGAATCATAGTTTACACTAAAGTTACAATTATAATTACAACACAATTTGGAGTGACTTGAAGTAATTTCCTCTTCGCAAGAATTGGGTAGAATAATACAATTAGAATGATTGTTGATACCCACTTGTGAATTAGAGAGAATGATATGACTTTGAATAGGAATGCAAACTTGATCATCATATAAATCATATATTGGAATGGTTTCTTGAATGCTGAAATCATAAGTATGATTATTTGTTTGAAAATGAGAACTATTTGGGACAATTTCTAAATTAGATTGTTCTTCATTTTCACATGTTATTAGATTTAGATCGTGAAGATTTAATTGTAAAGAAGACAAATCAATATTCTCAATGTCAAAGTAGCTATGATAAATGACTTCAAGACATTCATTAAAATTCCCTTCGATCTTATTCAATGTATCAAAACAATAAGGAATATTAAGTTCATGTTCATTAATGCCAGACGAATGATCATTAATTAATTCTCTATCGTGATAAAAACTAATTGGAAATTCATTTAGATCAGAATCTTTGTTTTCTGAAATATTTTTAATGTGAAGAGAAGTTAAATTTCTATTAGAAAAATAATCAGGATAAAGAGAAAAATATGAATCTGAAACAATGCATTTGAAAATGTCTCTATTTTAGAATTTTGGTGTATTTTCTTCATTGCAATTTTCAGATTTAAGATCATTTTCTCGGCTACTTATGCTTTCTTGAAGAATGTTTCTTTGTTGATATGAATTGGAATTTGCTGATCATGAAATAATTAAGAAATCTGTACAACATATTGCATATTATTGGAAACTTTAATCACTGTTGGTACTTTCTAGATTATGATCTGATTTTCTAATTCTAATGCATACTGATTCTCAAATTTTAAGGAAATATTTTCTTCAACAGTGTTGCTAATATTTTCTTGTGGTTGACTAGTGAAATTTTCCAAGCCTTGTGATTTAAATTCATTGACATCTAAAGGTGCACCTTGATCTTTCTCAATAATGTAAGAAATGTGCAGAAATTGAAAAAATTGATTATACAAAATACAAGCCATTTCATCATCATTTTTTTGTACCTCCATATTGGAATTCTTACTTATGTCAATGAAATTAAGAGGAAATTGATCGAAGTTTGAAATAATTTCATATGGGTTATTGATGGAAAGAATAGAGAAAATATGTTCAAACCAATCTAATAATTCCTTTTTCAAAGGTTTATCTTCAATTTTAAATTTTAAATAGTTTAAATGAAACCTGATGGTAAAATCGATTAAAGGCTCACCTTCAAACCGTCGTAGATCTTCAAAATTTTCACATACCTGTTCGTACATATATCCATCAAGTTTGCAATGAAGATTGTAATAAATTGTTCCCAAGTGTAGATTAAGGCAACTGGAAGTGATTTACACCAGTTTCTGGCTTTTGCCAAGAATGTAAGAGTAAAAATCCTGCATAAAATATCTTCATCGATATCATGAAAAGTAGTATTTGAAATTTTTTGAATGAATTCTAAAGTATGATGAAATGTAGAAGTATTCATATTACCATTAAAATTTACCTGAGACAAGTGTCTTACTATTTTTGGTGGAGTATTGGAAGATGCTCGTCCAAAAATACAACTCCAAATTGGAAGTTTTAAAGGAGCCGTTGTAATAAAGATAAAATATTCGAATACAAAGACTCTAAAAGAAAACAAGTCTCGAGCCCGCCTTCTAGCACCAAAATCTGGAGGCCTCGAAATTCGATGCAACAACATGGGGGATGAACACCCAGTCCAAACATTAAAGAAGTTCCTTTTCCCTTTGGAATGGTGGCTCTGACTAATTTAACTAGGTCCAGATACCTTCTCTCCATCTCCATTGGCTTAAAATATGACTTTTATCTATCAATGGGAAAGAGACGTCAGATCATTTCTCCTTTGGGAAGAAGACTATTTAGGATGTAGAATTTAATCTAAATGCAATATTATTCTAAGATTTAAGAAAAATAAACTATTTTAATCCTATCTCAATTAGGCAGATATAGATCTATCCCAACTGAGAGGAATATGTTTTAAATAATTTAGATTTAAATATGTTTGTTTTAAATGAATATCAAGGTAACAAAGTAGTTCAATTAACTGACATTGTGAATAAGAAACACATTCTATCTAGAGACCTCTTACCTAAAATAATCAATTAACAACACTCAGAAAGTAGTTCTCAAAATGATATTGATAATTTAATCAGTAACTTGAATAATTAAATAATAACATGTGGAAATAGTTCACAACATATCAATATTCAATAAATCAATTTGATAAGACAGATTTACAAGTAAATAGTTACTCAGAAATTAGAATTCAATCCATAAGAGTAGAGACAAATAATAACATAAATTGAGTCAAATTACTCATTCCGACAGAAGTGAACAAGTATGTGAGTAAATTGGCACATTTTTGTTATCATAAAATGAAACTAGCATTTAAAATAATAGTATTATAAATACCAATCCATTAAGTCCATTTCTCCAGCTCTGGTCTCTAACAGTCTTTTACAATGCTGAAACTTCTCCTTTCAAAATAAAAGCTACAGTAGTGCAAGACTCATTACATTATACATAACTCAGAATGTAAAAGAAAAACCTCAATAATCTCCATATTTGAGATTCCTCTCCTCTCACCCTACACCTATAAATCCTCTAGACAATAGTGCCATCAAGAATACCATAATTTTAGAGGAGAGAATCCCCTATTACATTTTGCAATCTACTATTTATAATATTTACAAAAGGATTTCTTCATAAGAAAGTTTGTTTGAAGAATGGTTTTTCTCAATCAATTTTCATTAGTTCAGATATTTTTATTCAATTGCTAGAGCCTTCTCATCGATTGAGATCTTCTTCTTCTCATCTCTTCAATTGTTTTCCTGCAAAAACAAATTAAAAAAAATTAAAATGCACAAATAAAATCAAAATGTTTAATCTAGAAATTAAAATAAATCCAATTAAAACTTAATTAAATAAATAATTCAAAATGAAATATAAGCTTTCTTTTGATGTCTGTGCTGGTATAATTAGCCAAGGATATCATTGACAAATGGATCTGCATTTAGAAGAAGTTATGGGCAAATTATAATGCATAAAATAAAACTCAAAAAATGTATTTTGTTAAAAATTCGAAGCATAGTTTTCTGCTGAATTTTAGACCCTAGAAATGATCAAATATGGAAATGAAACAACTTTAGAAATGTTCTCCATGATTTTATCTATCTAATGAGCTATCCTAGCCCTCATTTGGCCAAGTAAAACTTCACTTATGAGCTTCCAAAGTTTGTATATTAAAATTGATAGAATTCTAGAATTTCTATTGCTTGGGCTAAAAATGAGAATTTTTTAATTAATTTCTAATCCTAATTAGATTACAATATTTAATTGATTAATACTAATTAATTGTAATTATATTATTAATCTAATCTAGTTATAATCTAATTCTAAATTAAGTTATAATTATCTATTAATTAATTTTAATTATATTATTAATTTTAATTAATAAAAACTAATTGAAAATAAAATTAAACTAATTAAAAAATTATTTATTTATTAATTAAAATATTAAAATATTATATTAATATTATAATTTGATTATATTAAAATTATAATTAAAATATAATATTACTTATAATATTATATAATATAATTTCTTTTAATTAATAATTTAAAACAATTCTGAATGCTTCACGTTCGGGAGGGGAGGAGAGGAGAGGAGAGTATGAAGTGATAAGGGAGGAGGAGAGTGAGTGGGAGTTATAAGGTGGAGAGAACATGAGGTAATCATGAGGTAGGAAAGGTGAGGTGGAGGGTGAGTGACGTGAGGGTGATGTGAGGAAAGTAAGTCAGGAGGCATAAGGAGGTCAACCAAAACCTTCTATTAAAGTCCTTTAACCCTTCACATAGAAACCAAAATCGCAATTTGAAATCTCAAGTTTTTAAAGACTGTTGTTTGTCTGATTTTAAAAATTACGATATGCGATGTGCGATGTATCGCATCGTAAGTTTTTTTATTTTGGCTTTTTAAAATATATGTATTGTGAAGTGGGGCGCATAACAGAAGAACCATCCTACAAATTAGACTTTAGCCATTTTGGAAATTTGGGGTTTTGGTTTGGCAATTTGTTTTAAAATAAAAAGTTGGAGTAAATTACCAAGATCCTGAAATGTGTTTTAGCCCATTGTAAAATTTGGTTGTATCATTTTGTAGGGTCATTAGTGAAAAATGAAAGAAATAGTAAAAATGATCTAAAAGTTAATATTACAGTGAATTACTATTTTAACTACGAGAATTAAAATATTGGTACATTTATACATTTTTAACCCAGGCTATAAAATGATCAAACTTCAAAGGAGTGCCATTTAAAAACTGATTGACCAAATGGAGCGAAACAAGTATCGTTGGAAATATTGTAAAAAAATGGATTCAATAAAGCAATCAAAACAAAATTCTGTGGAAGATGAAAAAATGAAAAAAAATGTAGGATAATTAACTTAATTAAAATCCTAAAAGGTACTTAGCCAGATTTTCTTTAGAGAGAGTCCCCATTATTTGAGGTACATAAGTAAAAAATGGGGGGGTTGTGTTTTACCAGAACAGATACCTGGCATGGAGATATCATTATATATCTTCGGATGAAAACTTTTCGCCCAGAGCTTTGGGGATCAAATCGATAGAGAATATGATACCAATCTTAGCAAGACAACATTGTTGGTGACACTATTTATCATTGTGGTGCTAATTTTGTGTTTCGACATTGTATAACTCTTGAAACGGCCGAAAGGGTTTTGAATGATTTCCATTCTGGAGCATGTGGTGGTCATATATCTGGGTTTGCCACAACCCAGAAGATATTGCACACTATTTATTTTTGGTCATATTTATTCAAACGTTGTATTATAGAAGTTAAAAAATGCCACAATTGCTAGATTTTTTATCGAAAGATGCGTGCACATCCAACTCCTCTTCACCCAATCATTGTTGTTTTTCCTTTCGCCAAGTGGGGCATCAATTTCATTACATGCAATGCCCACTCGGTCGGGGGGCATGGTTATATTATTGTCGTTGTAGATTACTTTATGAAATGGGACGAGGAGATGGCTAAATTCGTGGCTGATGGAGAAACCATAGCTATTTTCATATTCAATCATGTGATTTCTCGGTTCGGTTTCCCTCAAGCTATCGTTAAGGACCATGGGAGCCACATTCAAAATATTATGATGACTGAACTTTTTGATCGACATGGCCTACGACATGACAATTATGCACCATATTACTCATAGTCCAATGGTCAAGTTGAAGCCTTTGACAAGGTTTTAAACACCATGATTAAACGAATTGTCAGAACTCATAAATCTAATTGGAATACCATGTTTTTTTCGGAATTATGGGCATACCGTACCTCTGCAAAAACTGCTACAGGGTTCACTCCTTTTCAACCATTCTATGGTTTAGAATTTGTGTTACCCATTGAATGTGAAATATTATCACTCAAATTATCCATCAACTTGTTACCAGCTACCTCTAAAGAGGAGGAACACTTTCTATACCTAGCACAGTTATATGAGACTCATCACACCGCTGCATTAGCTGCTGAAGCTTAGAAAAAAACATGTTAAAGCTTAGTATGATAAAAGTGTTAACCCTCAAATCTATTCAAAATATGACCTAGTTTTAGTATGCGATCAAGCTCACGACAAGATAGGCGATGGTAAACTCAAACTGATGTGGCATGGTGCCTATATTGTTAAGCGTCTGCTTGCAAAAGGATCCTATGAATTAATTGATTATGACGGCATCTCTTTAGATAAACCTAGGAATGGTATTTATCTCAAGATATATTATGAATGAATTTTTGTGTGAAGATATCCCTTGCACATTACTTAAATTTTAGAACAATGTGCCTTAGATTACACAAGTGTGCTTTAGGATTAGTTATTTTTATTTTACAATTGTTACTACTTTCACTGCTTATCTTGATTACTCTTAATATTGTAGATGTCAAAATCCCTTCAAAGTTATATTGGTTTTGTTGTGGTTCCTGTCATAGTACATGGAACATCTCTTCCATGGCTTGGGCTATCTATTCACCCACCGATGAGTTATTCTCTATCCATGGGATATTCCTTGGTCAAACAAAGAACAATATTACAGTATATAACGCAGTTATTGAGTTATTATCTGATGCCATCACATTTGATATTCAACATTTGATCATTAGGTTAGATTCACAACTCATTTTATTACATTTAGAAAAAAATTATGCTATGAGAAATGAAACTTTGTTAAGGATTTTTTTCAAAGTTCGTCTCTTGGATATAAAATTTGATTATATCGAATATCAACACATTTCAAGAAATTTAAACACATTGGCTAATGCATTAGCTAATCGAGTTTTAAATAGACATTACAATATTAGAAAGTAAAAAAAAAACAACATTCAATCCATCTTGATCAAGATACTCAGAGAATGAAGATATTAATATGATTAGGTTAAATAATTTTGTGTCAGAAAAAATTACATCGTTTGAGACCATAGGTTCAAACACATTTTCATCTAAAATATACTGATACAAAAAATAAAATTTCAATCTACATTGACCATCAGTTATGCATGATGATGATGATCATAGAAAACTATGGCATGTGCCACCTTGCGCAAAAATCTCCTGAGTGGACCTTGGAGACTAGTAACATGTCTCTGAAGCCTAAGAGGTATATCATCTGTTATTGTCTCAGGAATATCAATAGTCATCCTCTCAAGGTTGTGCTCTAGCTCTGCCAGAATCTCCACTGTAGCATTTTGTGGTGGGCCTGATATGGCTTGTGCCTCTCGCCTATCAAAGTGATGAAGCACTTCTAGTTGTGTTAGATGGACATCTCCATTTAAAATTTTTGTTAGTATTGGAAGATAAAAAATAAAATAAAAATTAGATAAAAACTTCAAAATGATTCGCTAACCTTTCTAATCCCACTGTGCCCCTAGTGGAAGATATTTTTTAGGATCACCTCTATAATCCATCCCTGCATAAGGAAGATATTCAATCATAAAGATCTGATTCCTAAGCCATGTGAAAAACTAAGGAGGAAAACGAACCACTGAAGCACCACCATCATCACCATGGTGAGCCATCAATGCTACCTAGCGCACCATACGAGGTTCCTGAGGACCTCTGGGACCCACCGGAGTCTGCTGAGGCTCAAGGAGTGGGATAATCTCTAAAGAAAAAGATACTAGAATGGCCCCATAGCCAAAGTTTGTCAACTTCCCATTCTTAACTTCCGTGAGTTGGCCCTTCATATTAGCCAACATTCCACTCCGGTTGAATATTGTTCCTCCAAAACATTCAAATATGGTCTGCGTCTGTGCTTTGGTAGCCACGTGAGGAGATGCACTCCCACAAAACCTGGTATTCGTGAATGCTATGATGTTGAGCTCCAGTCCCACAATAGTTTTGATATCTATATGATCATCCTTTACCTTTGAATGATGACTACAATATTGAGCATTGTAAATAGAAATGGGAAGACCTCCTGGTCTAGTCCCAAATAAGGAAATGTCCCTCCCTTTATGAGGAAATTGAGTGAGGAAATATATGTCCTCTGGCTCAATCATAAGCCAATGGTCTTTGATAATGAAACATTCATCTCTGACATCCCATGAATTCACGAGCTAGGTTATCAGATCAACCTGTGCTTTCATGCTCTGAATCACCCAAAACTTTTATAAGCTAGAGTTTTTTAATGAGCCCATAGTTGTCAGATCCTCCATGGCTTCATTGTATATGAGTTCATGCTTTCATTCTCACCATTCCAACATGATTATAGAGCTACACATCAATAAATTAAACATTAAAAATCAGTGGGGCGAATTTGAGCCATTTTTTATGGAAAGAAATATGTTTTGAAAAAAACCATAGCACTTGTGCAGGTGTTATGTTTATAGCATATGTTTTTGTGCATGTGTTATAAACAGAACCCACAGCGGCCTGACGATTTTTCTTTTAAAAAATTGTTGGGGCACGCAGTTTTTTCCAAGAGAACCCACGCACCCTCAAGGGCGGATTTTAAAACATATTTCCCTCTAAAACAAATCCATGAAATATTAAAATTAGAAATTAAACGGATGAAAAAAAAGACAATGATGATGTGGATTACCTGGTGTAGACTATTCTCAAAATGGTCGGTCGGTTCTTTTGATATCAACTCCAGAATTTTTTGGGAAAAAGCTCTCACTCCTCTGTTCTAAAAATCAAAAGGTGAAAATTACTTGTTTAAACTTCTTTTTGTAATTTTAAATGAATAAAATAATAGTATTTTATTTATTTTTACTTTTAAAAATTCAAATGAAAATATTTTTCATTTTTGAGAGCAGATGTTTGTAATTGTCCAAGTTTTTGTGTAGGATAGAGAATTTTGGTGAAAAAAATCATTTTGACATTGAGTAAATTTTTATCACTTTTTCGAGCTCTATAAAGATATGAGAAAACGAAACCATGGAGTCGTCTCTCAAGCCATTTTTAGATTCTTTAAAAATGAAAATATCGTTGAGTACTTGACTATTCGAACTCGTTAAAGTAAGTGAATGGTCGTCCATTTAGTATAAGTTTACCCCTTTTCTGGACTGAATTAGAATAGTTACCAAAAATGTACATGTTCACTAACCATGGTCAATAGAGTTCTCTCCTACATTATTTTATCATTTTTTGGGCTTGGGGGACTAAATTTACAAAAAAGAACAATCATGGAGTTTACTTATGTTTTTTTTTCTAACTCCCTAAAACTGAAAAACTTCTCTTCATCAAAAATGTGTATACACTAATTATGGATGTATACACGGGTTACCTTTTTCAAACCTGCGGGCACACTGAAGTTTCCTTTATCAAACCTGCATATACATTATGAAATATTACCTTTATCATTTCTTTTTCACCGAATGGAATTCATTTTTTTGTCACATCTAAACTGACCTGTAGATATATCATTTTTAGATCTTTAAAAAATAGGTTTCCATCAAGGACAACATATCATCATATTAAATCATAATGCCAACAATCTTCCCCTTTGGACTTTATGGCAACCATGATGGTGTTTGATCACCACATCTTGTAGATACTTGAAAGACACATCAATCATAAGCATGATTTAAACACCAAGATATAATCTCCCTTTCACATCACGGGAAAAGGGTGGACTAATGTTGAAAGAAGGTTTCTCTTTCCTTGTAGAAGGAAGATCTATGTAGATTTGATTTTCACTGACCATTCTCCCCTTGAGCACATGCTCAGTCTTTAGATTTTCAATAGAATACATGACTCTATAACTCGACTGAGTATGACCTTTCCTATCATCAAGGACTCATACTTATATCAATGATCCAACCAAGAAGAATTACATATTTGAAAAAGTCCATACATGACTGAATATGACAATCTTTGCATCAAGTTACAGATATGAATTTTTATAACCAAGACCAAAGGATCTCAAGAGAGAGAACATAATTAAGAAACCAACATAATACCAACAATGCATTCTTCTCAGCAAGGCGAATCCTCCCCCTAAACCTATGCATCCTGAACATTTTCAACAACCAATTCATCAAAGAATCTTCATCAAGTACATAAATATCAAGAAAGGAAATATAATATGAACCCTGGAACCACATAATATACCCATCAACGCATGAGAAATAGAGTCAAAAATATGACACAGGCTATTAGGCTGACCCATAGATTTGATGACATCAAGATCCATACACAACTGTATAGAGATAAACTCACGATTAAATGCGACTCAGCTTCATGCAACCTGCGTACTGAATTTAATCTTCTGAAATCAAACAGATTTGGTAAGTGAGTTAAAGAAAACTCCCAACTTTTATCTAAGATATTCAAATGCTTCCCCGGGAATAGGTTTAGTAAATATGTCAACAACTTGTTCTTTGGAGCGAACATACTCCAATTTAACCTTTGTGTCAAGAAATTTTTCTCACAAAAACTGATATCTGACAGGAATGTGCTTGGTTTTGGAATACATAACATGATTTTTTGAGATACTGATGGCATTTGTATCATCACATAGGATAGAGATGGGAGGAGAACATTTGATTTTAATATCTTGTAATGTATGCATCATCCAAAGAAGTTTTGTGCAACATGATGCGACAACCACATATTATGCTTCTACTATAGATAAGGCAACAGAAATTTGTTTCTTTCTGAACCAGGGTACTAACAGAGGCCCCATATAAAATGTACCACCAATAGTGCTTTTCCGATCATCGATATTTCAATCCCAGTTCGCATTGGTATAAGCATGAAGAGTAAGATCAACATTCTTGGGATACAATAGACCAAGATCTTGAGTTGCTTGTAGATATTTGAATATTATTTTTACGACCTGAATATGTGACTCCTTTGGATTGGATTGGAATCATCCAATAATCCCAACTGCATGCATAATATCTGGTCTAGTCCTAGTTAGATAAAGTATTCTTCCAATCATAGATCTATACTCTGTTTGGTTTACCATGGGAGAATCATCATGAGAACTATGGTTACATACGGTCACCATTGGAGTGCTCACAGGTTTGCAGTCTTCCATCCCATATTTCTTCATAATTTGTTTGAGATATTTTTCTTGTGATAGAAATATGCCATCTTTAGCTTGTTGCACTTGTAAGCCAAGAAAATATGGTAGTTCCAAGAGTAAAGACATTTAAAATTATTGATGCATAACAAAAGAAAATTTCTGACTCATGGATTCTTCATTACTCGCAAAATTTATGTCATCAACATAAAAAACAATAATTAATATTTGGTCATTCTCAAATTTTGTGTATAAGTTACTGTCTGCAGATCCTTTTGTGAAACCTTGTTATTAAATATATTTTTCAAGATGATGGTACGATGCATGAGGAGCTTGTTTTAGACCATGTAGAGCCTTTTTGAGTTTGCAAACAAGTTTTTCATCATTTCCCATAATGAATCCTTCTGGTTTTTCTATATAAACTTCTTCTTCCAGATCATCATTGAGGAAATAAGATTTTACATCCATTTGATAAAAGTTGAATTGTTGAAAACTTGAAAAAGGAAGAAACATTCTTATGGTTTCAAGTATAGCTACAAGTGAAAATGTTTCTTCAAAGTCTATACCTTCTTGTTGAGCATACCCTTTACAGAAAAGTCTAGTTTTGTTTCTAATAACATCTCCATTTTCATTTAACGTGTTTTCGAATAACCATTTTGCTCTAATAACATTTTTATCATGAGGTCTTCGAACCAGTTCCTAAGTATTATTCTTTTCAATTTTATCAATTTCTTCATTCATGGCCTGAATCCAACATTCATCTTTACTATATTGATTTACATTCTATGGTTCAATGGTGGATAGGAATACCAGATAATTGGGAGATCCTACAAGAGTTCTTCTTGTTTGAACCCCTTATTCCTTTTCTCCCAAAATTTGACATTCTTGATGATTCTTTTGAACATACCTCGATGGAGCCTTTTCTAATATATCTTCTTCTGGTGCTTCATTGGGTTCTCCTTCTATAGTGTTGTTATATGATGAGGGAAAATATACATAATCATCATCCTCATTTGTTTTTTTTTCCCTTTTGGGAGCTGTGAGAGATTCATCAATTAAAACATCAATAAATTCAACAATCTTCCGAAGTATTTTATTGTAGCATTTGTATGCTTTCCTTCTAGAAGAGTAACCATGAAATATTCCTTCATGTGCTCTAGGCTCAAACTTACCATGTTTTTCATCATTATTTTTGATAAAACATTTTCTTCCAAAATCTCTAAAATGGTTTACAATGGGAATATTACCATACCATAGTTCATAAGGAGTTTTATCACTGTTTACATGCACATGAGCCTTGTTGAGAATATTTACTACAGTATGTGTTGCTTCTCCCGAAAAGGTGTCAGAAGACATAGATCCATCAAGCATAGCATCAGCCATTTTCTGAACTGTTCTATTCATTCTTTCTACCACGCCATTTTTTTTTGGACTTCTAGCTACAGAGAATAGTATTTTTATGCCATATTGTTCACAGAAATAAACGAATTCATCTGATATGTATTCTCCTCCTCGGTCAGATCTAAGACATTTGATTTTTAGATATAATTGATTTTCAGCCAAAGCTTTGAATCTCTTAAATTTTTTAAATGCTTCATCTTTATGTTTCAATAAACCGATCCAACATATTATAGAAAAGTCATCAATGAATAGGATATAGTATTTTTCTCCACTACGTGACTTTTTCCTTACAGGACCACATAAATCAGTATGTATAAGTTCAAGAAGCTTACTTGTTGATCCTTATTTGGCATTAAATTGCACCCTGGTTTTCTAACTGAATTGGCATGATTTCCATATGGTACTTTTGGGTAATGATGTTGGGTACATCATGAAAAACTTTGAGCCTGCTTGATTTGCTTATTTGAGAAAATCTCAAATGTCCCAATCTTCTGTGCCATAACTAGTTTTATGTAGATTTACCTAGATAACATTGTTCTTCACCACCTTTCAGTATATACAGTTTTCTTGGTGTTCTTGTTACTTTTAATACAGTATTTCCTATGTCTAGTTCACGAACCACAAACTCGGTTGAACGAAAGACAACTTTATTTCCTTGAGCACACATTTGACTCACACTCCACAAGTTGTGCTTTAATCCATCAACATACATAACATTGTAAGCTTTAATCTTCTCTTTTAGAAAAATAGATCCTTTACCCTTAATGATAGCAAGAGAGTCATTTCAAAAAGTAACATTCTTTTCCTTCTCTAATGCATTTTATCAAATAAGTTTATCTTTATCACCTGTCATGCGTTTTGAACATCCGCTATCAATATACCATTGATTTTCGTCTCCTTCTGCAAATAACGATATGAAGTAGCTTTCAAACTGTAATTCCTTCTTTCTCCATACCTTGGAACTTGTGAATATTTGTTCTTTTGGCTGAAGTTTTCGCCTGCATTCAGATTCTTCATGTCCAAAGTTATTGTAAAATGAAAATTCAGTTTCGCCTTGAAGAGAAAAAATTTGTTATAAGTATTCTTCTTTATCCTTGTCTCATTTCTTTGCTATCTTGATTCTCTGGTCATAATGGTTTTGTATGAAACACATTGAGCAGCTTTGTGACCAAAATTATGACATGAGAAAAAATTTCCATTAAAGAAGAAGTTTTTATGATCACAAGATCTAATATTTGTGTTTACCTTTTGACTGATATTTCTATTATTGTTCATCCTTGAATTTAAGTGATCGTGTTTTACCTCAACATTGTATTTTTTTCTTTTGTCGAGAGACAAATATTTCCTAGTTGGATTTTGTTGCATTTAGATAGCTTGTAGCTGAATACCTTTTTGACTAACAAGATTCGCCAATATATCCAAGACCTATCTTCACAAGAGGAGAATGTTGAAACTTGATAATTTCATCTAAGGTTTCAGATCCTTTAGAAAACCTAAGATATAAAATTTTTACTTTCTTAATTTCCTTTCTTAGACTTACTATTTCAAATTCTAATTTCTCAGTGTGCTTCTCCTTTTCTATGAGTTGACTATTTAAAGAATCCATGGCTATTATGTTCCATTCTGAACATATTTTGAGTTGATTGATTTCTTCAAGAAAATCATTCTCTTCTAAAGCATCCATAAAAGTATCTTTAGCCTCACTAGTGTCTTTTTCAAATGCCATGAGTTGTCCAATATCTTGTTGAGATTCTCCTTCTTCACTATTTGATAAACCATCACTATATTCATGATTATAGTAACTTTTTCTATTGACAAATTGTCTCCTATTACCTTTTTCTAGATCCTTTCATTTTTCATTATTATCTCTATGGGGACAGTTAGCAGCGTAATGAAAAACTCTTC
This sequence comes from Pinus albicaulis, assembly GCA_034641835.2. Lineage (NCBI taxonomy): Eukaryota > Viridiplantae > Streptophyta > Pinopsida > Pinales > Pinaceae > Pinus > Pinus albicaulis. Next base: position 990,734,851 of record CM076579.1, on the reverse strand, counting down.
CACAAGAAAAACATTTGAACGAAAGATTAACTCTACACCTTCCAATGCCAAGTTGAATTTTATTTGCAAAATTTACCTCATATTCTTCTGATACATACCCTGATTCTTGTTTTTCTTCCTTGTCCTTTCCTTTTGCAGTAGCTCTAAAAGAAACTTCTTCGACTTCAGATGGACCTAATTACCTCATTTCAAACACAGTTAGAATCCCATGAAGTTGAAAAATAGTAAGATTCTGTAGATCCTGCTTCTCTTCAATAGCAGAAACTTTTGACTTGAATTTTGGAGTCAGAGATCTTAAAAAATTTTCTGCTAGAGTGGTGTCATTTATGACTGCACCCAGATTTCTCATATGATTTACGATCTCATCTAGACATAAAAATAAACTAGAAATACTTTCATCATTATGCATTCTGACATTTTCATATTGAATTCTGAGAGTTCAGAGTTTAGCACTTTTGACCTTGGCATGACCTTCATAGCTTAGAATGATTTTGTCCCATATCTCCTTTGTTGTAATTAACTTCATAAATTTGAAAATTTTTGATTCATTCAGACTCCCCAATAATGAATTGAAAACATTTACATTGGTTTCATAGTTCTTCCTTACCGTTGGATCTGTTGGAACTGCGGCGGGATATTTGTAACTGCCTTCAACTATAGCCCAAACATCTGCTCCAAGAGACTAAGGATATGATCTTGTCCTTGTCTTCCACAATATTAAATTGTTTCTGTGGAAGAGTGGTGGTCTGATAGATGTTGTCCCATCTTGATTGCTCATCTTAGATTATCTTCCTTCTAGAGATTAAGATTCTATAGAATAACCTATTGGGAAAAATAATGAGAGGGGTGGGGGATGGGGGTGATATTTAGAAGAATTAAAATATTTTACTGATTTCTATATGCAGCTTTGATTAGCTGAACTACCGCATACACGTGGCTATCCTAGGGGAAACCTACGTATACCAAAATATCATATTGTTCGGATAAATATAAAAAAAAAATTACTTAGACCAGTTCATTAGTTATGCATCAGATATTTCAGCCATAAATAAGTACAGTAATAAAATAATAAATCATCACACAAGTGCATCACACATGAACACCAAGATTCAAGGTGGAAACCCAAGTCGAGAGAAAAACATTGTTGTTGTCATCTCTGTCTTCAATATTTATGATATAGAAAACAACTTACAATATTGTACTAATGCAGACTCATATCAATATGCAAGTAGCCACCTTAAGAAGTTTGTGACCTTCTCTCATTCTCCAGCTACTACTAGAAGGGAGATCCAACCCACTGATCTCGTTTACCAGCCACTACTGGAAGGGAGATACAATCCCCTGAACTGAATGCCAGCTTCTACTGGCAGGAAGCTTCTACTTCGAAATTGAATGTCTCAACCCTCATACCCACTGCAGACCATGTTTCATATATTTTGAAACTGTATCCAATACATTCAACACAACTCAATATGTATATCAACGCCAATAGCCATAACCCAAAATTTAAACAGAACAATGAGATCAATGTAACCAAAACATAATAATAAACCCAGAATTCTGAACTCACATGAAGAATCAATTTCAACCTTGGTCATTCATAGAATAAAATGTATATGCTACTTCACTTACTACAACCAGTGCATATACATGCTTTCCTGCACCCCAACCTACATATAGATCTTTGTATACTAAATTTTAAGAATTTGATCAGAATCAAAATAGATCTTAGGCATTAACTCATGCGTTGTTAGATCTACAAAACCCTTATTTAGTTAGCAACATCCATCATATTTAATCACTCAATCATTGATCATATTTGTACATAATCAACTAGAAACATATATAGTATTCAAACAAGCCAAATCTACATGAAGACTTCATTGACATACAACAAAAATATAGAAGAGATAATCAGACAACCTCTTCAACAAGCTTCAAAAAACCCTAACTTCCATACGCGCTTTTGCTAAAATGAACTAGTGTGTAAACACGCTTATACCGTGATGAACCAGCCTATAGATCTGCAAATATTCAGAGTTACGTAACATTTCAGATCAACAGAATTACTCATATCATACCCTCCTCTTCAACAAACATCTGCTAGGTCACAGATCTAGACATCTCATAAACAGATCATGCAAATATAAAGTCATTTCAGGTCTATATATCTCGATCCATCATTCTATCCATATGTGCATCATTATTTTAGATCTATTAATCAACTGAAACCCATACAATGCAGATACACTTCATAGTGAAGTATTCAATCAAAACACATACACATCTACCCATTGCACTATCATCTTCTTCTCCTTATATAGTTTGAGCCTTTCTCAATACCATGAGCCAAAACTACACAAGTGTCGATGGTATTCTTGGACGGAATCAAATAGACGACACATTGCTCAATACTGTGGGCTAAAACTATGGTAAGGACCTGCGGTATCAAAAAATGAGTGTGTAAATACATACGTGACTTGGCTTCTTCGTACTCACATGTATACGCGACCTCTCTTCATCAAAACTACATATACACTAATTCTAGATGTATACGTGGGTTGCCTTCATGAAACCCGCAGGCACACTCAGGATTCCTTCACCAAACCTACGTATACATTATGAAATATTACCTTTATCATTTCTCTGTCACTCACTAGAATTCCTTTTTCTATCATATTTGAACTGACCTATAGATACATTATTTTTACATATTTAACAAATAGGTTTCCATCTAGAACAATATATCATCATATTACATCATAATGCCAACACAGTTACCAAAAAATAATCACTACACTTGAAAATAATTTTATTGCCCTAGCATGAAGAATGATTTAGTACAATACTTTTCCAAATGTATACCGTGTCAGCTGGTGAAGTTAGAACACCAAAACCCAGCTATACTATTAATCGCACTACCCATTCTAGAGTGGAAAAGTGATTTATTTAGACTTTATTATGGGACTTCCAAGAATAAGATGACAATATGAATCCATCATGGTGGTTGTAAAAAAACAAAGTGAACACACTTTATACCAGTACAATCTACATTTGTGATGGCATAGGTTACAAGCATGTTCATGTAGGACTTGTTTCGATTACATGGGGTACCAAAAATGGTAACATATGATAGGGATGCTAAATTCACTTCATATCGTGATTTTGGGGGTGGGGACCCAACTTAACTTCTTTACAACTTATGACCCCAAAGCTAATAGATAAATAGAAAAAAAAAACAGATTCTAAAGGACATGTTAAGAATGTATGTCATTGATAGACCGACTAAGTGGGAATACTTTCTACATTTAGCAGAATTTTCCTATAATAGTAGCTATCAAGATTCTATAAACATGAGTCATTTTTAAGCCTTGTATAGAAGGAAATACCACAGGACTATTAGTTGGAGCCAATCGGAAGACATGCTAATATTAGGACCAGATGCATTACAGGAAATTGAATAAGTGGTGAAAAAAAATAGACAAAATTTTAAAAATGTAGAGGATAGACAGAAAAGTTATTTTTCTAAAGAAATAACATATAAGTAATTTAAGTTCAGAGAGCATGTGTATAAAAGGTTTAAAGCAATAAATATCACCTTGAGGATGGGGACCTGTGCTAAAATTGCACCATGGTGTTGTGGTCCCTTTGAAATATTAGAAAGAGTCGGACAAATAGCATGCCAATTGGAATTGTCAAGCCAGATAAAATTACATAATGTTTTTCATGTATATAAGCACTCTCGCGTAATTGATTGGAATTTGATATAGGTGGAACCAAAAGGATATTTCTTGACACAACCAATTTGCATATAATTTCAGAGAGAGACCTTGGTTCAAAATTGAGCCATCCCTTAGGTTAAAGTGAAATGGAACCACTTTACACAAAAGGAGGCCACTTGGGATAAGGAAGAAAAAATTTGGGAGGACTTACTAGCACTGTTTCATAAATAGAGGAATTAATGGTCAGGTACTGAGGATGTTGTTAAATACGAGGGGAAGATGTAAGATCACTCTAGTTTCTACTTTTAATTTTGATTATTTTAGGCATGGACTTATTAGTGGATTGAATGGATATGAAAATTGTGATTAAACATCCGTGATGATGTAATTATATTTATTATTGTTAATAAATAAAATTGTTTGGAAAATTATTCAAGAAAGAGCTCTAGAGATTGGATATTTATTTCCAAATTGGAAACAATTATTGGTGGTTAAGTCCAAGATGGACCTTCCCTAAAAATGTCCTCAAAGAAATATCTCGAAGAAAACAATTAGAAATAAATGTATTTAATATGATGGGAGACAAATATCATATGAAATCAATTATTTGAAGAAGGATACTAATTCAATGTGGAATAAACCGTTGTGAAGAATAAGGCCAGATTTAAAGAAAAATGAAAGAACATTTTTTCGAAAAAAACAAAAAAATAAAAAATAAACAAAAGGCTTAGGAAAAATGGTTGGCAGACCCAAAAGTGATATAGTGCTAAAAATATGCTAGGAAGAAAACCTATAAAATAAATCACCAAGGAAGCAATGAGGGTTTTTTATCCTTATGGTAAGAATATATTAGGCCGGGGGAGCTAGAAGATATCATTCATGCTTAGGAGGAAAATGCTTAGTCTTGAGAAATTTCCAAACAATAATTGTGGTTAGCATTTTAATTATATTTTATTGATATGGGAGTGTACATGAATTGTGTTTCTCTATATTTATGCATAATTAATATGTTTAATTAATATATAATGTTATATTTTGATTAGTTTCTTGCAAACATAAAAGGAGTAAAGAGTATATAGTGGTATATATTTACACCGGAAAGATGTACACTTTTTTCATATGTAATAAGTGACTATGTGTAAATTTCACACTACACCGAATTATATGGATCAATTGACCATGCATGTTAGAACCTACATATTAGGGTCTTAGAGGGGTGGGATATGAACAAATGCTAGCTATATTAATATATTAAATTAAGTGGGGATAGATAACTATGTTTGTTCTATGAAACAACACAAAAAATGGAAACGGTTTTGCATTTCCAAAGTTATTTACTTAAATGTGAAAAAGATGGGTTATTTCAATTAGAAATGCAACTCCTTATATATGCATGACAAATGCATTCACCCTCATGCAATCACATTGAAATTTAATTGGGAAGATTTTGAATCATATAAGAATATGATGTTGTGAATACAATTATCTAAAGAAAATGATTGATTTTTCTCCTTAGGATCTAGAGCCAAGCTCATATACCAATTAGGTAAACCAAATCTATTATTTCATCATTGGGCAATGACCCGCCTCTTTCATAGTTGATAGGGAGGATTTTAATTATAAATATACAAGGAAAAGTAAGCTAATACAGCTTTCTATAGTTGAATTCCAAGAATGTTAATATAAGGTGTATTCTTAAATAAGTAAACTGGCCATTTTAGAGACTATGAACTCAAACAAGCAGGTAAATAGATATATATAATTATACAATGGGAAAAATACTTAAATTTATACAAATAGATATACGAGAACTAGAAAAAAAAATATTTGGGTGATTTAGCAATGCCCCAAATGCATTCCCATGATATGTTTGAACAGAGGATAAAACCCAAAACATACAATGAGAACAATATTAGAAAAAATATATTGTGAGGTCCCTATAATATTAGTGTATCCCCTTATTGTTATTATTAGTGTAGCCCACTTACTGTTATTTTTCTGCTCATGTAGTCCCTATATTGTTATTAGTGTTCCTAATAGAAGCACACTATTTTTATTATTGTGGCCTCACATTATTATTGTTATGTCAGCTTTGATTATATGGTGACCCCTTAGACTCCTATATATAGAAAGGATATTTTTTCATTTGAATCATCCAAGAATTGTTCATTTATAGAATGTAAAGGAAAGTCCCCCCTCGAAGAGGATATTTTATAAGTCGTCAACCTATTGTTTCTATTTTTTTGTGAGCTGGCTGCATAAAATTTGGTATTGGAGCTAGGGATTCTAGGGTTTTGTTTCTTCAAACATGCCATCTTGGATTTTTTTCAATAATAATTTTTATATCAGGCTTAATAATATGAAATTTTACCATGTGGATATGAAATCATGGTGAAATTCTTGTAATAAAATTATATCTTAGTTCACTATATTTTTGGAGAAATGATCCGAGGAAGTTAAGGTTTTTGCAGGCTCCAAAATTTAGTCTCAAACAAGTGACCTATGGAAAATTGTCATAAATTGTGTTTCAGGCATCGGTTTTCAATTCTGTAAAATGTGGTTGAAAGTAAATAAACTCTAGGTTTTCCTGTGGAAATTTCAGGGTCTAAGGTCAAAACAGTAGCACGTGGAACTCCATACAAATTCGTTCTACCGATCTTTTCTATAATCAATTCATTGTGGGAGTTCGAGCATAACTCTTTCTTGAAGACTCCAATATTGGTATGACTTATGGATTCACAAATAATACTAAGATGGCTACCATAGGATGAAATTTTAGACATTGGATATATAAAATTGCATAGATACAACATATTCAAGATCAAGATCCTACAAAGCAATAAAAAAGGTGTGCATTTTTTTTAAATTGCATAAATTTGTTTGAAAATTTAGTTTGGAGTGATTCCAAGGGTATATTGAAGAATTTATATTAGTATTGGGTTCTAAAATTCCTCCCCAAAAAAAATCCACACCTATTAAGGTCTCATAAACCTCTATTATGACACATGAAGATGAAGAATTGCGTCATGATATATCAAAATTACGGGACCAAGTGCAACAAATTTCACTCTAATAAAGAGAAGCCAAAGATGAACTAAAAGGTGAAATGAACACAGATGAAATCCCTGCCTTCCTCGATCTGCTCTTTTAATTTCATCAGAATACTATGAGTTTGTTGGTTGAAAAAAAGATTATTTTCGAGAGGTAGTATTTTTGTTGTAGTAGATGGAGGGACGGTCATGTTAAGAGTATTTTTTAGTAGTTATTCCGTGGGCTCTTGATGGAGGGAACTAGCTAGTCTTCTTTTTGTTAAAGTTTACATACATTCATCCATGAAAGATAGGATATCAGAAAATACCTCTACTAGGTTATCGTAGTATTATGAGAATAGATTTCCAACTGGTACGCTGTCCTGTCTTAAACTTTCAAACAGGTGAAGGTGAGTTACTGTTCATTGATGTGATCGAATATACAAAAATTGTATGATGTAGGGCTTACTAATGTGTGATGTTTTCTGAGTATTTTTACTTTCGGGGTTGTTTTGGTGGTGGGGATTTTCAAGAGGATTAGTTGTCAATGGGTTATCGTATCTTTTCTCTCTATCAGACTATATGTTGTTGTAGTATGCCTTGGAAGTTCTTAGAAGTCAATCTATGTGACCACTAGTGAAACATTGGTCGTTGTGTTTGATGTTATTTCCCTTCATCTTTGGATTAAGTCTGGGTCAGTTGGTAACTGTTTTTATTGATTCTGGGTTGTTCATCGATTAGGGGTCTCCCTTGGGTCTCTTCCTCTGGTTATTCTGGTATGTTGAAGACCCAGTGATTGGAGAATTAAAATTTTCTGATGTGGTACACATCTTCTTGCAATCATTGGTGGAAAGAACATAGATTCATTTCTACATACTTCTTTTATGGTATATCCTTATTAGGATATTTATTAGGTTAGGAAGTTGGTGACCTCGAGATCTCCCTTGCAATATTTCTACGGTGGCATTTGGGTGAAGGTTGATCATTCACTAACATCAAAATTTTCATCGTATCATCATCGTCCCAAGTGGGAGATTTCATTGGGGGAATTGGTGATCTGGGTTATTTTCTATCTCGCTTGACTGCCTGAAGCAACTACTATTTTATTTTTCCTATAATGAACCTTCATGATAGCTAACATGTCAAACAACATGGAGGATTTCTAGGAGGGTGTTCTCGACGGCGCCTTCATACATGCTTTGGAGGTGGCAAAACAAGGTGAAAAATAAAAAAGACACTTGGCAACCCCATCTGGTTTATGAGCTAACTGCAACATCTCTCAACAGTGTGGTAATCATCGGGCTTTGACTTGAAACTTGTATATGAACCCTCTTGAAACTTATCAAATATCGAAGGCACTGCACCCAAATAAACCATTCAATTAAAGGCCCAGAGGCATATTTCTAAGCTTTGGTAGGGATGTCATGTGGGATAGGGTGGAGAATTTGATTGACAGGGCATTAGTTAGTAAATGAAACTTTGAGAAGTTCAACATGGTGGAATTCATTCCATGGATAATGGATACATGGAGCAATCTAATCAGATATTGTCCGTTGGTTAGCAGATTACAAGGGGATTGGTATAGGTTTCATTTCACACAGTCTGAGGATGTTAGGGATATTTTTCAGGCAGACATGGGCTAATGGGTGATTTTTTTTAGCCCTCCATCGATGGCATGTAGGGTTTCACCACACTCGAAACGTACTGCTTCATCACTAACCTGGATAAAAATGTTGGGCCTTCCACGGGATTTTTGGACTATCAAAGTACTGTCAGAAATTGGAGACATCATAGGAACATGCAGATTCGTCAACCCAAAATGCTCTGGTGAAAATGATAAAGGGGTTGCTTGGTTACTGGTGGAAGTGTATTTTGCTGAGGGGCTACCTGCCGAGGTTGATTTAGAATGGGATGGAGTGGTGCACCGCCAAGTTATCGACTATTGGTAGATACCCTTCAGATGTCACTGATGCCAAGGGATGGGATATATGATGCGCCACTGCAATATTTTCTAGGAAAATTACAAATATAAACCGATTGTCGAGGCTTCAAGGGGTCCATCTGAACGAGTCAACAGTCAGATATAGAATTCCTAGCTCATTGATGTCATTTTTCTAGAGAAGTTAGCATGCACCCCTCATTATTTTGATCATTCATGTTTTTCTGATACTGAATGGAATGTGATGTTGGGTGGTCGGGAACTTGCTAGGGATGGGTTGTCTTTCTCTATTGAGAAGGTCGCGACCTTTGAACCCTTGTTTAAGGCTGTCGATGGTGACCAAATATTATTTGAGGATGGTGAACCTGAGCCAATTTCCCTTAATCCCAGATTCCTTTCATCTTGACAGGTTTCCTACTTCGGGAATCTCTCCATTGGTACAATCATCGGTTTAGAGGAGGGATGAGTTTTTTTCCACATAGAACTACATCAGAAGTGATATTGAATCCATCATGAAAAATCTGAAAGCCCTCACAATCCCTCTGTCTACTGAAACGGGCCAACCTTCATCTCTTGTCATTTCTTTAATCCCATCTTCAATTTAAAATGTCAGTATTTGAAAAGGGAAAGGGAGACCCATAGGTCTGAGAAAATAATCCTCGCTTAGAGACTCGTCCCTACCCCTCAACGTTTTCCGTCAAGTCCATGTTACGTTTTCCCTCAATTGGGTCCTTAGACCCCATATTCTAACGTCCTGCCATGATCTTCTTCTCATTAAAAATCAGGGGGTTGGGGGGTAGAGATAAGGTGGCTTCCCTGCAGGATTTTTTTTACTCCTTAAGACCTAATTTAATTTTTTTACAAGAAACGATGGCTTCACCTGATCGGACCCAAATTTTCTGTCGATCCTTATGTCAAGAATGGAATTTGGTAGCTTTGGAAGCAGTGGGTCATTTTGGTGGTTTGGAAGTTTTATGGGACCCTCGATAGATTTAATTGAAAGCTTATGGCTTCTTTGGGGGAATCATTATGACGGGCTTCTTCAGGGGAATGATCCAGAGGATGGACCTACTAAATCTATATGCTCCTTACAATGGAAGACTTGGTTTTGGAAACAGATGGAATTTTGTGGTCTCTTGTCACTTAATTTTTTTATTATAGTAGGTGACTTCAATTGTACTCTCTGGGAGAGTGAGACCTGGGGAGTGTGAGGAATAAGGGACCCTATGGAAAATTTTATGCGGTCACAACTTGACTATTCCAACCTTGTATACTTGTCCCTGGAGCGAGAGGGTCCAACGTGGTTCAACAGGCGCATGAGGAATGATTTTATTGGAAAGAGACTTGACAGAGTACTTTTTAATACTTCCATCTTGCCATGGATGGGGAACATAAAGGTCAAGGCGAAATATGTCATGATTTCTGATCACCGCCTGATGATGATAATGTGGAATTTTGAAAACTTTAAAGGAGGCTTTCATTTTAAGTTTAATTGGGCCTGGATCGAAAGAGAATCCTTCAACCTTATGGTCAGAAATAATTTTCTTGAAGCGATCAGGCGTTAAGGAATCTCGGTGATGAATTTTATTTCCACTTCTCTTCGCAATTTAAAATTTAAGGTGAAGATATGGGAAAAGGTTCAAAAATATAATATGATTAAGCATTTAAAGAGACCATCGACGGAGAACTCTTGGATTCTTATTAAAATAGAGGAAGGGGATACTTCTCGAATTCTCTAGTCACGACTAAAATCCATAGAATCGGAAAGGAGTAGTATATTTGTATTTCAAGAGAGATACTGGCTCCTCAAAAGCCAAGCTATCTGGCTCAAGGAGGGGGATAACAACACGAGGCATTTTCATAAGGTTTCAAATGGCAGGAGGAAAGTTAATACCATATGGTAAATAGAGATAAATGGAACTTTTGTTGAATCCACAAAGGGTATTTAATCTGTGGCAGTAGCTTTTCTTGCTAACCTTTTTTGTGGCAGGTTAGAAAATGTTTATGAGCATAAAGTAAAATCTTTGGAATTATTCCCTTAAATTTTTGGTGATGCCGAAAATGAATGCTTTCAAAGTACATTGAAGAAGGAGGAAGTTGAATAGGTGTTAAAGTCTTTTCCTGCAGATTAAAGCCCAGGTCCAGATGGGTGGACCCTGTAATTTTATATACATTTCTTGGACATTTTCTTAAATTACATCACGGATATGGTTGAGGAAGTCTGCATCTCTGGTAAGTTCAATGGTGGTATAAATTCAACTTTTTTTTCCCTTACCCGAAAGAAAAAAAGATCCCAAAACTTGTGAAGATTTCTGGCCAATATATCTATGCAATTCTCTTTATAATATTGTTCTAAAAACTATTGCAAAAAGGATGAAAAATGTTATGTTTTGCTATATATATCTAGAACAATCAAGATTCTTACCTGGCAGGAGCATCCATGATGTGGTTGTAGTTGCACAGGAGATTTTGCATTTCATAAAATCTCATAAAACTGAAGCAGGGGTGATGAAGGTCGATTTGAGTAAAGCTTATGACAAAATTGATTGGAATTTTCTAAGATTGATTTTACATAATATTGGCATGGTAAGTGTTTCGATTAATTGGATCATGGGATGTATTGAGTCCTCCTCTATGGTTGTTACTATAAATGGCATGACAACTGAATTTTTCTAACCCTGGAGGAGTCTAAGGCAGGGTTGTGCCCTATCGCCCCTTCTCTTCATCCTTGTTATGGACGCATTAAGCCTCAAAATTAAACAAGATGTGAATCATGGGTGTTTTAGTGGTATTTGTATCACCCATTAGAGGAATATCTAACACAACTTAATTGTTGATGATATCCTTATCTTTGGGCTTCTGATTAAAAGTTTCAGGAAGGCTTTATACACAATCTTTGAGAGTTTTTGTAAGGCATCATGTATGGAAGCTAACTCTGGTAAATCATCCTTATACCATTCAGATGGTTCTGCTGAAACTCTGGAGTATATTGGTCAGTTGTTTAATTTTCAACTTTGCCATTTAGATGCAGGTATCTCTTACCTCGAATTTCAATTAAAAGCCACAAAATACTTGATTTCAAATTGGAACTGGATATTGGAACATTATGATAAAAGGATTCAGGTTTGGTCAAATAAATGGTTATCTAAGGGTGGGAGGCTAGTTCTCATCCAAGCAATTTTACAACAACTATTGGTATATTGGGCACACATATACCTTATCCCATCAAGGATTTTTATGAACATCTGTAGACATATGGAAAATTTCATTTGGAAAGGTGGGAGGGGTAAAGGATCCTATCATTTGGAAAATTGGGAGTTGATTTTAAGACCCAAATATTTGGGAGGATGGGGGATATTGGATATGGTCATTTTCAGTCAAGATCTTTTGATGAAATCAATCTGGAGATGCCATAAAACACTGGGGATGTGGAATTAAATAATGGAATTTAAATACTTCCAAAAAATAACTTTAAAGGATTTATATAAAGAAGATAGCAAATAGCTGAGTAAGGGTTCACCAATCTCGAAAGGTTTTATCAAAATATGGCCCATCTTTAAGGAAAATCTAAGATGGTGTTTTGGAAATGGAGAACAGATTTTAATTGGAGATCTAGGACTTGATACCAAATCGACCAACAACACTATTAACAAGCAGGTGACCTCCTTACTTCATCAGAGAGGCCTATCCTTCCTTAGTCAGATCTTCATATGGCAAGAGGATGATCCACATTGGTAGTTTGTTGTAATGTTGGGTATATTAGATACTTTGAGGGACAAATGGAGAAAATACCATGAGTTTCTAAAAGGCCTGGGAATGATATAATCAATAAGAGGGGACGGGGTTGAATGCAGAGGAACGTTAATCAAAGGACAAGTTGTGATCCAAGAAACATATAAAAACAGATGAAGAAGAAGTTTGGAGTGCAACCAGCTTGCTAGTTTTGGGGACACTTAAAACTAAAAATTCAAACCAAGATGATTATATTTTTTTGGTTAGTATGGAAAGACACGATTCTAACTTAGAAAAATTTACAAAAGAGAGGCATGGTGGGGCCAGGGATCTGACGACATTGTATGAAGGCTGGTGAAAACAATTTTCATATTTTTTATGACTGTATTTTTGTAAAGAAAGACTTGAACATGATTTTCAATCACTTGAACTTATCTGAATCTAAATTTCTTAGTGCTAAAAATTGTTATGATTGGTGTACTAGTCATGGAAAGTCTTTTAGGATTATGCCCATCATTTACCACTGGAAAATGTGGCTAAGTACAAACAGGTGGATATTTGAGGATAACCCAAGTTAACTGGATAAGGTCGGAAATAATATTTTACAGTTTTGGGGGGACATGAAGATAAAGAAGAAAGGCCATCAGGATCTTTCAATTAGGAAATTCCCTCATCAGATCCTCTACCCTGCATGTTTTTTTGATGGGGTAGAACAAAAATTTAAATGTGGTTACAGAGCATGGTTGGTGCTCATTCCTTCCCTCCATTATAAAATACATTGGGTGGATGGTAATGGAACCAATATGAGGGCAGGCATTCTAGCTCTTTCGGGACTATTGTGGTTTGTACAACATCTTTTTGTGGAAACTATTTCTATTTATGGGGATTCACAGGTCCTTATTGACCATCTAAACAAAGGATACTAGCTAACCCTGACCCATATAGAGGGTTGGTTGGAAAGGATAAAGAGGTTACACAACATGTTCACTTCCATATCTTTTTCCCATGTCGTTTATCAAATATGGGTCTATCTAGACTATTTGGGGAAATGCATTACGAGTTGTATGATGTTAGTGGTGAAGGGGAGAAAGGAACAATATTTTTCTTCTAATTTCTTCTTTTTTGCAAGTTCTTGATGAAGGGAGATTTTATAGCACATGAATAGTTTTCTGTATCTGGTCCTTTATTTTTTGTTTCAGTAGGAGGTTGATCCATCTTTTTTTTGAAATTTTCTTCTCTAGCAAAGCGTAAGATGGGCAACGTAAACCTATGAATGATAAGAAAGAGCTGAGAGAATAGAAAATCATACAGGGCCTCCTCATTTTTTTCCATCTGGTCAAAGGATCTAACAATGATGGTCATACAAAAATGGCATAATGGCAACAAGTTTTAAATATCAAAGAGTATAATTTCTGTATTTGGATTTCAAATACATGTTTTTGATGATCTTACAGGCTCCCTAGATTAGAAGGACTAATATAATGTAATTTTTGAAGAAAGAAGATAGGATAATGTTTAATATGGAATACAAACAATCAAGGCAAATGATATAAATGAATGAAACAAAAATTTTACTATGTTGGTACTATATATAAAGTAGTAGTTTTTTCCTCTGAAAAAAAAGGAATCATGATGGTTTAAAAGAATACATAGATGCTAAGATGGATGGTTTGAATGATGGCATGCAAGCTAAGATGGATGGTTTGAATAATATAATGGAAGCTAAGATCGATGATATAGAAGAAAAAAGTGAAAGTTTGAAGGAAGGTTTGACAAAGTTGCTACAAGAAAATCTTCCTAATGGAGAAAAGGTAGTAGAGGAAACTCACGATGAGAACAAAAAAAAAATTAATCATGATTTAATAGACTCTAATGTTCGATTGAAGACCCACCATATTCCAAATATTGATATGAGAAATTTTGATGGAAAGGATCTTGTAACATGGATACTACAAATGGAGCAATATTTTGATCTCCATAATGTGAAAAACACATAAAAGGTATGGATTGAAACTTTATATTTAGAATCCAATTAGTTTATATGGTATGTATGGATTTTCTCGCGTAAAAAAAAAAATCACTTAGTCATTTTTTATGGAAGAAATGATAGCACATTATTTGGATAAAAAAAGAAACACCTTCTTTAGCTAATTGATAAATCTCAAACAAAAGGGTTCAATGGTGGAGGACATTGAGGACTTCGAAAAATTGAATATAATGGTAAGTGAGATTCCATAGGAGCATAGGATTGATGTCTTCATAGGGACTTTAAAGGATAACATCAAACATGAGGTTCGCCTTTGGGAACCTAATTCACAGGAGAAGGCATTTAGGTTGGCAAGAAAAATTGAAATAAAATTTATGGTGACAAGGAAGCATACCACTTACAACTATAAAGATGGAAAGGCTGCTACTCCTAGCGATCCAAAAGCTATAAGGTTGACACCACAACATTTTGAAGAAGAAATAGAAAAATGGATTTGTTACATTTGTGATATAAAATAAACTAAATGTCATAAGTGTGTTGAGAAGGAATTATTTTACAGAGATTGTGAAGAGGAGGAAGAAAAAAAACAAGAATCATCAAAATAAGAGGATATACACCAGGAACCAACCTTAGAGAAAGAATAAATGAATCATACCATGTATTGTAATGCATTGGAAATAATTACCACTCCTCAAACCCTCAATATAGAAGTACATATCAAGAAGAAAAAGGTAATAGTGCTAATTGGTTCAGTTGGTGTCCATAATTTTGTTCATTGTAAGATAGCCAAGAAATTTAATTTCTTCATATATCTAGCACTAGAGTGTCATTTGATGGTCGAAAATGGAGTAACTATAAATTTCTCTAGAAAGTTTCATTACATAAAGCTAACCATGGGGGAATATGTATTGAATATCCCAATGCTTTCCACTCCAATGGGTGGTGTTGATGTCGTACTAGGAGTCCAATGGCTATAATCTTTGGGTATGTTGGATTTTAATTTTCAAGAACATTTCTTGAATTTTTTTTAGGAAGGAAAGGAAGTTGAATTAAGGGTTATCACAGAGAAATTAGGAAAGATAACCATATCTTATGGAATGAAAAATATTCTACAAAAATAACAATGGGGTGTAATTGCATAATTATGCTTAGTACATGTTCAAACATTGAAATAATCTATTTCTCCAGATCTCTAAAAAGACTTTCGACAATCATTCCAAGGTATCTAAGACTCCCAAAGGCCTCCCACATATTCATGATCATGATCATTCTATTCATTTGATTCGAGGAAGTGTTCCTCCAAACATCAGGCCTTACAAATATCCCTATACCATAAACAGTGAAGTTGAACGTATGGTTGTAGAAATGCTAGAGGCTAGTATAATTTAACCTAGCCAAAATTATTTCTTTGCTAAAATAGTGTTAGTGCACAAGAAGAATAGATAATGGTGCATGTTTCCATATTATAGGGAGCTCAATAAGCTCACTATTAAAGACACATTTCCCACTCCTATAAATGATGAATTACATCGATAAATTTACTTCACCAAGTTGGATCTTCGTTCAGAATAGTATGAAATTAGAATGAATACTAAAGAAATTCCGAAAATAGATTTTAGAACTTATGAAGCTCATTATGAGTTTTTGGCCATGCCTTTCAGACTTACCAATGCACCTTCTACATTTCAAGGTTTGATGAATTCCATTTGCAAACCCTTGGTTAGAAAATTTGTGTTAGTATTTTTTTATGATATACTAATCTACAGCAAGTCTTGGAAGGATCATATTCAAAGTTTTGGAGGAGAAACAATTATATGCAAAAAAATCGATTTTTTTTTTGGAGTATAGGAGGTGGAATATATGGGTCATATTGTATCTCATGAGGGTTTTAAGGTAGACCATAAAGCATCTGGGAGAATTTATCGTTTTCAGAGGGTATTATCCAAATTTTAGTAAGTCTTATGGGATAATATCAAAACCTCTAACAACATTACAGAAGAGAGATGCATTTTAATGGAATTCAGAAGAAAATAAGGCCTTTGAACATACTAAAGAAGAAATGTGCCACTTACAAGCCCTAGCTATGCAGAATTCAAAAAAAACTTTATTATGGAATCTGATGCCTCGTGAAATGGAATTGGTGTCATTTTAATGCAATAAGGAAGAACCATTTCTTTCGAAAGTTGTCCAATCAAAGGAAAGAATTCACACAAAGTTATTTATGAGAAGGAGATGTTGGTAATACTGAATGCACTAAAGAAATGGTGACCTTAACTAATGGGAAGACACTTCAAGTAAAAGAAAATCATCGTAGTCTTTAATAAATTTTGGAAAAAATATAATCTTTAGAAGAGAAAAAAAATGGGTCACAAAGATGTTAAGTTATGACTTTGAAATCATCTACAAAAGTCGGAATAAATATGTTGTTGCATATGCACTCTCAAGGAAGGATGACGATGTGGAAGCATTTCTATGTGCCATTTATATTATCCAACTAGATTGGATAACCGAAGAAAGGGATGAATGGAAGAATGACGAATAAGTGTGGACACTCATTCAAAAGTTGTAGCAAGATCCTAGTACATATGATACATTTAGCTCGAAAACTGATTCATTACGGCACAAAGATCACTTATATATTTGTAATAATTCCCAACACAAACAAAATATTATGTTGGAATTGCACACCTTTCCCTTGGAGGGAACTCCGGATTTTTAGAAACCTACCACAGGGTCAAGAAGGAATTTTTTTGGGATGGCCTTTAATATGATATTAAAAATTTTGTGGAGGAATGTTTGGTTTTCCAACAAAATAAATTTGACACAATTAAGACTCCAGGGTTATTACAACCTTTATCCATACCAAGTCAATGCTGGGAGGAGGTTTCAATGGATTTTATCATATGTTTACCCAAGTCCTAAGAAACAAATGTCATCATGGTGATAGTTGATAGAATTAACAAGTATGAACACTTTTGTGCATTATCTCATCCATTTAAATCCATCATAGTTTCTATTGCATTTATGGAAACAATTCAAAATCTACATGGAAACCCAAAGATTATTATAAGCAACAAAAATTCCATTTTTACAGAAATTTTTGGATGAAATTATTTTCTTGTCTATGTACTCAATTATCTCATAGCTCCTTATCATCCTCAATCTATTGGGAAAGCTAAGATAGTGAATAATTTTTTAAAGGATATCTTTGTTTCTTTGTATATGATAAATAAGAACAATGGGTCAAGTTGTTACCTCTGGATGAATGGTGGTAAAACACTTCTTTCCATACTATAGAAAATATGGCCCCATTTATGGAACTTTGTGGATATCATCTACCTTCCATCACATCACCTTTAAGAGAAAATTCTAAGGTTCAAGCAGTGGTGGATCACATCGAGCATCAATAACAAGTTCTAAAACTTTGAAAGGATAACCACACTTTGTCGCAGAATCGAATGAAATAACAAGCATATCAACATCACAACTAAAGAAGTTTTTATGTAGGTGACTAGGTATTTTTATGGCTACAACCATACAAAAAAATGTCCCTCAAGCAAGCTAATAAGGATAGTAAATTATCACCAAAGTACTATCCTCCTTCCAAGGAGTTGCAAAAAAATGGTACTGTTACATACAAATTGGAGCTTCTCGGATCTTCCTGATTGCATCAACTATTCCATTTTTTATGCTTAAAGAAGGTTATAGGTGGAAATATTCCATTTCAAACAATATTACCAAAACATGATGAGGAAGGAAATACAATATTATAACCTGAAGTAGTCATGGAAAAAATAACTCAACAACTACGAAATCGATCAATTTAAGAGTGCCTCATTAAGTGGAAGGACTTACCTGCTAAATATTAAACATGGGAGGATGATAATTTTGTATAGAAGCCTCCAGAACTACTCAAGCATTGAAGAAAACACTCTTTTGAAGGAGAGGAGCATGTTGGGTCCCTATAATAATAATGTATATGTTTATTGTTATTATTAGTGTATCCCCATTATTGTTATTGTTGTGCCCATGTAGTCCCCATATTTCTATTAGTGTGCCCCATAGAAGCCCACTAATGTTATTGTTGTGCCCTTACATTATTATTGTTATGTCAACTCTAATTATATGGTGACCCCTTATAATCGTATATATATAAAGTTTGTTTTTTCATTTGAATCATCTAAGAATTTTTCATTTATGTAATGTTAAGGATGTTTCCCCCTCGAAGAGGACGTTTTCCAAGTTGTCGAACAATTATTTCTATTTTTTTGTGAGATGGTTGCATAACATATGTCGTAATTGAGCATTCATATACCTTTAACTATATGGAATTTGTAAACCGGGAAAAAAAAAACAGTCGAGAACATATTAACAAATGTGTGAGATGAAAATTTTGAATTGGTACCCTAGCATATACTAACCCAAATTGCTAAAGAATCATTTTGTGCACAACAAAGGGAAATTTGGCATGAATTAAATTATCAACTTAATGTACATAACAGTTTGATGGAAAGAATTGATTTGAAGTAAGATAATTTCAAATAATATTGTAACTATAATCCATGAGATTAACTTAATCACAATAAAATTTTTACAAAAATTAAGGTAGCGGAAAAGGAAAATTAATTACATCAAGTGTATCTTAAATATAATTTATAAACTCCACATAGGGTGAACAAGTAATATCCAAAGGAAAAATCCCGATGTTAGGAAAGCTAAACTTAATTACGTGCATGAAAACCAATAGCCGTGCTGGAATAAATGCAATATATAGAAACTGAATAATTTCAAAATAGTGAATTATGATGCTATGAGGTTCAAACAATCACTATAAATATAAAAGTTACAAGAAAATGTTTTTCATAGTGGGGTTAATTCTAGTCCTATTATAATAGAAAAAACAATTAGGAGGAAGCTTTGATTTCCACTGGAATTCATATATTTGTATGGAAGCTAAGATTTAGCATATGATTTCAGGGAAATATTAGTGTTGAACATTGACTTGTAATAAATTGGTTAATAATCAAGCTGAGAAACAAAATTATCTTTGAAGGAGAGTCATCCAATGAAAAACTGCAACCATGTACTGCATATATAAAATAAGAGAGATTTAAAAAAATTAAATCCTTTGAAGTTAAAATTATCTATACAATGTTTATCTTTTGGTTGATGAAGAGAAATTACATGCTGCACGCAAGTAACACCAACGTTCAAAGCCCTGCACACCATAGATTAGAAACTGTCTAGAAACTTCAGTCAGTTACAAAGAAGAAGGAATTATAAATAAGAACCTTGTATACATGGCATTCACCATATGTCCAAGATAAACCAACAATTAAATTCACTCAGATGTGTGGCCATGCATGTAGGAGTGGCGAATTATCAAACCCACATATCACAAGTCATAAAACGATCATATGTCCGGGTTTGTTCAAATGAGAGGAATAAGAAAGACTATAAAGACTACACATGAAATCAGGAAAAAATAAAAAGAGAGACCTAATTATACTCGGAGGTACAAGGGATGATGAAAATAACTCCCTCACTTAGCTTTGTAAACCCAAATAGAGGGATAATGATTAGCACCGAGCTAAAGAGCTAACAACTCTAGTTAAGAATGAAAATAAAAGTAAAAAATAAAAAACATATCACCAAAATGTCGATGAGACAGAGGTAAATTACCTTTGGAAAAATAGGATAAACGTTCAACGCATTGTGAAGCCTAAACTATTAGCGGAATCAAAGTTCCTTTTTAATATCTGAAAATAGTATTGTAGACATCAATAAACCTGAAAATGAAACCAAGGTGTAGGTCATCAAGGAGGAACAAGTGATTCAAAATAATTCCTACTATTTGATGAGAGCGTAAAGGAAAAAAATCCCAAATATCCTACCTGGTTAAATTCTCTCGTCATGTCTTGTAAATTACGAGTGCTATGAGAGAGAATCCTACATATGGAATGGAAACGAGCATACTCTAAAAAATTGTAATAAGTCCCAAAGAACTGTTAAGATACGCTTGTGCTTTATAAGGCAACTGCAACTAAAAATAGGGCCAAGGTCTTTTTCCCACCTCATGGCTGTGTTGTGTGCGATCTACAAAAGTGAAGAGAAATGTGAAGCCCCAAAATATTCTAGTGTATACATATTAGGGTTAAAGTAAATGAACCCCAACTCTAGGATGGGTCGAGAACAAAACTCCACCATTAACCAAATTCAAGAACGGAGTACATGTGAATATCACATGGGTTGATGTTGCATAACCAAGCCCTATTCACCAACTGTAAGCATATGATAGGATCAAATTAATTAATGTTTAATTTCTCCCTCATGGACTCCACTATATTTGTATACCACTGATAAGAATAGTAATTGAATTTTATCATAATAAGACTAAACATAAGGTTAAGCCAATCGCCAAGGGACTATACAACTACGTATATTATATACCACAACACAAGGATAGCACATAATCAGGTGCATTTTTTTTATGGTACAACACTTGCTTATAATCAATTAGGCCCAAATAAATAAAAATATCTCATACAATACGAACGTGTCAAGTCAAGTACTCTCAAAATGTTTATGAAATTTTACAGTATATGTATCATGTGGAAGTCGTTTTGATGGAAGCTGAAGAAAAAGGAGGCCAAGGTTTAATTGAATCAACATTTAGAGTCCAGGATATGTGCATTCACAAATAAATCGATATTATAAGATAACCTATCGGTTTTCTTATATAGTGACTTAAGAGACTCTAAAGACTAAAGACATATTATAAGATAACCTATTGCTTTTCTTATATAGTGACTTAAGAGACTCTAAAAACCGAAGACATCCATATTCAGGAACAAAAAATTGTGAAAGTGAGTTATTTGAAAATTCACATTTTTTGGATCCTAAGATGCATGGCCACCCTGACCCAGGTGGTGGAATGATTCTAGGACATGATTTTCCATGTCTGCCATGAATGCCTCAAAGATGTCCATCCAATCCTGGAGACTCTTTTTTCCTCTACGAAGCGAGCCTTGATTATCAAGGATATGCCATTGGTTATTTTCTATATCATTAAGAAAATTTATAACATCTTTTATCGAATTATGGCTATCGCGGGCTAGTTGGTTTACTGTCACTTGCAGTTTGAAAAATTTAGCTTCCAAAGAATCAAATAGGTGTGGTAAATCCACCTGCCCAAGGGATGCATCAGGTGGTTGTTATATTTCTCTCACCTCATGTGGATGCAATTTGGGGCCTAGGAGCCTACCCCCTATGCCCCCCATCACATCGAGGTCTACCTTTGTATTTAGAAATAAAATTTTTGGCGAAAGGGATATGACATACCCAATAATAATTCCAATAAATGTTTCTCTTCTCACTCTCCCCACATGTACAAACTCTCCACCACAAGAAGGAAGAACTCCAAACACTTCACTTAGGTGTTTAACAATATACAAAGAAACATGGCTTTCCCCACTACCCCTCCCTAATTATACTATGAAGGTGACAACACCCCACACACACAAACCCAAGAAAGAAACTCTTTCGAGCTCAAAAACCACACCCCCAAAGAGATAGGACAAGCAAGAAGGCCTTCAATCCACTAGCTTTCGCTACACTTAGCAAGAGACTAGTGAGCTACCAACCTTCACCCCACTACTGGAATGTATGAAGAATGGGTTTCCCTCACACATAAGAAACAAGAGAAATAAGGTTGCAAGTACCAAGACCCCCAATCAAAGACACAAAGTGTCTTCTTCTAGTTCTCTAAGAAATATATTGAGAAAAAAAAAGACACAATTATAACACATATGAGATGAGCACAAGAGTTACTTGACCTAATCCACATACCGAGGTTTTTTCTATCGATTCTTGGAACATCCTCTCACAATATTGGAGCCCTGCATTATGTGTTGCAAGTTTGCAAAACACTCCTACTAGGTGATGAACCCTTAGCTAAACTAAGAGGTGGGGTGAATCAGTTTAGTACATTATTGGTCATTAACACTATTTTCATTCAACTCATTAACTACTTCATTTTATAAGCAACTTAATACATAATGAATCAGAAAACTGAATGTGTGGACAACAAGTAATTAAGTAGAATAATACATCAAATCAACAAATAGTCACCAAGCACATAGGCAACAGATATAAGTGGAAACCCATCAGGGAGAAAACCACATCTTATTATTGTTGTGATGCAAAGGCAAGCCCTAACTCCTTCTCACCACTAATTTTTTGTAGGCCCCAACCTAGAGGAGGCTACTTCCTCAAAATTTTCAAGCTACAACTTGCAAGGAAGCTCCAACACCCATCTATTTTCTACATACTACAACCCACAGGAGGCTCCTACCTCAACCATCTCCAACTAGACATCTATCAAGCTACCACTTGAAATGGAAGCACCAACTCCCATGTATTTTCTATAGGCTACAACCCACAGGAGGCTCCTATCTCACCCGGCTCCAACTGGAAATTTACCAATCTACAACTTTAAAGGATACTACAATCCCCTCACTCAACATGAAACTCAAATGTTGATTTACCTAGATATCAGTTCTGTTATACTCCTTCTCCACTGTTGCCTCTTTAGCCTTCATATCTACTTCATATCATCTCCTGATATGCACAACATCTCTATTAGCTCTCTTTTACTATTCTGCTCTCTAACCTCCTACAGCTCTCTTACATTCTTCCGCTCTCTTCCATTCTGAAGTTCTCTAACCTTCTACAACTCTCTTACATTCTTCCTCTCTCTTCCATTCTATAGATTTCGAACATCACTATCCATACTAATATTACATCTCTTATACATATAACTCCCTGTTTGTCTGAATTCTATAGGGAATACGAAGTGAATGAGCCTGACCCTATGCCTTCCACCCATTCGATTCCTCATTCTTCAGTTTAGGTTATTACATAAGAAATAATCATTACAACATTCATGGAGTTTTTCCTATGCCTTTGGAGACTTGCCTTTGCATCATATACAATAAATAATAATAAATACATTTACATTTACAGTTACAACAAATGTATTTCACTCAACCCTTCCATCTCTTTTGCTCATTGTTCTTTTTGTATTTTTTGCTAATCTCATTGATATTTTTATTTTCTACTATTATATTATAATAGTTATGCATAAATGCCCTTTTTTCCTTACTTGACCCAACTGGCACATTTTCAACAGTGCCACCATACACTCCCTTTTTCCTGACTCCACCTCTTCTGCTCATGCTCGCAACATTCAACCTTCTTTGCTCCTTTTCACTGTGTTGGGTTACTTACTTGAGTCTCCTTCTACCCATGTTCAAACTCTTTTTTATTTACATAATGCAATGGCATACAACATTGTTTTTCATGGGGTCGGGTCTTTTTACTTACCCAAGTGTTTTCTCGCGTTCAGGCTTTCCTTTTTGTGCACCCAAGTCAACTCTCTGTTTAGATTTACTTCTTTGTAAACAAGAATAACTAGATTAACCTGGAGCTGAAATATATTAATATTTACCTCTATATGATATCGTGTCCGGTCACTTATCACATTTCGGTGTTTCCTTTGTTTTATGTTATAATCCCCCTTTTCTCTCCGATGTGATTTAACAAAGGGAAAATCCATACTGTCGGAATTCAAATCCTTTAGGCTTTAGCATTGACCTGCATCGCGTCTGCTCCATTATCTCACTTCGCACTTCGGCGTTCTCATGTGTTTCTTCTCTTGCATATCTTTTCCAGACCCCGATGCGAATTCTAAAAGGGAAACCGTATACCTCTGGATTTGAAATAATTTAGACTTTTTCTTTGAAACTACATCGCATCCGGTACTCTTATCGTATTTCGCACTTCAGCATTTTAACATGATCCTTGAGCGCTTATCCTCCTGAGCTTGCGATGTGAAATATGTGATTGGGTCCTAGATTCGAACTTTAAATCATTTAGATTTGAGCTTTGAAGCTTATCGCATCCGATACGCTTATCGTTTTTCGCAAGATTTAGCTCATATCAATAACAAGGTTCCTCTTATCATATGCGATATGTGATCGCATCGCATCACAAAACCCACTTCTTATCGCATGACAACTTAAAATAATTAACTTGTGATAACTTAACATATAAATATAAAAATTGCCAATAGTGATGTGTACTAACAATCTTATGGCCGAATCCAATATAATATGGATCGTCCGTTCTCCTACTTTATGTTATGCAGTATGATCTTGACCGTCAATCTCACCTTCACTTTGCGGCACTATCTTGTCCATCCATACTCCAATTAATACTACGATTTGATCTTAACCATCCACATCTCAACATTTATTTTTGTGATAAGATTCTGACTGTCCATCTCAATCTTCAACTCAGTTTTCCATAGTTACATCACTATCCAATTGTAAAAGACACAACAACACATTATATAAATGAATCTATATTCATTCAATTGAAAACCTATACATCCATATTAAGATTTATTTTCAATTTGTGGGGTTAGGTCCACGTCATCTTCCACTTCATCTTCTATGTCATTTCCATGTCACTACCACGTCATTGCCATGTCACTGCCACTTCATCTTCCCATGTCATCTCCCACACTTCGCATTTCACAATTTCTGTGTCTCTACTGTTTTGCAATACTCCTTCCGCTGTGATTTTCGATATGCGATAAAGCCTTCTGTTGTGATTGTGATTTACCCAACTCTGCCCGTAGAATTGCACGTGTTGCATGCGCCTTCATGCACTTTTCTAAACACAAACTAGCCCGACTCTTCCCGCACGTTTAGGACTTTATCCACTAGTTGAACGTGTTCATTACTTGTCTTATCATGTCCATGACTCTTCACACTCATGCATGACTCAACCCAAACTTTCTACCTTTTGCTGCCTTTGCTCCTTGATAAAGTTGCTAATGCTGCTCCTTGCCTTTTTACTGCTCCTCTCTACTCCTTTTCCTTAATGGTGATTCTGGTGTTGATTCATGCCTCTTTTCTTCTCCTTTGCCTCACTCATTTTCATCTAATGCTGCTCCTTTCACACTTTTTTCTCCTCTTCCTATTCTCTTCTCCTCCAAGGTAATTTTTCCTTATTTTCCTTATATCTCCTTTATACTCCAGTTGATCCTGATATTCTCCTTTCTCCTTAATGATAATTTTGGTGTTGCTCCTTTCTGCCCCTTTGTCCTCAATGAAAATATTTCCAACACTAGGAAGACTAAAACTAGGATATGCACTGAGCCTCAATCCCAAATCACAGTTTTCAACACCAATTAAGTCCATATTTCATGAGGAAGCCTCTTCCCATCCATGAACAAGCTTAACCAATGTGTAGAGTATAGGGTTGTCCCACCAGGGAAGCCTCTTGTGACTTATGAGCTTGCAATTCCCCCTAATAACTATACCCTCATCTCCTAATGCAAAAATGTTCAACCTAACACCATTTCCCCCTACATTATGACCCCCTACTCCACTCAAATGTTTGTTTCCAGAGCTCTAAGTACAACTTGTTTAATACATTTCCTCCTCATGCAAGTTGTGTGGACGAATTTGAATGCACATGTATTGAACTTTGTTACTAATTTTTTCTACCCACAACAGGGAAGGCTTATCATTACCCACCATCATTGCTAATATATCGAAATCCTATGGGTTGATAGTGGGAGGCTAAAAAGAAGAAAATTCTTGGTTATTATCTTGTATCCCCTAATTAGCTAGCCAATAAACTACTTTTTTTCCCACTATCCTTGTGTGGGTAGTTATCACATAAGGAAAGGACAATATTAACTCTCTTATTCTTTGCACTTTACTCTACAATCTCCAACCATTTCATTACTTTGGATGTATGGGGTTCCATTACTCATTCTCTTATCTTCCTGAATAACCATGAAAGAGTCCTCTGTGATTTGGATATTATCCACCTCCAATATTCTAGATATCAGGATGCCCTTTTATAACGTTGTAAACTCTACAACATTATTATTTTTTTATTTAGACCTAATGGATTTCCTACCACGTCTCTAAGGATTCCCTCGAACCTTGTTAGTTCGAGTTTTCCATTTGATGCCCCATCAAAGTTCAGTTTTATAAATACCTGAAGGGTAGAAAGAAATCTAGACAGGGATGTGATATGTTCTTTGATCATGGGTGTCATTTGGGGACCCATCATCTTAGAGGAAAGGCATACTTTGATAGAATATGTGGTTCCTCCCTATCAACTTTCTATTCCTCTACCTCCCAATTTTTTTCCATTATTGATTCCCTTACATTCTCTTTGGTGATTCCCAAAATCACTTGCCTAGAGATTCTTTTCTCCTTAAATATGATCTTGTTTCGTCCCTTACACAAATTCCAAAGAGAAAATCTGAACACTAATACCTAGGCTCTATTCACAATTGGGTTTTTGAAAATGGAGTTAATATATTGTTTTATTACCTCTGTAAGGCTATTTTTGGATCAATATAGATACCAAAATGTATGCCTCACTTTCCTGCAGAGAGTCTACTCCTAAACATGAATTCAATGGATGCTCCATACTTTCTTCCTATTTTTGAAAAACTTCTCACTATGAGGGTCCGTTATAACCCTTTCAAATGAGGTGATCCCATGTCAATAATTGTTGATGTCCTATCAACCAAAAGAAATGAGAAACCTTCAGCCAAAGCTTTGAAGTGCATATTTGTTTCGAGAGGGGATATTGAAGAAGGCTCTCATGTCCGGACACTAGTATATAATACTTTTTAGTCACGAGCATGCCCAAAGTTCGGTAACCACATCCTCACCTATCCACTGATTCAACTATTCGAATATTTCGCTCCCAAAGGGTATCTTTTAAGATTAAACAACTCTAAACTCCTTCTAACTCTGTCCACTCTATCTCCAATTTCTAGACTCGCCATTCCTCATGAGGATTAAGATCTCTCCAATAATCTGTTACCTTTTGGGCATCATGGGTCCTTAAAAATTCCTTTATGGTTTTTAGATTGGAAATTCTATCTAGTTTAGGAAATTTTTCTCATGATTCTTCACATAAGCATGTTGAGGCTATAATTTCAACCTTCCAAAAGATATTATCTTTAACAAGATGTCTATTATTTCTGGACATATGGGCCATTTCAAAGATTTGTGAGGGTATTCTACTAATCTAAGATTTTCCTATTGTGAGCACCCCTAACCATACTTCCTATCTCATATCCTTTTACAAATTTTTTTTCCTCCTTAGATCCATTGCCACCAAATTTTTTCATCCATCAGGTTATTAATAACTTCAAGGTCACGAAGCCCCAATCCCCCATAGATATTTGGGAGACAAAGCTTCTCCCATGAAGCTAGAGCCCACTTTTTACTGAGGTTCTTCCCTTGCTAAAATAAATTTTAAATATGGAGAATATTTTTATATTCCATTCGATGAAAGAAGAACTAAAATATGGTACATAAGGATCACTTGTAATACCTCTTTTAATAATGTGGCTCATTTTGCAAAATTTAGAGTTATGAATGACCGATTTGAAATCCTATTTGAAATATTACTAAAAACCTCTCTCTAGCATGAAACCATCAAAGGGTTAGAGACTAGAGGGACCCCATGGTACTTGGTGAATAAGGAGTCAATTGAGAAGTCAAACTAACAATCATATGTTGCTAAATCATCTTACACATGTTAACAAAATACAAACTAGACTTTTCCTTGTTGATCAACATAACATATGCTTCCTATAATTCCTACAGGAGTAAATTCATGGAAATTACTTCTTTCACAACCATCTCTCCAAAGAGAAAATTTTCATCCACAAACTGTTCGCATGTCATTGGAAAATCTGAGCCAAATACTGTAACAACTCTAATCTAACCCAATTGTGTCACTTCTTGAATTGATTGGCCCAGTCATTCAGATACTATAATGAAACTGAAAGGTGAAAATGCGTCTCTATAATGGATTACCCTAGAGGAATCAGGATTTGAATGTATCTATCGAGGATATGTTTAGGAGAATATAAAAGAAGGGAGTTGAGATCAGCGAACTGATCCACCTGATTCATGGTTTGGAAAAGCCGAAAAGCCTTAATTGATTGGGTGATAAAATCTGAACTTGAACCATCATAAACCTTCTATAGATCTAATTTCATAAGCATGCTTGGAATTTTCTGACTTTTTATGTAGTGGATAATCTCATGCGCCACTAAAATTCCATTGAAAGTTTGTCTACGCTCCATAAATATGGATTGCTTAAGCCTGATGATGTGCTTTAGCAGGGGTTTTAGTCTTCTAGTTATTACAGTTGATATGATTTTATATATCAGAGTGCACAATTATCTAGGTCTAAAAATACTTGGATCACTGGTAGCATTCGCCTTTGGGATCAGGGTGATGAAAGTTGTGCTCAAACCACAGCATATCCTCTAATCCCATACATTGACATATTCTAGTCAAGTTATAGGTTGTGGCTTACCAATCCTGAAAAAATGATTGTATTTGAGTCCCAAAAACCATGAGTTCCTTGGTAGTGCCACAAGCATCAATGGCCATTGTCTCGATCTACTTCCAACATTTTCTCACTATTCCATCAAGAATTTCACTAGACACTTTAGACTCTTGTAACAAAATTATCTCATGTTTCTCCTTACTAGTATTTTTTTTTAGATATTGGAGCTTTCCTTTGCTATTTAAGCCCTGAATATTCCATGAGACTATTTTCATTAAGTATGTTGGATGGTTTAGGGAAAGTATTTTGTGATCTAACTCATTTTGCTAGAGTTCAACAAATATTACCCTCCATCCTTCAAAACATTTTTCGAAAATTTCCACCACTTTTTCCCCTGATATGAAATTGGAGGATTTAATTGTGAAAATATCAACTGACCACTATCTATTCTTGTATTGTCTGACTTTGTATCTCCTTCTGATTTGGCCAAAATTTTACACCATTGACCGAATAAGTTTGAAAAATGCACCAACTAATTGGACAGGATATACTTAGCATATGATATTACCGAGACCCAAAAAAGTTCAAGATTTTTTTTCACATCTGTTCCTATTGTATTATGCTTCACTTTAGCTTCCAAATTCTCAATGGTATGGAGAAAGACCTCCTTCAACATTCGATCCTCCTCTAGGTATTTAGGTCATTTACACTTTGGGTTTGTTTTCACCACTTCTTCACTCTTATATTTATATATTTACATTATTTAGATAACAACCCTTTCTAATTAACTTTCGATTTCACTCTATTTTTTCATTTGATCCAACACTGAAAAGGGTTGTTATCTCACATTTTATAGTTTTTTTCTTGAGCCTCCAACTACATAGAAGGGGTCGCGGGGGCCTGGACGCTTTTATTCCGTTGCATATTCGATTGATTACAAGAAGACCTACGTCATCGAGGTCCTACTCATTACAAACCCTCATCATCTTTCATCTCCTTGTTCTTATGTTCTTAGGCTACAGTGAATGGAAAATCTATGAAGAGGTTCCCATATTTGTTGCATTGATAGTGTATGATCATACTCTAACATTTGTGTCCAAATCGTATCATGGTATTCTCATTCTATTGACTCCAGCAGGGGATGAGAGATACTAATATGCACTTATGTTTGTGCACAAGGAACATGATGCCTTCTCTTCATTATCTTAGAGATAATCACAAATTCCCTATTGAATTAGTTGTTTCTTCTAAAATATAGGGTTCCAAAAATATAATGACAAAGAGAAAATTTGAACCCACACTGAAGTTTCCATAAATTGATCCTTCTCCATATTGTAGAATTCTTCCCAGAACCGAATAAACAAACTCAAATTCTTCATGACCATAAATATCCTTTGCACCTCAATCAAAACTCTACCATTCCCTTTAGATTCCATTTCTCTTGGATCCATTGCACCATCCGCAGCTCTTTTGGTTAGGTCCCCATAAACTTGTAAATGAAGGCATGATCCTTCATAAATTATTTGTTTTTTTCCAAAATGTAATTTTGGGATAATGAATTTTTTATTTTGGGTGTTTTTCAAAAAGTAACGAGCTAGAGATATTGTTTTCCATTAACCCCCCATCACCAAGGTTTCCTTAACTTTCTTCGGATTGGACGCATGACCAGAACTTACCCCCGCCACCCTTTTCAATATGTTCATAGAATTTCAGTAGGAGGAGGATCCCCCTCCTCTCGTGGGGTCGCTCATACGTCGCTTAGTGTGATATCCTTCATAGAGCATTGTAACCAATCAGGCTTGCACTGGTGTCACCTTTGTGTATGTCTGTAAAACTCCATAACGAATTTGAAACACTCGCTTATAAATTAAAGTTAAATATGGTTAGAAATTCATTATTAGTCCCTACCAAGGGAGGTATCTAGAAATTTATTTGTATTTCTTATCACTATTAATTTAGCATTGACTAAAACAAATTATAACGTTTATCTAAAAAAAAAATTCAAACATTTGATTGGATCATAACTTAAATGTGTCGTAATATATTTTCCATAGTTTATGAATATGGTTGGAATATTCTTGCATGAGTTTTAGATATTTATGTAGATATTTTTATTCTTAACCTTTGAAGGAAAACCATCCAAAAATAAAATCCTTAAAATTTGCTTGCAATATTTTTAATAAAAAATGGATATGGATAAGATGTAAATACATATTCTTAGAGGAGTTACTTCCCACCATTATTTATGTTTCCCTATGCACTTAGAGAAATTGGAAATATGTATAATTATTGTGGTTAATATTCATGAAAATTTATACAAGTTCTTGTGGTTAAGAAAGAAATTTACTCATCGAGTTGAGATCTCAATTTATTAGTTCCTACCAAATAAAGACTATATTATGATTTGTTTATCGAGCACTATTAACTTAGCATTGAGAAATATAAGTTATAATTATTGTGTGGTTTTAGGAGCACAATTTCTAATAAGATACCCTCCAAAAAAAATTAGAATACAAACAATTGAATTTTATTATTTTTTATTACTTTAATATACTATGATTTGCTTATCAGCCATATTATCTTAGCATTGAGAAATATAAGCTATAATTATTTTGTATTTTTAGGAGCATAATTTCTAACCCTAGTTAGAGCGAATAAGATACTATGCAAAACAAAATTACAATACAAGAAATTGAATTTTAATATTTTTTATTACTTTTAACTTTTTATTATTAATGTAGCCAACATTTATGTTTACATTCATTTTTTAACACTACAAGAACTCCCCCATATTGAGCTCTATTTTAGATTTAACCTTTTATTATTTTATATTACTTTTAAAAATTTATTATTTTTTAAATTTACAAGCATTTATACCACTACAAAACTGTCCCTTCATAGCAATCATATTATATTAATTTTATCAGTTAATTATTTGATTTCTAATATTTAAGCTAGAACAATATTTTTATATTTATAATATTAAAAAATTACTTTTTCCAGCGAACTTCGAACTAGGAAGATCCTGATACAGGAGGGTTCTAATATTTTGCGTTAGGGGTATCAGTCGCGGGGCATGTTTTCGATTCAGGAATCCTATCAGCTGCAAGCGCGACATTTGGATATCCCAGTTAATCGGTTGTGGACCAAGATCTGGGCAACTAAGAAGTGGGCTAAAATCGAGCATTTCTTATGGTTGGTAGGGCATGGGCAGATTCTGACATGGGATCAACTTCAAAAGAGAGGCATGCATGGCCCCTCTAAGTGTGTTATGTGTCAATCCTCTAATGAGACAATGGAACATTTGTTGAATACCTGTCCTAAAATGGAACGGCTATGGGTTAACCTTCATCGCTTATTTTAGCAAACTGACCGACAGGCTAGTAGTCTGCCCCAGACCATTGCAAACTGCAGGAAAGGGGGATACAGCAGCCCTGTCGTGAAAAGCTCATGGGTGCTGGTAGTTGGTTTTATCCTCTGGTTCCAATGGAAAGAACGTAATCGCAGGATTTTTCAAGACTGTAAACTTCATTTTGACGAAATATGGACCCTTACTAAGCAAGGAATCCATGAGACCATTCTGGTTGAGAAATGGCATCATGACGATTGGGTGGTTTCTGTTCAGGAGTGCTACATCCTACAACAGTTAAATCTGGTCGAAGAGATGGTGGCACCCTCCTACTGGAAACAAGTACCGCTACCCTATCAAGTAAGAAATAATTTTGTACGCCCTCAGCCTGGCTTTCTTAAATTGAATTATGATGGTGCGTCTAAAGGGAACCCTGGATAGGCAGGTGATGGTGGATTGTTTCGTGATTGTTCAGTGACAATGTTTAGCATTTTTGTAGCTAACCTAGGGCATTCTACAAATAATGAAGCGGAACTTATCACTGTCAAGATAGGACTTTCTATTGCTCAGCGGGAACATTACAACAGGCTTGAAATCGAAGGGGATTCTTCCATGGTTACTGGAATTCTTAAAAAACTCCTACAGGGCTTGAGGGAGTCGATTTCTAAGAGCTGACGCACAGCTAGACTGATACAAGACATTCAATAGCAAATTCGGCAAGTTGAGTATGTCATACATATGCATGTGCTACACTAAGGTAACCAGGCGGCTGACTATCTTGCAAATTGGGCGTGTTGACATGATGCTAGTTCTGTGGATCGACCATGGCGTCAGGACATGCTGCAGTCTATGACAGATCTTCATGCTATTCTAACTCAGGACTTGGGTAGTAATCTTCTGGCTTCGAGTACTCCATGTTTTGGAGGTGATGTACCTCGAATCGCGAGCACCTTACAGAGCACAAGGACTCACACGAGAGCTCCGACCGATCATGTTAACGTGCCTATTGTATGCCAACATGGTGGATGGCCTGCGGAATCTGTATGCCTACCACGTGGTGGGCTCATGCAGCCGATATGAGGAGTTAATTCACAGGACATCTGGCACCCCTAATCTTAAATGATTTTCATTTCCCGAAGCCTCCAGCCAGATCGGCCAGTTCGATTGTTAGTCGTGTTTTGGAAACCGTGCCGAGGATGCGGGGTTAAAGTTTTCTAGGTTGTTTTCCTTCTCATTATTATTCATTTCATTTGGTTTTTCGTTTTTGTGGGTGCTCGTGCATGCAGCGATATTGATTGCCAGGGTTTTAGGGTGACGGACTTCTCTCAGTCATGGTATGTATATTAGCTTCTAACCTTTCAGTTCACACATCTTCTCTCTTCTCGTCTATGGATTTATCATATGGTGTTTTTACAAGATTTGTGGAAATGGCGGTATGGTCGCTTCTAGACTGAATTTATGCAGCAGGGTTTTTCATTTCGTCAATGTATCCAGTTTCTTCAGTTCGTATCTGTTCCGTCTTATTTGTTTCAGTTTGCTAGTCCTAGTTTGTTTCTTCTTTTCCCCCCAGACTCGGGTATCTCCTGTATTTTGCGATATGCTCTTTCTCCTTAGGCGGGCTGGTTGCATTACTCTTCTGGTCTTCTTCTTTCTTGCTCTATCGTTGAAGAGTATTTTTTCATTTGCCATGGTTTTGCTCTTTTGAGCCTAGTTTGATCTTAGGGTTTCCTTTTCAACCACATGCATTGTGTTTGCAAGTAAGCTTATGGTACTACCTCTAATACTGGTCAGTCGCATTTGGTTTTGTGGAAGAATGGTCGACTTTGTCACCATCTTGGTTTACTGTTTGGTTTGGGTTGTCTCAGCCCCTGTTATTGGCCTACCTTTGCTATGGGGTTTCTGATCTGGGTGCTTATTTTTACCTATCTCCTACATCGTCCTGCTAGTAATCATTCTCTGTGGCCTAATTCCAAGCATTTTTTGGTTTTGTTATGCTCGTGTTCTTTCCATGCAACGCAATTCTCTCTACGCGTTATTTCGATACCGGACTTGGAAGTTGATGGTGCTATTCATTATATTGTTTTTTATATGGGTTCTCCGTGGCTAAATTCTCTTCTTCTCTGGGTGGAAATTTTAACAGATTGTTCAGTTCTCTCTACTATGGTAAAGCGAGGTCATAAGTCTAATGGGGGAAAGGGTAAACAGGCCCCTTCGGCACCACATAGGAAATGCGGTCGTAAGACGATTCAAGAGCAGCTTGAACCTCTGGTCCACACCTTTATGCATGACATTCCTCATTCTATTTTTGAACGCGTTTATGGATGGGAGTCTGCGATCTTGGATAATATTGACTCACAGGATGATACAGCTTCTGTAGATATGAAAATAGTGGCCCCGGATCCTGGCCATACCCGGGGTTGCATGTCTCTCTATCAACAATCTATTCGCACGTATTGGATGATTACATGTCTTCTTGCCAAAGTAATTATGTCTATTTCGAAACCAAAGATGGATTCTAAGTTTGAGGCAACCCTGGCTAATATATACAGGAATGTTCAGGAGATTAATTTGAACCAATTGCATCAGTATACGTGACTTGGAATATTGGAGAAGGAGCTTAAAGTGTTGCAACAGGTCCCTGTTGATCTTCCTGGGGCTACTGCCACAGCTCCATCACCAGTTGACTCTGATGAAGACTGAATTTTTTTAGTTTCTTTCGTTTCTTGCTGTAGTTGCTGATTGTCGGTTTTTATGATGCCTTTCTTTTATATCTGATATGGTTTTGGACATGATATGTTTTCTGCACGATCTTAAGTATAGACAGATCTGGTTTCTGTTATTAAGACTCTTTATGTTCTGGTTGACTTATTTCGAACTCAGATGGCCAAAAATAACTGGTTTCCTATGGGCAGGTTGAGGTCTAGTTTTGTATCTTTTGCCCATCTTTATTAATATAAAATCGAAGCTACCACCTAAACTTACAAAAAAAAAAAAATGATAAAATATTTTATTAAAAAAATTTCTAACAATTGGAATTTGATAACATGGAAATCATGCTAAATTTGAATTTTAAATATTTTTAACATAAAAATACACCCTAAATTACAATAAAAATAATTTTCTATATATTCAAACTTTGGACTTATTTATCAATCCTTATTTTAGGTGTCCCTTAATCATTTTCTAAATTTTATTTAATATAATTAAATTAATTAACTATTTGATTTTTAGCCTTTAAACTAATTAATTGTTTGATTCTTAGTCTTTAGAGTAAACCAATATTTTTAAAGGATTACGTGTTTTCATTTTTATAATAATAAAGGATTACTTACTTGTTAAGGTACATATTTTCCTTAAAATAAATTGAAAAAGTTGTAATTTAATAATACAACACCATGTTAAATTTGAATTTTAAATATTGTTAATAAATATTTTTTTTTCAATTTGAATATAAACATCCTCTAAATATTCAAAGTGCAACTTATTTATAACTTCTAATTTCAAATGTCTATTAATCATGTGTTCAAATATTTTAAATAAAATTATAATATATTAATTTCATTAATTAGTTATTTGATTTTAATATTAAACTAACAAATTATTTCTATAATTTATATTATTATAATAGTAAAAAGTTACTTTCCTCTCAAAAGAAAACATTTTATTCAAATAAAACACTAAATCACAATGTTAAATTTGAATTTTGAATTTTAAATGTTTTCCATAAAAAAATCTATTCTAAATTCCAATGTTCAAAACCCAAACTTATTTATAATGTTTTATTTTAAATTCCCTTAACTCATTAAGAAACCTTGTTTAATAAAGTTACATTATATTAATTTCATTGGTTCGTAATCTTTAAACTATTTTTAAATAACAATAAAATATTACTTGAGTTCTAAAATAAAAATCTTCCATTAAATTCCAACAATAGTAATTTGGTAATGAAGCATCATATTAAATTTGAATTTTAAATATTTTTAACATAAAATTTCATCGTAGATTCCAATTAAAAATATTTTCATGCATATTCAAACTTCAAAATTATTTTTAAAATCTCATCATAAATTCGTTTTAACCATTGACCGAATTTCCTTTTATTTAATTACACTATACTAATTTAATTAATTGATTCTTAATTGATAAAATAAGGTAATATTTTTATTGTTATAATAGTAAAAAATTAGCTATCTCTTAATATAAAATTCTTCACTAAAATAAATTCCACAAATTGAAATTTGACAATAAAACACCATATGAATTATAACTTATAAATATTTTTAAGATAAAAATTCATCTTATATTTCAATAAAAATAGTCTCCTACAAATTCAAACTCTAAATATAATTATAAAAATATTTTCCCACATATTCAAACTCTAAATTTATTTATAAATCCTAATTCTAGATACCTCTTCACCAATTTACCTAAAATTTCATTATATTTATTCAATCACATGTTATTATATTTTAAATATCACATAAACTACTCCATTTCATGTCACTTATTTAAGTAGAGAATGGTCATCATAAACATCTTATAGAATAGAAGAAGAATAGTTTTCAACTATTTTCTAATTTAAATTTAAGTTTTTTAAAACAAAATATTTTATCTTACATTCCAATAAAAAAAAAAATTCAATAAATTTTTTTTTCTTACATATTCATATTTAAACTAGAATCTAGTTCATAAAACTAAATAAAAGCAATTTCTTAACCATTTATACTACTACATGAAAAGTATTAAGTATTTTTAAGTCATTTTTTAAAGACAATATAAATCTTTTGTCTTAAAAAATCACTTTTTATTTCAGTCATTTTAAATTAAAATTTAATAACAATTGAATTGTGTTAAATATAAAATTTAAGAAAAAAAGAGTTTAAGAAAAAAAGTGTTTTAAGACAAAACATTTTATTTAAGACAAAAACAATTTGAGACAAAAATATTTTAAGACAAATATTTATATTTAAGACAAAAACAGTTTAAGACAAAATATTTTAAGACAAAACTTTATATTTAAGACAAAAACAGTTTAAGACAAAACAATTTAAGACAAAAATATTTTAAGACAAGACTTTATATTTAAGACAAAAATCATTTGAGACAAAAATGTTTTAAGACAAAAGCAATTTGAGACAAAAATATTTTAAGACAAAACTTTACATTTAAGACAAAAACAACTTGAGACAAAAATATTTTAAGCTGAAACTTTATATTAAGACAATGGACACTTAAGACAATGGCAATTAAGACAAAATTCATTTAAGACAATCAACAATTAAGACAAAACCATACCAATAAAAGACAATACACAACAGAAAAATCTCTTTTATCACCATAAGTTAGCACCAATTACATTATGTGATGTTAATGTGGTGTAAATGTTTATGTATCATATTAAAAATGAAGCATATCACCATAAGTTAGCACCACTTACGTTATGTGGTGTTAATGTGGTGTAAATATTTATGTATCATATTAAAAATGAAGTATATCACCATATTTGATGGACAAGTTAGCACCATTCTTACTATGTGGTGTTAAAGTGGAGTAAATTTTTATTGATCTTATTGGAAGTGGAGTATATCACCATATTTTTAAAGAAGTGGTGTATGCTATATTGTCAATTTCTATAACGTAGGGTAGCTAACTTTGTGTTTGCCATGTTGGCATGTACAAATGGATTTATTTATGTGAATTTCCACCATAACCATAAAAAATTAAAAATATTTATATTAAAAATATATAAATTAGAACTAAACTCACAAATATTTATTCGTTTTCATGTTTACATGTAAAACTAAAATTAATTTATGTAAGTTTTCACCATAAATACAACAAATTAAAAGTAGTTGTTTTCTAAATATTTTATATACACAAAACCATAATACATAGTTATTTATTTTATGAATAAGCCAATTAAGGTAAATATTTGTATATTATTGTAATTTCAAAATAAAATAAGGGTGAATTTGATGGAGTTGGGTTACTCTTTTTTGGAAGAACTTGTGTTCCAAAGGTGAAAAATATATCTTTGTGACGGTATTTTTTAAGCCCTCCATCAAGCTTTTAAAGGGTCCATCTAGGACTAAATAGTTCCTTCAATTAAGCTACATAGCTTTGTCATGCTATGGAGCTTGATGGAGACACATAGCTTGATAGAGCTATAATATGTACATGTTCCATTAAATTTTGCTTCAACTTAATGATAGTATCTTATGGGCTCATGGCATTGAGAATCCAATAGTATTGCACATGGTATATTATGGTTTGAATTTTTATATTATACTTAGTATATTTTTTATTATTTCATTACATATATGTATGTATGTAATTTTAGAATTTGTTATTGTTATTAATTTTATACATTTTATAGTGATTTTTTTTGTAAGCTTGGTAGGACTCTTTTTTCATTCATTTTATAAACAACAAACAACTATATTTACCAGTTTGGTGGTCTCAACCTGCCCTGAGTGGTAAACTGAGTCTGTTGGCCACCTGATGGGGTGGTATGCCATCCAAAAGAATAAGTTTTTGAGTCTGTCATACCAAGCAAACAAAGCCTGTATACTCACACATATACAATTTTTTATAGACATACTAACATATTTACTGGACACTTGAAATTTAAATGCTAGCTGCATATAAATACTAAGAAAAAAGACAGATTAAAACAATCATGAACTACTCAACCTCATGTAGAAGCGAGACTGACTCCACAGGTGTCAGATCCTGAACCAAGGTACCATCCTGCTCAAAAAGCTTGGAAATCACGATAGGTGGTAGTCAATATATATGCTTGAGGCGCCCATATTGTTTCCTTAGCTGGAACTTCATTTTATTGAACTTGCTCTTGTATTCTGGGAAGTATTGGGCTAATTTCACCAGGCTCATAGAGATCCGCTCCAAGGCTTTGCCAAGGATGCTCTTCATAGACCAATAAAGATAACATTGTTTGCTTGAATTGTGCTAGTCTGCCTTTTGTTTGTCCTAGATCTCGTATTAAACCTCTCCATTCCTTAGTATCCATCTTTGTCTATGCATGTCTATTTATGTCAGCTTCCCATTTTTCAATGAGCTTTTGAATTTCCTCTGATGTGTTCTCATTGTATGCTTTCGTTGCCTCTTGGATCACATTGATTGTAGGCCTCCATCCTCTCAACTTGATCAGGGGTGAGCTGGGTTGGGCTTCTACCGCCTTCCATATATCTTTCCAGCCACGACCTCAAGTTGCATGGTTCTTGGAATGGTCACAAGCTACAGGACTCTTAGA
Source organism: Pinus albicaulis (assembly GCA_034641835.2). Taxonomy (NCBI): domain Eukaryota; kingdom Viridiplantae; phylum Streptophyta; class Pinopsida; order Pinales; family Pinaceae; genus Pinus; species Pinus albicaulis. The sequence goes on along the minus strand of CM076579.1, from coordinate 990,695,414 downwards.
GAATTCCAGATGCCCACAGTCTTTGACTAGGTTTTCGGGTATGTGACCTGTCCACACAATCAAATGAAGGCATAATTCCATATAATGAAAATGCTCAAATATCCATGCATCCCAGTTATTAGAAGAAAGGTGACCCGAGGGCCTCTTCCTAGGACTTATCTCCTACCCGTCTCTTTGCGGACCCATCGCCCTCATACCCTGCCTGATTTCTGCCACCCCCTGTCCCTAACGGTTGCACACACCCCAAAAATTATCCCCATAACCCAAAGAGACCCCACCTTCCTTCAATCTCCTGACCTCCATTCTGGTGTCCTCTCTCTTATCATACATCCCACCCTTGAAATTGACAGAGGAGGCATCATCGCCCATTGCTCAAGCCCGGGTGGAATTCTCTCTCCCATTCCCCATGCACATCAAGCCCAAGTAGCTCAAGGTGTTATAAACTAGGAAAGCCTCTGAACTAAACATAACCCAGGACTGCTCCTTAACTCTATACCCTGGCAGGATTGCCCGACCCCTCGCCATTCCTTCTTGTTGGCATCCCTTACCCAACAGACTCACACTCGAGTGCATGTTGAGGCCATGCCCAATTCCTACTCCGACCTAGAGTTAGATACCCAAAATAACCCCAACCTTCCCCCAACCATATTCGGAATGGTTTCGCTTTCCCCTACCCACCAGAAGACTATACCAGTCCATTTGAATCCCCTTAGGCTCCCATAGAGACTAAATCATAAAGTATAAACATGTCATGAACAAGGGAGAGGAAAATAGGCACATACCTGAGTTTCATCTTGGTGGATGTGCAATGGAGGTTTTTCATCCCATTGTTGTGCATACACTAGAGTCTTATGTCAAAACACGACCCCCATGCCTTTCTCCACCTTGTTTTAAACTCCATGCATGGGCCTTTTTCCCACCACCTCACCTCGTGATGCATGCGAAAATATAGCCTGTCACCCTTCCCACTCATGTGGAAGGTGTTGGGCTTCAACCCCAAGGCCACTACCATTAACACTGATGGGAGGGTTAATCTTCTTCGTTACACCCTGATCAGGGAGCTGAGTCCTGGAACTGTGGGTGAGCTCTACCCTCAGACCTATCCTGCTTTATGATGCTCTGCAGCTTTATCCATGGTTCTTCCCTGAGTTTAGGAGGCCTGCTTAATTCAATAGGTTCATTCAGGTGAGTGCAAACACAATTTTCCAAGAGGTCAACTTCTTTGTTTCCTTCCCTCCTTAAATGGGTGATAATGATATAATCAAATTTCTTGATTATATCCTCCAATCCCTACACATGTGAAGCAGTACGCCATCTTTGGCTGAGTTTGTCCCACTTCGTTCCTTGATTAATTTTTGTGAGAGTGTTCGTAACCAACTGAGACTCTCCTTCGATTACCATCTTTCTGTATCCTAGCCTGATGGCCAAGAGGAGAACTTGGTGCACTCCTATGAATAATTAGGGGAATTTTGAGGTCTGAAATGGGCCACCTAAGGAAATTATAACAAATAGTGGAAATAATAAAGTAATATTTGATTACATCATCAAATTTTAGAGGGAAAAAATAAAAAACTACTTTTTAAACTCATATTTTCAACTTATCTCCCAAAGTTTTTACTCAAATTTTGAGCGGGAGTACTCATTAGATGCAAAATTTAATTCCTCATCCAAGGAGTACCCATGTTGCATACTTTCGATCGGTTCTGCTACATGAAAAATGAAAAATACATGAAAATCATGATTGTAATCATGTTTTTTATGTCTTTATCATTTTTCATGTAGCAGGGTCCATCGAAATTATGCAACATTGGTACTTCTTGGATGAGGAATTAAATTTTACACCCAACGAGTACTCTCGCTCAAAATTTGAGTAAAAAATCTGGGAGATGAGTTAGAAATACGAGTTGAGAAAGTAGTTTTATTATTTTATTATTTTTTGAACTTTTTACCCTTTTACTTTAAAAATGGTGAATCATCCCCCATGGTTGACATCATCATCTTGAATCCTATTGGTTCTTATAAAGTTTATTTTTGTTGTACATTTTTCTTAGGAGGCCCATTTTAGACCTCAAAATTCCCCTAATGTATGCTTCATTGTTGCTGGAAAGGCCAGAGGAGTCAGCATATATGGATCTTGTTCTGCCTTGATGATCACGAAAAATCCCCCCAACCCCTGCTTGCCCAGGATTGCCTTTTGAGGCTCCATCAAAGTTGAGTTTGATGAAAACTTCTAGAGGAGGTTTGAAGATCCTAATGGTGTCCCCTATGTCAGGGATAGATTTCCAAGAATATGGGGAGACCATGCTAGGCACTAGGTGGAGGCCCTAGAGAATTATTTCTTCTTGAGGATCCATTTGCCAATCATATGGCATTCATTTCTCCGACAGGATGAACTAGTAGAAAATGATAAAATTAGTGACTAGGTGACTAAAAAAATTTAGTCACCACAATTATTTCAAGTGAATTACTACTAAATTTCATCAATTTTAAGTGATTGAACTAAAAATGAATAATTTAGTTTAGGGTTCAAATATACCACTAGATGATATTATTGTACCCATTAGTGTGTGCTCTGCTAGGTTGGATGCAGGTTGTCCTACTTGCAACCTCCCAGCCGCCATGGCATCAGGAGGGGGACCCGCAGCTCCCCTTCCCCCTCCTCCAGAAGTGCTTGCATTCAAGAAACTGATAGCAGCCAAAGCAAGTGCCCTCTAACTGAATCTCAGAAAAAGGTCATGAAGAATCTGGATAGCATCCCTTCGGTGGCCCTTTCTATCGAAGAAACTTTTCGATCTGCATTGAACCTAGCTGAAAGAGGGCTTATTGGACAATTTGCTGGCCTCTGGCCCTCTCCCAAATCTGTGAAAGGTTGGGTGTATAGGAACTCGATTCATTTAGTCTCATAAGGAATCAAAAGCCAATTCGTAGGAAAATGATACTTTCTTTTGTTTTTGAGAATGTGGAAGACAGAAGCCTCATCTTCAGAAACGACCCATATTTTATGGGTCCTAAGGCACTATAATTCAATAAATGGACCCCTGACTTCAATCCCACTCAAGATGTGCCTTCAATTTTTCTAATGTGGGTATGCCTCCCACATCTCCCACTGCATTGTTAGAACCAGAAGTCTCTCCAAACCATTGGCAATACCCTCAGAAAGTATATTGATCAAGCAGTGAGAAAAGATCAATACTCATGTGCACATATATGTGTCAAGGTGGATTTTGAGGTTGGGCTACCTGAAGCTATCAAACTAACGGTTGCTGATTGGACCCATATCTAGGGGATGGGTTATGAGAAACTTCCATTTAATTGTAGGCACTATCAGGTCTATGACCATTTTGCAAGGCACTACAAAAATAAGGTGGAAGAAGAAAGTGAGAATTCAAAAGGAGAACAATGGACCCTAGTTCATAAAGTAGCCCTGAAAAAATCTAAAGGAAATGGAGTCACAAAAGGGACCGAAGTATTAGTAGTAGGGTAGAATCTTGGGGAATAGAGCTATGTTCCCCCATCGGTTGAAGCCGAAAAACCTATTGAAGACCTAAAGACTCCTGTAGACCCCTTAGTAACAACTTTGGAAACCATGGAACAAAATGATACTTCCCCCTCTTTGGGAAAAGGTAATGAAAAAACATCCCCCTCTGGAGTAGTTTGAGGTGCCTCCTCTCCACCCTCATATGCTGAAATGATCAAAAAGAAGCCTTTGGAAAATTCTTACTCCTCGAAGGATGAAACCTTTAAGAGGCCTTCGAAAAGAGTGGGAATAAAATCGAATAAATAAACCATGGAAGAAGAAGTATAATGGAAAAAAAACTCAAGGAATTCAATCCTTAATCAAAATGTACATCGAGAGAAATACCAGAACAAGGCCTCCCAAGGGAGAAGCTACCAACCCCTCCAATAGTAAATAATGAAATTAGCCTCTTGGAATTGAAGAGGCTTGGGAAACCCTATGAAACCTGAATATATCAAAGATCTAATGAATATGGAACCTCCGCTCCAAGAAACTAAAATTGAAGGGGACACCCTTCTTGACATCAACAAATCGAAATGGAAGAAAAATGCAGGGAAGGTCGTAAGTGCTAGGGGCTCCTCAAGTGGAATTGTCACTCTGTGGTAGTAGGAACAATTTCATTTGGAGAACTCCTTCGAGACCCAACACCATATTTTCACCGAGCGAAGGCACTCCACAAGTAAGCTAACCTTTGCTCTTTTTAATCTTTATGTTCCTGTGTTGTACGCTGAAAAAATAGATTGTTGGCAATCTCTTTCTGAATTTTTATACCTTCACTCTCCCAAGAACATCATATTAGCCAGAGACCTAAATATTGTCCTGGACTTGAAAGGAAAGAGAGGAGGCAGTAACAGTAGGGACCAAATGCTCTCCGAGGTGGAAGACCTTGTACTCCAATGGGATCTCATAGACTTTAAACCAAAAACAGGACTATTCACTTGGTCCAACAACAGAGTAGAGGAAGACCACATATCTGCTCGCCTTAATCTATTTCTTGTATAGAGTTCAAAAATTCTGAGACTTATGCTCAATGGTTTTACATCTGAAGACCCAAAGTCTAGGGGGGTTTCCGAAATAGTAAAGTTCACCTACTCTGCTTCTTACATTCAGTCTAGCAATTTCCCATTGACTATCATACCTTCGAATAAAAACAAATTGCTGCAGCAAGAGACAAAAATACATGACAGGAAGAGAGGTCAGCGAAGGTAGAGGATCCCATGAATCCCCCTCATCGCAGAGGAGAGATCCCGGAAATAAATAAATAATGATCTTGGCCTCAAGATGCGCTTCTGTATTTTTTTCCAAATCACATGAAAGAACCGAAGTCTATCAAAAGACACGGCCCATTGAAAGTAGAGATCTTTGGGGACCAATTTTGTCACAATTAGGCCAATTAGGTTTTTTGAGTCTCCAATAACATGAGCCTCCTTTATTCCATGTTTTTGTAGCTATTTCAAGCCTTGGATAAGAGCCATGGCTTCCATTTGATTGTTTGAGGTGAGCCCCAAACCCTAGGAAAATTGGGAAATGATTTTGTTTGAAGGGCAGCAGATAATTCCTCCACCTCCGGCCTTCCTTAGATTCCCCTTTCACACGCCATTAAAAAACATAGTGTGAATATCTATGCTACTTCCCCATTTGTCAAAGTCCTCATCCTCCAACCTAATTTTGCATTCTTCTTTGTCTTTCTCCATATTTTTTCTCGTGGGGATATTTAGCCCCAAGTGCTGACACCACTTCTACCATCCTGCACAGTTGTTGTCATCCCAATATGAAATTTCCCACAACACACATCGACCAGCTGAAATCATCCATGTTTTTAGCTCCAGCAACTCAGGGTCCTCCCAAATCGCTTCTGCATCCATGATCATGTCCTCCCACAATCTAATCTATTTCTCATTGCCTGGAATCCAATATAGGTGGTCGTGTAACAGTGAAAGAGCGCAATTACACAGCTAATGAATCTGGGAGCCTTGATAGTTATATTGGAAATTATACAGGCTGTGAAGGCACCTTCCAAAGATATATTTTTTCCACAAGGAAATCTACACCCATCCTAGGTTCTTTGCCACCTGTTGCCATAAGATCTTGACCCCCAGAGAAATGTTGTATTCCCTGAGATATTTTATGCGAAGGCCACCTTCCAGCAGTAGCATGGTGATTTTATTCCAACTGATCAGCAAAATTCTCTTGGAATTTTTCTTCCCTCCCTTCTAGAAAAAAGAGCGAATGGATTACTCCATCTTGCGAAGAATTCCCACTAGAGCCAACAAGATAGACATCTAAAAAATTGGAAGACTATTAAGAACTAACTTAATAGGAACGGTCTTACCTGCCAGATTGAGCCATGATGTGCCCCAGGCTTGCATTTTAAGCTTGAATTTCTCCATAAAAGGGTGCCAATCCCTCCCACTTGGTTGTCCTTGGAAGATTGGTAGCCTGAGGTAATTAAAAGAACCCCATTTTGTGGAACCTTTGAAGCCAAAAATTTTGGTTATCATGCTTATCTTGAGGCCAATGAGGTTCCAATAATAAATAAAGCATTTTCTCGCGTTGAGTTTGAAGCGGGAGGCCAAGATGATGGAAGAAACCCCCAGGAGAATGGATTCATAACAAAAGAGAGCATGGTTTATGTTTCTAACTACCATGGCGATCCTAAGGCCCATAATATCTTGTTGAATTTTCCTTTTCTCCAGCATAAAACTAAGGACAAAAGCTTGAATGACAAAGATAAGAGGGGATAAGGGGCATCGCTGCTTTATCTCGCAACTCGCCTTGAAGAAATCTGCAACATGCTCGTTGACGAGAGGAACAATCCATGGTTCCATAATGCAGGCGTTGACCCAGTTTATAACGCGGTAGTAAAAACCAAATTGTTGCATGAACCTAAAGATAAATTTGTGCCTAACTCTGTCAAATGCACTAGCTAGGTTCAATTTGATAACCATGCCTTTTTCTCATCTTTGGATGCTTAAATTCATCGCTTCCTGGACTAGAGTGAAGTTATCAGCTATCTACCTACCTTTGACAAGTCCCCCTTGATTGTTAGGGATGATTTCCAGAATAAGGCCTTTCAGTCTGTTGGCCATGAATATGGTGATGAGTTTGTAGCCAATGTTGCAGAGTGAGATTGGTCTGAATCTGTTGAAAGTACTTCCACGCTTCTCTTTAGGTATAAGTGCCAAGAAGGCCGAGTTGCCACTGCCCCCAATCCTGTGGCAGGTTTGGGACTTTACGATCATTTTGTAGAGATCCTTTTTGACAATGTTCCAACAAGTTTTAATGAATCAATCAGTGAATCCATTTGTCCCAAGACCCTTGTCTGGATCCATTTCATGAAGGGCTTGCGTGATTCCATTGAATGTGACAGGAGTAGTCAGCATAGCGTTCATTAGGGCATTTACCTTTAGAGGTACCAACTTGAGCAGATTGGAGTTGAGACTTTCTTGTCTGTCCTCTGTGTACAAATATTTAAAGAGCTGATGGATAGCATGTTCTATTCTGGTGGGGTCAGAGAAGGTTTGATCTCCTGAGGTTATCTCCATTATAGAGTTAAAGCTTCTTCTGGCCTGAGTGTGCTTGTGAAAGAAGGAGGTGTTCCTATCCCCAGCTTGTAGCCACAGACTGCGAGATTTAAGCCTCCAATATTCCTCCTCCTGAAAACAAGCCTTATGGAGATTATCCTGGAGCTCCTCTTCCACGATTAATCTATCCTTCAAGATTTCCATCTCTTCCATTTGTTTCTGTTGACTTTCCAAACAGGCTTGGACCATCCACCTTGACTCAGTCGGAGAGGGGAGGGCTTTAGCCCAAATTTTAAGGGCCCTTTTCACTCTCCTTAGATTTTCTTCCCATAAAAAGAATGGGGATCCACTGACAGGTTGTTTACAGACTTCCTCAACTTTGTCCAAAAAGTCAGAATGCTGCACGGAGAGGGCACTAAAATGGAAGGGAATAGGTCACAGATTAATTTTTCGCTTCAGCTCAAGTCTGATGGCCTTGTGATCAGAGATCGACGAAGAAAGAATAACAGAACTGACATTAAGAGCAAGAAGGAGCTCCAGATGAGAAAACGATATAACCTTGCAGCAACGTGGCCCAGACCTGATATTCTATTGGTCCAAGTATATTTTCCCTTGGGTGGCTTGACATTTAATAGATCCTGGTCCTGAATGAGCTTTTCCACCCATTCCGTGGATGGATCCCTTACAATGTTGCCCCCTCACTTCTCCTCTTGACTTAAAGTGATGTTTATGTCTCCAACAAGAATGGAATTATCCATCCGAATCTCATTTTCTAGCTCCCTAATGGATTCCCAGCAGAATTTTCTGTCTCCCAAGAATAATAGAGAATAAATGTTGAAGAGATTCACAGTTTATTTGGTGTGAAGATGAAAAAGCTGAGAAAAATCCAGTTTGAGTTAAGTTTAAACTGGATTTTCTCAAAGCATGTCTTATCCCATAGCATTCCTAGCCCTCCTGAGGTGCCTCTAGAGGATACTGAGACACCTCCCCCTTTTCCCCAAAGTTGTTTTCTTTTATGGAGAAAGTCCATTTCCTCCATTTTGGTCTCCTGGATGAGAAGAATGTCGGGCCTTTCGAATCTTAATAGACTTTTCATTTCTTCTTCTTTTAGGTTGCTGCCCATCCCTCTACAGTTCCAGGAGACGATCTTCATTACTTCCTTTTTTGAGATGAGATGGCTCCTTTAGAGCCCTGGCTTTGATTTCTATGTGCTTTAGGGTTTTCTTCCAACAAATTTTCTAGGATTGGCTGGGTCCTCTACAGCCTCTACTTGTAGGTTTCTTGTTCTCTCTTTTCCCTGGAGGATTTCCGTCCCCTGGTATATCTTCTGACCGAAGTTTGGGAGTCCCCAGTTTATCCTTCTTCCTTTGACTCCTCTGAATCCTAATCTTTCCACTCAGTGACAGAGTCTTTGTCTTTCAGGGTTCCTCTAGGATATTCACCTATCTTAAATGTTGCTAGGGTTTCCTTGATTTGGATGTCCTTTTGGATGTTTTGTGGATCGATTCCTTGGACTTCCTCTGCCTCTAAACTCAAGGATGCAAAGTTGTTTTCTTGGCCTTTCTGGGAGGGTTTGGCTTTAAGAATACTCCTCATGGGTGTTGAAATTCCCTGTTCTTTCTCCGTTGGCCCTGGCTTAAGGCTCCTTCTGGGTTTCTTGGCTTGCTTCCATCCTTCTTCTTTCTCCTTTTCTGTGGGTGCATTTTTGGGACAGTTCTTCATGAAGTTCCCATACTCATGACATCCGTATAATTTTAACAACAGTTGTTCATAATATAATTTCTGCATATGGGACCAGTTTCCCACCATTAGCTTGATGGATTCTAGAAGCCCAACTTCGAGTTCCACCTACACGCAGATTCTAGCGCAGTCATATTGGTCTTTCTTATTAGCTCTGTCTATGAAATTCCAGAGGGCATTGCCGATTTTCTGCAAGGATTCCTAGTTCCAGTAGTGCACCAGCATGTTTGGGAGCCTGACCCAGACTGGAACGACAGATGGGACATCCTCCAAGGGGTCGAAGTCCAGAGTCTAACAATTTAGGTACAACCCTTGAAGACCCATGAAATAGGGTTAGTTTCGGAAGATCAGGTCCTTATCCTCCTTGGTGTTGAATTCAAACAGAAAAAACCCCCACCCTAGGAAGTATGAGGTAAATTTGTTTGCAATAAGGGGCTTGCAGTTTCAAGTGATACAGGCCTCCATAGTTTTTGGTGAGGGACATAAGCCCATGAACATTCCGACCAGAGCATGGTCCACAAGGGAAAAGGCCACTTTCATCAGACCCTCAGGTAGGAGAGCCACCGAGGAAATCTCATCTAGTCGCTTGACAAATTTGGAGGCGAGCTACTTCTTCTTCTTAGGTTGGGAAGCAATCAGAATCTCGAATGCCTCAACCTCAGTAGGAGGATGAGGAGAAGGCAAAGGTAGAGGAGGGTCCTAAGATTCCTCCATTGGGCCGAGCCCTAACTAGGCAAGAACCCCATGCAGAACCATAAACCCTATGCGCGGCGAAGGCTATAGAGAGATTGATTGATTATTTAAATAATTTATTATTATCATTTATTATGCTTATACATACACTCATGGATTTGAGACACCTATATTTTTTGTCCTTTTGAGTTGTGAGGAGAAATTGATTCATTTTTTAAGCCTTGTATTGACATGAAGAGTGGTATTTTCTATTTTTCATTCTATCCATATATCTCCACTAACATATTTTTCCCTCTTTATCATTGGAGCAACCAAATTTTCTTAGAGTACCTCTTTAAAGTAAGGTTTACATGTTCCAATATATGAAGTCCAATATTCAATTTGATTTCTAAAATATTTTTTTTCCATAAAGTTTACATCTTAGTTGATTCATAATAAAAACCAAACTTCCAATTTTTTTTCACTCCAAAAAATTCATTAAACACTATGGCGCCAAGACACTTGCTACAACCTTCCATTTTTTTTCACTACAAAAATTTCATTTACACGTTATGGTGCCAATGCACTTGCTATAATTTAAATGAAATGGCTTAGGAAGATATGTAATCGGTAAATTAACGATTTATATATTGAATGGAATTCCATAATCTTTGGCTTTTACAATTGAGAGGAAAATATTCGAATGAAACCCTTCTTCACATAGCTCCGTCCAGTACCCAACATAGGCATTTGTAATTACCGGCTCTGTCAAGTCAATGTCTTATGAAGATATGTAACCAGGAAACTAACAATTTATATATTGAATGGAATTCCATAATCTTCGGCTTTTATAATTGAGGGGACGATATTCGAATGAAACCCTTCTTCACATAACTCTATCAAGTACCCAACATGGGCATGTGTTATTACTGGCTCTATCAAGTACACAACATGGGAATGTGGTATTTCTGGCTATGGAGGATTGGATTATGTGGAGTTATTATAGGTTTCTACTTTCTTTTGTGGGAGATTAGAAATGTGCAGAGTGAGTAAATACCTACATGAGAGGATCGAAACAAGGTGGTCCCAATTTTTTTTCTCTGCGAGATTTCTTTCAATTAACTAGTGTTGAGTCTATTATGGTTTAGCAGAAATGGAGTGAGCAACAACATCAAAGGGAAGAGAAGGGATATATGGTAAAGGAGCAGAAGATTAAAACATTAGCACCATAGTTTGGCTGAGGGGGCGAAATTGGTCATGGTGACCCAAAAGAATTTTGGGTATGAATGAATTTTGTCTCTCATCCAACGTCTTTTTGATCTAGAATTCTAGTCAAGCTTCTTGACAGGTAAGATGCAAACGTGTAATTTTTCACTTTCCCTTCACCTCTTATTTATTTATTTTTTGGTATGAAGCCTCCTTATAATGGTATTTTGGTTGCATTCTAACAAGAGACACCATAATAGAGCTTAAAGTTTATTTTTGTGGACAAAATGGCAAGAGACAACATAGTAGATCTTACACTTGATTTTATGGAAGAAATACCTAATAAGACAATGTTGGATGCATTCCCCATCTGTTTCGAATGCAATAATCACAATATTTAATCAAGAAATACTCATTGGTAAATATTTCCATGCTTGGGTATCTTTATTTCATTGCTATTAATGTGCTCAACCTGATTTGACATCACTTAAATGTTCTCAAGTTTAAAAACGGAAGAAATGGAGAAAAGGAAGAGAAGTAGTAGAATGCTCTTCTCCTTTATTTCCAGTTATATCTATGCACAATAGCCAAAAATAATAAAAATATGTAGGATTGGTTGAGTATCAAGTAGCAGGTTGAGTGTTGAGTACCGGTCATAGACTACATTTTATATTTTATTTTTAGTTGTGATGTGTTTTTTTGTTTCATTTTAAATTATTATTTTCTATGCTAGTGAAGCTGAGGGCTTAAATAAAACTATATGCTTATAAGAAACCCACATTCTCATGGGAGAGGTACACACTTTCATAGAAATTTCGTGTATAGGTGGATGGATTGTACTTAGTTCTCTTCAACAATTGGTGTCAACAACTATGAAAACCAATCTACCCTGAACAAGATACAACTAATCCACTAGCTGATATAGCGTGCTTCATAGCTCCCTTTGGTTGTACCTTGAACACATTTTTTGATCCTTCTCCTCCCAATCTGCAAATATACCTCTATTAATGGATCTTTATCCTTTAGGTCACTGAACACAACCCTCCAATTTTCCCTCTATTTGATCATTATTCCATCAGCGAATAAACACATAGGGTCTTCTTTCGGTTTGTTGACAACTCTGCTTGTGAACAACTATTAGACTAACCTTTGTCAATCCTTAGCTCTTAGGAAATTATTCCCTCTATTTTCCTCCTATGCCACTCCAACGAGGAAAACTTAGGGCATGGAGGGCTACCCTCTATCACTGCAAGATGTCCTTCTCTTCAGTAAACTTGGGCTCAACAAATGGTCCACTTGGCTTCATTCTTTTTCCCTTCAAAGAGTTAACTCCTGACCTCTCTTCTTCTATCATTCTAACAAATTCTCTTTCTCCTTCAAGAGGTTGTACTTAGGCCTTGGAGCAAGCCACTACAACCCTCCCAAAAATTTTCCTTTTGGCTGCTCAAAATTTGTCTTAAACTAGGACAATCAACCATCTAGCAAAACACCGACTTAGGAGAACACTTACCTCTGATTTTAAGACACCTTCTTCTTCTCTTTCACAGTCCTGTTCACTCTTCAAACCTGATATTTTTGGCTTGGTTAGTGCACTATAAATACCCTCCATATTGCATGAATTCTCTTATAGAATTGTGTTGGAACCCTTCCCTAATAAAATACCTTATCTACCATCATACTTAGACTTCCCATAAAACTTTGATAAGTTGTTTTGTGCCCTCAAAAGAAAAATTTTGACGTCCAAACAAACCATTATAGGGCTTAGTCCCTACTTAGCAATCCAACAAAAATCTCTTCCCCTACTCCTTGAAGAGTTCGAATTTCTAACATGCAGAAATCAGACCTTTTCCCAAGCAGTTGTCCCTCTTCTCTAACTCAGAGCTTCAATGGACACAAATAGATCCAAAAACCAACCCCTTGTTGCTTCTTCCTTTTCCTCTTGATTTGTGTCTACTTAAAATGCTCTCCTATTATGATGATTCACACTTGGTTAGGTGAGAATGATGCTCCTTCTAACTCTTATATATATGAATCTTCTCATGGAAACACCTTTCCCTTAAGGGAATGTCCTAATTCAAGGAAAATTTTGTTTTTCTACTACAAGTCAACAAAAAACATTAAAAAATTATTATCTCAACTTCTAGAGTTCCTTTCTTGGTGCTTGAAGATTCCCCTTGCTCCTCTAACGGTGTTATTCCATCTCCAAGGAACAAACCATTAAATATCTTCTTGGTTTTGGGCCCAGTCCTTTGGATGCAAAACCCCCAAGCTTGGTTTCTTAGCCCACAAGTGACTTTGTGATGCCAATTCCTGCACAACCCTGTCCCCTAGGGTTTGGAGTACCTCCCAACAAATGAATCTCAACATTTTTCATGAAACTTAAAGTACCCAACCATTCAAGTTAGCCCATCAATTTTCTCTCACAATACACACACATGTGGGTGAATGCGTTTACATGTGCATGCTTTCACGACAAGAAAAAAATGCATATGTAAAAAGGTAAAACAAATACATTACATGATAGAACGTTTGAACCTTAGAAACATTCCCAAATTTGGAAAATGATTCTTGAACCTCAAAAACATTCCCAACTTATGCATGATACCATTGATGGTCTCTCCAGTTGGGAATTGTTGATTTTCCATGGCACTCAATAATCTGGTTTGGGTCTTACAATATCTAACACAAAGACACCCATATTCCACAACAATACTACTTTGCATAGTGGAAAGCATTAGCAGTGAATCAACACATACACAAGACACAATTATTTCAAACACAACTTTGTTATATAAACAATATTTAATACAATAGTCTAGGGATACCATACCAAGGATCACGGCCCTTTACAATCAACTTGATACAAGACAATACTAGGGCTTGGTATCAACAATCTATGATTACCAAACTAACATGAGCAAAGTACAACTGAACTACTTACTGATGTAGTGCTAGTTTTTTTGCTTCCTAACACATATGTTGGTCATTTTTCTTCCCAATTTGCAGCTCAAAAATCTGCCTCTATTAGTCAACACAACTCCTTTAGGTCACTAAACACGGGTCCAACCAACTCTATGCTCTAACTGCTCCTTAGTTCATCCAAAATGTCAACAAATTTAGTTTTCATTTTGCCCACTACGTTCTCCATTGTTTCTCCACTAAAAACAATTCTTAGGGAAATGGAGGTTGCCTAAATTCCACTGAATATGACCTTTGCAATATAGTGAACTGGGGCTTTACAATAAGCCCTCTTGGCTGCCCTTTTCTCCTTCAAAGGATCAATCTGTAAGAGCCAATAACTCCACCTTTCCTATCTGCTTTGTAGTCCTTCTCAAGGACTGAAATTAAGGCAAAATAGGACAACTTTGAATACACCTCCATCCTTTGCTTAAGCTTCCCACAAAAAATTTCTAGAAGACCTGACCACCTATAAACACATCAACATGGAAGAAAAACAAACATACCTTTGCAATGGATGACTTCCACTACCTTAATTCTACTCGTACTGTGCACCAAATATTTAGTTTTCGGCCCTTTGATTAGGGAACTTGTGCAAAAATACATTAGCCTATATCTCAACCTATAAATATCCATCAAAACTCATGTAACCCTTCCTCTTCAAGCCTCCCTTCACTGCATTGTAACTTGGCCTAATACATTTTGTTCCAAGGTTATATACCTCTGTCCATATCTGATATAGTATTTCGACCCTCCTGTAACATGCATAGAAATGTTCAGCCTGAGTCATAGAGAATTACCTTATAAAAGTGAGGACAAAAATACCCTCAACCTCAGCCACCAACTGCACAAAATTGGCCTGTGCCAATCATAGAAAATACACAAGAAACTCAGCTCCTTCGTCCTTTGATAACGCTCCTCTTCTCTAACTCAGACCTGCAATGGACACAAATAGATCCAAAAAACCAACCCCATATTTCTTCGTCCTTGTCCTCTTCATTTGTGTCTACTTAAAATGCTCTCCTCTTATGATGATTCACACTTGGTTAAGTGAAAATGATGCTCCTTCTTACTCTTATATATATATGAATCTTCTCATGGAAACACCTTTCCCTTAAGGGCATGTCCTAAGTCAAGGAAAATTTGTTTTTATGCTACAAGTCCACAAGAGACATTAAAAAATTATTATCTCAACTTCTAGAGCTGCTTTCTTGGTGCTTGAAGATTCCCCTTGCTCCTCTAACAGTGTTATTCCATATCCAAGGGTCAAACCATCAAATATCTTCTTGGTTTTGGGCCTACTCCTTTGGATGTAAAACCCCCCAAGCTTGAGTTCTTAGCCCACAAGTGACTTTGTGATGTCAATTCCTCCACAACCTTGTCTCCTAGGGTTTGGAGTACCTCCCAAGAAATGAATCTCAGCATTTTGCATGAAACTTAAAGTACCCAACCATTCAAGTTGGCCCATCAGTTTTCTCTCACAACAAACACACATGTGGGTGCATGCGTTTACATGTCCATGTTTTCACGACAAGAAAAAAACACATATATCAGAAGGTAAAACAAATATATTACATGATAGGTTATTTGAACCTTAGAAACATTTGTAGGTTTTAACCCTAAATAGAAATTATCTACACATGAACCTTGTAACAGAAAATAAACAATAGTGAGAGCATAAAACATAAAACAGATAAACACAAAGATTTTCCCCTCGATCCCAAATTGAGACGACCAACTTGATATTTCATTATATTCCTTTTAGTTTTACAACACATATATATACATGCTGAAGCATACATAAACCCCAATCCATTAACCCTGGATTAGAACATAACCGTAGCTCCCTTGACTGGATCTACAAAATACCAAGGGCCGAAAACCATCGTACCCCAAAACCATGTGCAAACTCATACACAAAACATGGGTGGGTCCGCCTATGAGTGGGACCGTACACCAAAAAAAATAATTTCGGGGCGCTGCTGCCCCCCCTGTGACCCCCCTGCTGTGTCCAGCACAATGTACAATGCGTGGGGCTAGTCGTGGAAAGAATATAACACATACCCAACATTCTCCCACTTGTTGTTTTCTTTCCACAGGGGGCCATAGGAGAGCTTAGTCATTGGGCCAATTATTCAATACCCATTGTTTCTCTACACCAAGAGAACTTTTGAGTGCTCACACACTTCATCAATGCATCTGCAACATTCTTCAAAGTGTCCACCTTTACCAGCAACACCCTTTTAGCTTCAACCATATCTCTAACAAAGTGATATTGAACATCAATGTGTTTTTTCTTTGAATGATAAGCAGGGTTCTTAGCCAAGAAAATTTCACTTTGGCTATCACAGTCTATCCTTATAGCTTGTTGTACCAATCCCATACTTGAATACAATCTCTGCAACCAAAATTCCTCCTTTCTTGCATGAGTGGTTGCTATATGTCCCCAATCTCACATAGTTGAAAAGCTCGCCACTCTGGTATGTACCTACTCCATCCAAATGGCTTGCACACTCAAATGAGAAACAATACCTTTTCACCCAACAGATCTTTGCTGAGTCCCGAGGATCTCTAGCCCGGTCACATCAACAAAACCACAGATAGCATTCTTCCGTCTTAGTCTTCCACAGTAAGCACAAGCCATAATCACTAGTGCCACATAAATACTTAGAAAACACAGCCTTCCCTTTGTTGTCAATGCTCCTTCCACCAGGTTTGACACCAAGCACGATCAAGCACTCCCTCTTGCATAACATAGATATGCAGTGCAAATCCAGACCATTGCATCTATCAGAACTTCACCACTACACTTACATATGGAACACGGGACATATCCTCCTCTTCTTCTTGTGTCTTGGGACACTGTTCAGCAGACATCGTTACACCTACAGGAATAGGAACATTCACCGGTTTATTATCCTGCATATTGAACCTATGCAATATATTCTCGACATACTTCCTCTAGTTTAACCAGAGCTTCCTCTTTGCCCAATCTCTCTTAATTTCCATGCCCAAAATATAGTTTGCAGCACCAAGATCCTTCATGTCGAATTTGGAGAACAGTTGGGTCTTCAAATCTTCGATAATTTCTTTATCATTTCCAACCAACAACATATCATCCACATACAAGACCAAATAAATAACACGGTCACCAATTAATTTCAAATAAACACAGTGATCCTCCTTGCTTCTAGTGAATCGAAGTCCCCGTATATAGGTATCAAATTTCTAATACCACATCCTTGATGACTATTTTAACCGATACAAAGACTTCTTCAACCTGCATACTAGTTCTTTCTTACCCTTCACCATAAAGCCTTCAGGTTTCTTCCTGTAGATCTCCTCTTCTAGATCCCCGTGAAGAAATGTTGTCTTCACATCCATTTGTTCTATCTCAAAATCAAATGCAGCAGCAACAGATAAAAGTAATCTAATAGAAGTAACTTTGGCAACAGGAGAAAAAATATCACCAAAATCAATTCCGACACACAGGAATAACCTTTTACTGTCAGACTTTATTATTTCTCCACCACCTTTTACATTCATCTTCTTTTTAAACACCCATTTTCTCCTGATGGGCTTCCTTCCAGCCGGCAACTTCCACCAAATCCCATGCCTCATTTTTGTGCAAGGATGCAAAACATGTCTGTCTTCAAGTTTCCATCCTCTAAATTTACTGTCTCCCTGACAGTTATGGGATCATCATCAGTTATAGTTAAAGAAAAACTTGAACAGAAAGCAGATGGACTATACCTTTCTGGTTGCCTTCTCCCCCGAACTGATCTTCTCATAGCTAGAGTTTGTGGCTCTTCCTCTTCTAAGTCTTCTTCTGTTGTAGATTCTGATTCATCCCCCTTTAGCTCAAACTCTATCTTCTCGGGTTCCTTCCGTAGGAATTCATGTGTAACAACATATTTCACCTCTCTAAACACTACATCTCAGCTGTACACAACCTTCCTTGTTTCTAGGTTCCAAAGCTTGTAACCCTTTAAACCATCCTTATACCTAATAAAGATGCACCTTTCAGATTTATTATCAAACTTGGTCCTTTTCTCATTTGGAACATGTACATATGCATCACATACAAATACCCTTAGATGTGAAAGAGAGGGTTTCTTACCAGTCCATACCTCATGTGGAGTTTTATCCTCCAACATTGATGAAGGTGGTCTGTTAACCAGATAGCATGCAGTCTCCACTGCCTCTGCCCAGAATTCTTGTCCTAACCCAGTACCACTAAGCATGCTTCTTTCCTTTTCCATCAGTGTTTTGTTCATTCTTTCTGCAACTCTGTTTTGCTGAGGTGTGTATGGAGTAGTCTTCTATCGTGCTATACCACACTTCTTAGATAACTCTTCAAATTCCTTCTTGCAGAACTCCCCACCATTATCTATCCTCAATGCCTTTATCTTCTTCTCTGTCTGGTTTTCCACCAAAGCCTTAAATTCTTTAAATTTTTTAAAGACTTCATATTTCTTCCTCAAGAAATATATCCATGTATTCCTTGAGAAGTCATCTATGAATGAAACATAGTACACAGACTTTACCAGTGATGGAACTGACACATGTCCAAACACATCACTGTGCACAAGATCTAATATCTTGTTCGCCCTCTTAGCACCAAAAGGAAAACTCACCTCATTCTGCTTCCCATATACACAATGTTCACAGAAATCGAAATCCAGAGATAAATTAGACATAACTTCTACCATACCATTTCTATGAAGTATCCGAAGGCCCTTCTCTCCAATATGTCCAAGCCTTTGATGCCATAGCATGGTCTTTTCTCTAGAGACAGCTAGGCTTTCCGCTCCACTTTCAGGAACCACAGAACTATTACACCCATCAATAACAGTGCTACCTTGTAGCTTGTACAGAGTTCCAGTCTGAACTCCCTACATTAATACCAGTGCTCCCCAAACCATCTTGCAGGCATATTTCTCGAACACTGTTTTGACACCTGCATCATCCATCTTGCTTACAAAAATGAGATTTCTGGCCAATGCAGGAATATGCAGAACACTAGGAAGTGTTCTAATCCTTCCACCTTGTAGCTTCAGCTTGAATTTTCCATGTTTGACGATTCTAGCCTTCCTATCATCCCCTAGGAATACATTTCCGCCATCATATTTCTCATACTCCCAGAACCACTCCCTATGGGGAGTGAAGTGAAAGGATGCACCCGAGTCAATCAACCATGACTCATGATCTACATGTGTATTTGAAGAAGAAGCCAAATACACATCCCCACATTCATCCGAGCTGGTTTTTTCCTCCGCAGAAGGAGCATCATCAGATCCCTTTCCTTTCTCAGGAGCTTTAGATCTACATTCCTTTTTGTAGTGTCCTTCCTTTCCACAGTACATTTCAGCCACACCCAGCCACACAAACTTTCAAGGGAGATTTAGATCTCCTCACAGTGCGATCTCATAAAACCTTATTCTTGTTTAAGTTATTTTGGGACTCGTACGTTGTAGCAGGAGGTCCATTTTGACCCTCCATATTTCTGTCTCTCATTTCCTCCATTGTGAGAACAGTGTATCATCAAATTCAGAGTAGTTGTGTACTACCTATTACAATAGCAAGACTCTCCAGTTTGGTAGAGAACACAACAAGCTGATGCACTTATATTCATTTGAGATTTTAATATCAATAGATAGAGAGAACTGCCACCACACCGATATTAGAAGGCATTGGATACTTTCTACATCCCAGGATCTCTATCCTTCACCCTCAGGTTATACAAATTTTTCTGTAGGAACAAACTATTCACCAGAGACTTAGATTGGTACAAATTCCCAAGTTTTTCCCACAAATTCTTCGTCGTAGATTCCCCAGATACATTCAACAATATTGAATCTAAGACACACAACCGTAGTTCCCTTGACCGGATCTACAAAACACCAGGGGCCAAAAACCATCGTACCCCAAAACTATGTGCAAAATCATGCACAAAACATGGGTGGGTCCGCATATGAGTGGGACCATACACCAAATTGTTTTTTGCCGGAGTGCAACCCCCGACCCCGACAGGGGGGGCTGCCCCACCCCCCGGCTGCGCCCGGCGCAACATACAACCTGTGGAACTAGTCGTGGGAAGAATATAACACATACCCAACAACATTCCCAAATTTGGAAAATGATTCTTGAACCTCAAAAACATTCCCAACTTATGCATGATACCATTGATGGTCTCTCCAATTGGGAATTGTTGATTTCCATTGCACTCAATAATCTGGTTTGGGTCTTACAATCTCTGACATGAACACACCCAAATTCCACAACAATACTACTTTACATAGTGGAAAACATTAGCAGTGAATCAACACATACACAAGACACAATTTTTTCAAACCCAAATTTTTTATATAAATAATCTTTAATACAATAGTCTAGGGCTCCCATACCAAGGATCACAACCCTTTACAATCAACTTGATAGAACACAATACTAGGGCTTGGTATCAACAATCTATGATAAGAAACCTGTCATGATAAAAGTACAACTGACCTACTTGTTGATGTAGTGCTGGTTTTTTCGCTTCCTAACACATATGCTGGTTCTTTTTCTTCCCAATTTGAAGCTCAAAAATCTACCTCTATCAGTCAACACAACTCCTTTAGGTCATTGAACACGGTTTCAACCAAATCTATGCTCTAGCTACTCCTTAGTTTATCTAGAATGTCAACAGATAGGGTTTTCTTTCTTCCCATTACGTTCTCCATTGTTTCTCCACAAAATACAAGTATTAGGGCAATGGAGGTTTCCTAATTTTCACTTAATATGACCTTTGCAATATAGTGAATTGGGGCTTTACAATAAGCCCTCTTAGCTGCCCTTTTCTCCTTCAAAGGATCAACCTTTAAGCTCCAATAACTCCACCTTTCCTATTAGCCTTGTATTCCTTCTCAAGGACTGAACTTAAGGCATAATAGGGTTACCTCAAATACCCCTCCAACCTCTGCTTAAGCTTCCCACACAAACTTTCCAAAAGACTTGACCACCTAGAAACACATCAACATGGAAGAAAAACAAACATACCTCTACAATGGATGACTTCCATTGCCTTAATTCTACTCTTATTGTGCACCAAATATTTATTTTTTGGCCCTTTGATTAGGGAACTTGTGCAACAATACACTAGCCTATATCTCATAATATAAATCTCCATCAAAACCCGTGTCACCCTTCCTCCTCAAGCCTCCCTTCACTATACTATCACTTGGCCTAATACATGTTGTTCCAAGGTTATCTAACTCTATCCATATCTAATATAGGTTTTCAACCCTCCTATAACATGCACAGAAATGTTCAGCCCGATTCATAGAAAATTACATTATAAAAGTGAGGAAAAAACTACCCTCAACCTCAGACACCAACTGCCCAAACTTGACCTGTACCAATCAGAGAAAAAGACACAAGAAACTCAGCTCCTTCATTCTTTGATAAGGCTGCTAAAGGCTATGGTTGCTTCAAAACTATTCTCCTCTGATGTGTTTCTCTTTTGATGTGCCAAATGAAGTCAAAACCCTCTTCTATTTATATACTACTTGGGTGCAACAATCAGCCCTTGAAGGGAATGTCTACAAACCAAACCGACTTGAAATTTTATGTCATTTATCCCACTCATAGAAATACAAAAGTCTTTTCCTTCATTATAACAATTCTCCCATAGTTGCAACTTGTATTAGCTGCCCCTTTTTCAATTAAGGGTGCCACACATGTAACCATTCTTGGTTTTTTTCCCACAACTTTGGGTGCAATACCCCCCCACTTGGGTATTTCATCCTAAAAGAGATTTTATGTTTCCAACTCACACATACGCAGGGATATGGAGTACCTCCCAAGCTACAAAATTCAACAGGGAAACTCTCAAATCTCATCAAATGAAACCCTTGCATGCTCAGCAAATTAAATTCATTATTCAATCTCCTGTAAGGTAACTCATCAAGGCAATGGCTCTTATCATGAAGGTCACAAAGAATTTTAGAGGCTTCCCACCGCCTGCCTTTATTGAAATTCATATCCATATCAATCCTATAAGTGATGTAATTAGGAACCATGCCATGATCTACCATTTCTTTAAGAGCGTTACTAGCATCCTATAGTCTTCTTTTGAGTGAAATATTGTTGACAAACTCATTATAAATGTGCTTATTAGGAAACAATCATTTGTAGAGCATATATTTATAAAAAATACGAAGCTTCTTTTGTCCTACCTTTATAAAACAACCCTTGAATCATGTATTTAAAGGTATATGGATTTGAGTTGCATACTTAGAAACCCATTTTGCAAAAAGGACTAACAAATTCTTTGATTTCTAAATCTATGGAGTAGCTTTCATAGGTAAATTCAATGTGATAATATTGGGAAAAATAGTAGCAAATTTCATCTGCTTGTACAAAGATCAAACACTACTCACCAAGAAGTTGAGGAATCACTATTCCAAGACTTCCATGGCATCTTGAAATTATAGCACAATCAAAAGAGACTATTTGTGGGTCCCTGTAAGGATGGTGATCTAAAATTGAAAATTTTCCTCATGAATAGTAGTTATGGCTTGCTGGTATGGATAATAGAAGAAAGTAGAGAGGGAGACACCTAATTCTTGGCAATGTATTAGAAATTCTAGTTCTCACAAATAGGACATCTAGATAGGATATTCTCCTTTGACCTTGTGTTTTCCAAGTGTTATAGCTAGAAAGTCCCTTCAAGCCATCGAATTTGGTGATTGCTTTCAACCCAAACTGGGTCAGATCCTACTCAAAAATTTCCAAAGGGATCTTTAAGGTCTACAACAAGTTTTCCATGTATATTTAGGTTTTACATTCATCTCTTTTAGTTGCATGAAGTGCTCAAATACAAAGCCATCTTGGGTATAAGACGCTCAAGGGATGTGATTCAACTGACCTGGATGTATTTCATGTAGATCCTATCCAATCACCTTGTTAATATCATACTTAGATAGTAGAAATTGATTTGGAGCATCTAAAGAGTACTTGAAAGGGGGGGTGACTAAGGAGAAGCCCACCCACTAAAGAGCATGGAAGTATAGTTACTAGGATTGTGAGTTGAACTTGTGAGTTATTGAGTTTGACTCTGATAAGATCCTAAATGATTTTTTCATCATATTCTTGAGTCAAACTCGGTTTGACCAAGTTTTATCAAGTTAGACTTACTCCATTTGGCCTCTACTGGGCATGTGTCAAATTATATTTATAGCTTTATATTTTGTATTTGTGAGTATTTCCCAAGTTTTTGTCGAATACATTCGGCAAAGATGTTTAAGTCCATGGTCACCTAGCGAACTTGAGCCTCCGTTTGTGAACACAAATTATACATGACAACCATTTTATTAGCCCAAGAAAAAATTTGGTAAATATCTCAACTCCTCATTCTGCAGACATAAATTATACATGATTTCCTCGTTATCAGCTCAAGAAAAATTTGATCAATATGTGAACTCTTGAATTTAATATTATTATAATATTTCCAGTGACTGAAATAATTTTCCACACTTAATACTGCATGCTCTTTTATTTCCCAATAGTGTTTCCTTCCAAGTAAGTGGACCTAGTGAAAAGTGACCATAGAGATCCATGGCTCAATTCCAAGCCACTTTTTAGCTTTTTCCTTCCTAGAAAATAAAAAAATATATTAGTTACAACCTGTCCATAGAAACCACACGTGCAAAGGCTATTATTAGATATCACATGTGTTGGGTAAGAGAAAGGCTACCATGCAACAAAGACCATACAAAAATGACCTTTGGCTCTAGAGGGGCATTCCAGATTTTGTTCAAGGCTTGTATAAGTAAGTATAAATTCTATAAAGTCCCAAAAATTTATTTATAATTGTATTGTTGCATCTAAAGTTCATTTTTTATTGAACCATTTTGTACCCATGAATTTCTAACAAAGGATTTTTTTACTATTTCACACCCTATACTTTTACCAACTATGTAGAGGATTGATACTGATCTTGGAAGAGACAATATTGGAAATACGTTTTTGTAATTTTTCAAAAGTAAACTTAACTGAATGTTTTAGGTGAAAATTTTCCTTAAGTTGATGCCTTTCAATTTATTATTTTCTCTCAAGGGATAAATGTCCTTTAGCATTCTATTTATCCTTTTGAGGAAAAGGCGAGCTGATGAACTGCAAGTTCGTTTCTAGTGGTTTTTTTGTCATATTCCAATTCTTAATAGTTTGGGTTACAAATGAGCTTTCTATTTTAAATGGGGCTGGGATAAGCTCCCCATCTAGCGAGGGATGATTATGGTCCTTAGGGGTGAGCCCATCTTAATCATTAGTTGGTTTAGGATTTGGAATGACTAGTCCATAGGCCATAACAATAATTTCCTTGCTTACATTATTCTGAAGGTTTCTTTGTCTAGCTATTTCAAAAGGAAGATGTCGATATTTATCACTCTGGCATGGTGGAGGCCTGTTGTAAAAAAAATATTTTCATTCTTGTATATCCTATTTGGGATGAATTGAATTTTTGGAGAGTTGAAAAGCAACGCTCTGGTCATGGTGTGATCCGAATGGAAAATGGCATCAACTCATGGTATTCATCTACCCATGTTATCCATCCACCCATGGAATTTACCAATGGTATTGTAAATGGCATCGACCCATGGTATTCATCCACCCATGATATTTATTCACCCATGGTATTATAAGTGACCCATGGTATGTATCCTCCCATGGTATTCATCTACACATGGGATTTACCCATGGTATTGTAAGTGGGATCTACCCATGGTATCCACCTATGGTATTGTATCTCAAAAAAGGCTATAAATAACAAGCCTCACTTTGTAAAAGGAGAGATTTTCTGCCACAATGTAGCTTCTACAATTATTCTCTGATTTAATAAAACAAGTTTCTTTGTGGTTTTATTTTCTTTCTGTTCTCTCTTTTTTCTAGCATTCTAATTTTGCAGATCTGGTCACATCCATTTAAATTTTCTTAAATCTTGGGGGCCTCCCCCCAAGATCTGGATCAGTGGTATCAGATTCAGGTTATGCCTCCATGGGAATGAGGGTTTGAAACATATTTCAGTTTCAATGTTTTGCAGCAATCTTCAGCAAAATTCATGAATGTTTTTGGGCGGCGAGTTTTCAGATCAGATATGAAAATTTTGGTGAAAAATTTGCAAAAAAAAAGACCAGATCTGGATTCCTTATGAAAAAATACTCAAAGTCAAAAAAAAAATCGGCCAAATTGGAGTCTGGATGAGGGAGATATCATCGATTTAAAATCAATGATATTTAGACGATTTTAGGTAGAAAGGTCACTGGACAGCATTCCTATCATTTTAAAACTTTAATACAAAATTTCAGAGAACTGGAGATAGATCTGAGCTCCTCTTGAAAAATCACCCAAGTTCAAAAAAAAAATCGGTCGAATCGGAGTCCGGATGTGGCAGTTATCGTTGATTTAAAATCAACTATTTTTTCAGAAAGTTTGTGACGACGTGACAGTTCCAGCGCAAACCTGAGAGTCTAGAGTCTCCAAATAGTGGTTTCAAACACATAAGATGATGCATAATGATCATTCCATTTCCAAAAACAAGTTATAATAAGTATTCTGAGTTATATTGACCGATTTATGCTCATTTTAAATCTGGAGCAGCATTCGGAGCGGGTTCCCTTTGGAGACGTGCCCTCTCACCCCGCTTTAGTAGGCACCTGCTTCACATTCATTAATTTCATCATAGCAGTATTCGGCTTGGGTTATTTGGAGACGTGCCCTCCCACCCCAAGCTATGTAGGCACCTGCTACTTCATCAACAATCAACTGTCTGGACTGTAGAGTCAACCGCACAAAATCCACATTTCATGGTCGCTGCTAGGCGCACCTTTGTTAGTAACACAGTTGGTCACAAGCAGTACAGGGCATCTCTATCCTCATATCTTCGTTTTTCATGGTTTTGGTTCATCCACAAACCCACACTTCATCGAACTCAATTTTCTAGGCCGCACACTGTTAATATCACGGTTGGTCACAAGCATTACAGGGTATCTCTATCTTTGGATCTTCATTCATCACGGTTATGGGTTAACTACACAAAACCCTTCCTTTCAGTGACTCATCATATCCAACAAAGACTTCTCAAGAGTGAACTTCACGCAATGGGGACCATTGCTTCTTAAGGAGGGAGGAATGATCCGAATGGAAAATGGCATCCACCCATGGTATTCATTTACCCATGTTATCCATCCACTCATGGAATTTACCCATGGTATTGTAAATGGCATCGACCCATTCAATTCATCCACCCAAGTATTTGTTCGCTATTTGTTCACCCATGGTATTACAAGTGACCCCATGGTATGTATCACCCATAGTAATTGTCATGCATAGGATTTACCCATGGTAGTAGTGGATCCCATGGTATCCACATGTTCATGCCATGTCAAAGGCTATAAATAAAAACCCTCACTTTGTAAAAGGAGAGATTTTCCACCACAATGTAGCTTCTACAATTATTCTCTGTTTTAATAAAACACGTTTCTTTGTGGTTTTATTTTCTTTCTGTTCTCTCTTTTTTCTAGCATTCTAATTTTGTAGATTTGGTCACATCCATTTCAATTTTTTTAGATCTTGGGGGCCTCCCCCCAAGATCCGGATCATGGTGTAAGGGGTAATCCATAAATCTTGTGAGGGGCCATAAATCGTTTGCTAGAGAATTGTTGGGTGCCAACAAACTTCATGATGCATCTGCTAATTACTATGAAAGAAATCATGACCTTGTTAAATATGGAGTACAACTCTTTAAAAATAGGCTATTTTTCTATTCTTGTTCCATGTTGTACAGTTTGCCATTACCCAAATTTTATGTAGCAATGCATCACGATAACAATGGAACAACTACAACAGAATTACATTTTGGATTACCCCAGAGTGACTGTCGAACAACTACAACACCATCACATGCTGGAGTACCCCAGATAATTTTTCCTTTCATACTAGACCAATTTTATTGCATTGAATGTATGAATTGGATAGGGATTGCACCACCACCATTAAAGAAGCAACATCTTATCCCAGATAAAAATGAAGATAGTACTATGGAAGTTGCAAATCCCCTTTTGACCCAATCCGTATGGCTATGGCTGCTGAAATGAAAGATCGTGTAGAATATATTACAAAAATAGTTTGTTTTGAGGATGGTGTTGAAAATGCTATAAATATTCTTTTAAATAAGGTCTCCATTTCAGGAAATAGGATGTTTTGAAAATTCAAGGTTAGGAATTAAACTCATACCAAATATATTGGTGATATTTGGTCCTGGCATGATACTCTAAAGATTTTTTAGGATCTCAACGTCATGCAGGGTCATGATTTCACCTTATGGATCCACTTTAACATGTGAACACTTTCAAATCATGGTTGTATGTAGCTCTGCAATGCATTGTGATTTTGGAGTCAGGATTTTGTAGCTATATCCATGGGAGTCTGTGGAAGATGAGTCTAGAATGATTGATGATTGTTAAATTTTTACTATCCTAATATATCTTGGTTTGGTTAGGCTTGGGGGGAAGTCAAACTATATTTGTTTGGATGGACTTAGGGATAAGTGAGAGCGCCATGAAATAATCAAGTTTGTTACTAGAAAGTGTTTACCTTCTTAATAAACTTGAAGACAAGTGATATTATCATGGATTTTTTGTACTTCGGAGCCAAGTGAGAGTTGTCATGAAAGCATCAAGTTTGTTATTGGTGTTTACCTTCTCAGCTAAGGTAAAGACCAATAACAAATTTGAGCTCATTTGGTGTTTACCTTCTCAACTTGTATGCTTGGGCCAAAAAGTTGTATCTAAATTACTGCCTCAGTTTCATATGAACTGGTATTGCTTATGTCCCTTTTGATAAGAATATATTTTCTAAAAACTTAGTTATTGTTACAAATTACAATCAGTGAACAGGGTTTCATAGCTAAAAACTATGATTTTGAAACGTTAAGTAATTGCGGACTACTTAAATGTATTAATAAAATATGACACTTGGTGCAAAACATAGCCCAAAATAAAAAACCTTCAGATTTCCTTTCCCATCCAAGAGTAGAATTTGAGGCTTCTCACCAAACTGAAGCCAATTTTACACCAAATTTCATCTTAGCACAAAACATTAACTAAACTCTTCGATGATCATATGGAGTCCATATATAAAGATTAATTGTCATAAATTGGATTGTTTCGATCCTTGAGAGTTTTAACCATATAATACATTTTTATATTAATTTTTGATCTATTTGTGTTAGTGATTATTTAAACTATTTGACTTCTGTAAAAATGCCTTGTTTTGTAGAATACCAGTAAATAAAAAATCCAACCATTTTTTGGACACAACCTTTACATATATTATATATGCAATAGCCCTTAAGATAGAAGATTCATTCTAATATTAGAACCCTCAACCATATAAGCATGTTGCATTAGATTTAATGTCCACTACATGATTTGTCATTGATCCACCTAGTGCATGGAATCTGTCACTTTTTTACCTACTCAAAACCGAGGACTACATCTATTAGTTTCTAGGGCCAACTTCCTTCTCTGTGGTTTTGTATTTTTGTATGTCCAATTGGTTTCATATTTTCCAAAATAGGTCAAATAACTTGGATATCATCTCTATTCATTCGATGCCACTCTGTCCTTCATTTTCATATGTGTAAAGATTATTTTAAATAGTCGATGATTTCAAAAGTTAGACAACCAAATTGCATGGCTCACTAGAGAGAGATTCTATGAAAATTGAATATTTACTTAAGAATTTGTGATAATTTTATATCCAATTTATAAAACCCCAAGTGTGGAAATTTATGGATAGCCTTTTGATATATGAAATTCTCAATGCAAAAACAACCTAACCATGTTTAGGTTTGGAACTAGTGCTAATGGTGGGGAACAAGAAGTTTCACACCATTTCAAGGAGGTAAGTATTATGCCGATTCTCAGAAATGTACAATTGGGATGGTAAATTGCATTAGAAAGGGATTGAATCATATCCATACTCACATTTAGGTCAAATGGGTACCTATTTGATGTGGTGAAGTATTCTATGCATAAACTGTTCATGCTAAGAACTTGCAAGGTATGTGTAGTGTATTTTGTTTTTTCTATTGTTAATGTTGATCCTATTATGGACAAGTTTAAACTGTTTAGCTTCTCCTGTCTTATGGAAAACTGATATGATATCTATTGTATGAGTATGTTCTTGATGCAAATATCACACACAGGAAGTGAGGCCTCTATCACATTCCATTATTGGAAATGTGAGATCGAGGAAGAACTGTGAATACGGTACATAAAAAACACCCAAGAGAATGATCCAATGTGTCAAGGGAGCCCAATATTTAGAAAATTACCCTATATGTGTCCTCCTTGGTACATGATCTAGCACAGGTTTAGTTTTACCCATATACTTCCATAAGTCTAGGAAACTTCCTATTTTATACTTAATGACATTAGTGATTCAGAATCTCAATATTAGTAGATGTAGAAAATCAATAGAAAATTTATAGGTGCATTATTTCTGCTAATATTGTATTGCAAATTTCTTATTTTCTGAATCTTATTTAACCATTATTCTTTATGTCATGGTAGTCTTCATGTCTGAGGTAAGTTAAGTCTTCATGCCTGTGGAGATAAATTCTATGTGGTTGTCTTGCAACGTTACTCCTAGATATTGATCCTGCAATGTCACTCCTAGATATTGACATACAATGGGCTTAGTCATATTTAATAGTAAATACCATGTTTAAAGCTACACACATGCCACAAAATATAAATGAATGGATCAGAAGGCCTAGCTAGAATAGAAAGGACATATCAACCATCTGGTGATCTGTTTTGAACTCTATTGAATTCATTTGAGTAGGTTTGCATTGGAAAGTAGGATCAAGTGAAAAGGTTCACATTGGCTTGGATGCCTATTCTAGGTGTGGGAATGCACACATTCTCCCCCCTGATCTCATTAAATTTTTGGAGTCTTCTGATATAAGGCTAGAGCTTGAAGTAGAACAAGAAGAACAATCATGTTCATTTTTGTCTTCTTTGGTAGAGGACGTGCCAGTGGGGTATCCACAAGGGCGAGCATAACCACTAGCAAGCCCTTTGGTAGGATTCGAATCTTCATGGGCTATAATATCTACTCACTTTCAATGACCCAGTAAGCCACAATTGACAAAGCTTTGATTTTTACAGTGTTTCTTCCTTAAATTGTAGCATTGAAAAGTGATTTTTGACAAGACTATAGTATAGTGGAAACTGGAATCACTTTTGTAATTTATCCAAGGTGTCATCTCTTCTATTTTTTTTGTCTTATGTTTGATTATAAAAACATTTGGGTCATTGAAACTTTTGAATTTTACAAAGAGCATATTTGAAACATATTTTGGTGAATGTTTTCCTTTTATTTATTTCTGGTGCACATAAATATCTAGAAGGAATGAAAGAGCCCTTTCAATGTTGCAAGTTATATGTTTGAATGCAAGGTTTTTGTCTGTTAGCAAATTTGGGGACACAGTTAATGGCCGAAGTGTCCTCAGACACATAATTTTATTAATCACAAAAAACAATTACATTGGAATTATGCAAGAGTTTACACACGAACAACTCAATCACTCTTGCAATGAGCTATTTATAAGCTCAATGTCCTAACTTCCACTAATTTTGGATCACTGATTAAATAACAAGTGTCCAATTACATTAAATGAGCTTCTAACTATTCTACTAACTTTACTCCTAACTTAGAGCCTAGGAAACGACTCTTTTCTAGAGTCCTATTTTTTAATCACAAATTTTTATTTCTAAGTATCTCAAAGATTTATTAAATATTCTAGAATAATAATTATTAATTTAATATCTTAAATTAATAATTATTTTATTCAAACATTATAACCTATGATAAAATTTATTTTGGATCATCTAACATTCCCCCCATGATCCAAAGATACATTACAAAAAATACCAAGTTCATCCCTAAACTTAG
The DNA here is from genome assembly GCA_034641835.2 of Pinus albicaulis. Lineage (NCBI taxonomy): Eukaryota > Viridiplantae > Streptophyta > Pinopsida > Pinales > Pinaceae > Pinus > Pinus albicaulis. The sequence continues at coordinate 990,664,793 of CM076579.1, read as the reverse complement.
TAAATTTTATTCTGCCAAGAGGTTTCGTGAAAATGTCGGAGGTCTGATCTTCTGAAGGACAAAACACTGGCTTGATGACATCCTTTGCAATGAGAGATCTGATATGATGATACTTGGTGTCCACATGCTTTGTCTTTGAATGGAAAACTAGATTCTTGGCAAGCTTTATTGCTGATTGATTGTCGATGAATAATGAAGTAGCTTCTGCTGGAGGAATCCCCAAGTCCTGTAAAACTCGACGTAACCAAACAATCTCACAAGCTGCTTCCCATGCTGAAATATACTCTGCTTCTGCTGAAGAAGTGGCCACTGTACTTTGCTTCTTGCAACTCCAGGAAACTGCAGCTGACCCCATGTTCATTAAGTAACCTGAGGTTGATGCCCTATCATCAATACTGCCAGCAAAGTCGGCATCTGAAAATCCACCAAGTACAAAATTTTTAGTCTTTTTGTAAAGAAGACCAAAATATTTTGTTCCTTGGATATATCGAAGAACTCTTTTGGCTGCATTCTAGTGGTTGTCTAGTGGTTCCTGCATAAAACGTGAAAGAATAATGAATGCATAAGATAGATCAGGGTGAGTGGTTGTAAAATAAATCAAGCTGCCAATCAAATTTCTGTACATAGTGCTGTCCACTTCCCCCCCCCCCCTTCAAATTTTGAAAGTTTTAAGTTTTGTTCCATAGGGGTAAGGACAGGCTTACGATCTTGCATTCCAAATCGCTGAAGAATTTCTGCTGCATATTTACTCTGGGAAATGAAGATCTGATGTGGACGTTGGAATACTTCAACTCCAAGATAGTAGTGAATTAGTCCCAAATCTGGCATCTTAAAACCTACATGTAACTCCTTTTTCACTTGTTCAATGTGATCATCATTGTTACCTATGATGATCAAATCATCGACATACATAATCAAAATCACCAGATTTTTACCTTGTTGGCGTAAATATAAGGTATCATCAGATTCACTACGATGAAAACCAACTTGGCGAAGGTATTCATCCATTTTGGCATACCAAGATCGGGGAGCTTGTTTTAACCCATATAAAGCCTTTATCAGTTTGCAAACTTTATGTTATTTTCCTTCAACTTCAAAACCTGGTGGTTGAGTCATGTAGACTTCTTCCTGTAAATATCCATTTAGAAAAGCTCTTTTTACATCCATTTGATGAACTTTCCACCCTTGTTGAGCTGTTAAGGAAAGTGTGAGGTAGATGGTGTTCCATTTAGCTGTGGGAGAAAAGGTTTCCTCATAATCGATCCCTTCATGCTGTGCAAAACCTTTAGCAACAAGTCTTGTTTCATACTTTCAATATCACCATTTTGCTTGTACTTAATTTGATAAATCCATTTGCATCCAATTGGTTTAACATGCTGAGGAAAATCAACAAGTTGCCAAGTGTTGTTGTCTTGAACTCCCTGATATTCATCAACCATTGCTTGTTGCCATGCTTTATGTTTTACTGCTTCTTGAAAAGAAGAAGGTTCAGTAAAATCATTTGCTATCAAAGCAAAATTGCCTTCATTTCATTTTGATCCCCTTGTTCCTATTTTGTTTTTTTCATTAGGACTTACATCTTTCAAAATTTGAACCGCCCATTTCGGCAACTGATGCTCACTGGTTTGGGCTTGTGAAAAATCACCATCATTAAAAATAGAGTTGATGTAAACTGATTTTTTTTTAGCAACAATAGGTTCTGGGGGCAGAGAGTCATTGTCAGAAGAACTGTTGTTGCTAGGAGATTTGGATGAACTGTAGAAGACTTGGATGGCGCTGGTGAAGACGACGGACTGGATGAATCATCGTCAGATGAAGGAAATTTAAGTTCATACCAACTTGGTGAATGTGGTTGATTTTGTAAATTTCCATTTCTTTTATCAGTTTTTGTTTATAAATTTTGAAGAATACTTTCAACTTCTTCAGCACTCTTACTCTCAGTTTCATCAAAAATCACATCTCTACTTACAATAAATTTTCCATTTGACAAAAGTCGGTACCCTTTCTTCTCATTAGAATACCTGATCATTGTGCACTTTAAGCTTCGTGCATCAAACTTAGTTCGTTTTTCCTTGGGAAATAAGGCATAAAAAATAGATCCAGAAACTCTGAGATGCTTAACCCATGGTTTGAATCCAAACCATGCTTCATAGGGTGTGATTCTGTCTAAAGAAGCTGTGGGAGATCTGTTTCTCAAGTAGACAGTGGTATGAACTGCTTCAGCCCAATATGAAGGACATAACTTTTTGAAAGTTAACATAGATCACGCCATTACTAACAATGTACGATTCATTCGTTCTACAACCCCATTTTGCTGCGGACTGTAGACATTGGTAAGATGTTGTTGATTCCATTTTCCATGCAATACTTTTTGATTTCATTTGAAGTGAATTCTCCGCTGTTATCAGTTCGAAGAGTGCCAATATTTTCCTTTACTTCATTTTCAATAAGCTTATGAAAATTTTTGAACTTTTCAAAGGATTTTGACTTTTGCTTCAAGAACTAAACCCATGTCATCCTGCTAAAATCATCAATAAAAAGTAAAAAATATCTACAACTTCCAAGTGAATTTGGGAAGGGTCCATAAATATCACTATGAACCAACTGTAAATGTTTGTTTGCTCACCAGGAACTAGTGGGAAATGTCTCTCGATGTTTCTTTCCAAAAATGCAAGATTCACACTTTGAATTTTCCTTCTTGAAGGTTGGAAGTCCTTTAACCATGCCCTGTTTTTGTAACTTAGAGAGACTTTCAAAGTTGAGATGGCTATATCTGACATGCCATAATCTGATTGGTGAAATATCTGTACTTGCTACGCCTGCAAAGTCAGAATGTCTTGGAATAATTGTCCCTTTCATCCTTAACAGTTTTCCATCTTCATAACCTGTCATTACTGTTTGCATTTTTTGTTTGACTGAGTTGATTTTAACTAAGCCATCTTGCATAATCACTGTATGCCCTGCTTGTCAAATTGTTACTAAGGACAACAAATTTTTCTTGAATGTGGGGACATGCCATACATTAGAAATCATTCTTTCTCTGATGCCTGGTAAAAAAACTTTAACTACACCTTTTCCTGAAGGAGTATATTTGGTTTTGTTAGCAAGATATATTGAATTCAGATGAAATTATTTGAAAATCCAGAAGAAGTCCTATCGAAATTTCATATTTTGAGTTGCGCCTGTATCAAGAATCCATGCATTTTCATAATCATTGCGGAGAAATCTTGAAACCTGTAAAGATGTTGCTTCTGTGTTTGTGAAAACATATTCGGAACTATCAAGATCATCTTCATCATTTGAAAAATGAGCTAAGTTTGGATGAAACTTAGAAATTTTCTCAATAAAAGTTCTACAATCTGTTGCATAATGACCAACTCTGTTACATCGCCTGCAAACAATTTGACTCAAATCGGTTCCTCTTCCTTGAGAATTTGCTCTGCCTTGAGACTGTCCTCGACCTCTTCTTTGTCCTATGTTTTGAGATTGTCCTTTCCCTGGATTCTGTCCTGTGCCTTGCTGATATCCTCTGTTTTGATTGTTTCCTCTGCCTTGAGAATTTTTTCTGCCTGAATTGGAGCCTCTGTTGGAGTTGTTTCCTTTGTGTTGATTGCGACCACGACCTTGCGCTGCTTGATTAAAATTACCTTTTCCTTTGTTTCTAGAATTTTCAGTTGAGGAGTTGCTAGAACTGGCTTCGGTGAGGAAGACATCTTCCCCAAGCTGCTTCTTCTTCTTGAAGTTTTTATCATGCTATGCTAACATGTCACTCATTTCATCAAATTTGATCTTCTCTAAGTTTCTAGTGACTTGCAAAGTTTCTAAAAAATGAGTATATCATGATGGCAATCCAGCAATTAAAATTGTAGTTAAGAAGCTGTCATCAAAATCTTGAAAACTAGCATTGATGATTTCTTGCTTAATTTTTTTAAATCATGAAATGTACTCAAGGACATCGCCACCTTAAATTAATTTATGTTGAAGAAATTTTAATTGAAGATCAACCTTCTTTGATTCAGGTTGTGTATCCAAGAGATCTTTGAATGTATGTAAAGCAGCCCATGCATCTGAAGAATTCTCAACGTGGATGTGCATTTCATTAGTAACTGAAGCTTTTATAAGAGTTAATGCCTTGGCATCTTTTATTTCCCATTTTGCAAGTGCAGCCGAATCTGTTGGTTTATTTGGCTTAATGTTTCCATAAAAAATGCCATGCCATATTTCATTAAAAATAAGAGTTCTTTCAACTAGACTTCGCCATGTCTTATAGGATTTCACTCATTCTAGTTTATCAGTTTCAGAGAAGAGATTAATTAATTTCGACATTGGAGTGTTGAAGCAGTGCACCAAAAGAATAAAAAAACTAAGCAACTCGTCACGCCACAACCCATGCCACACAAAAACGACACACGACGTAAAAAAAATGATCCATCGGGGCTTGGCCTTGACCCTCGAATAGTCGTTGAAACAGGAGAAAAATGACTGAGCTTTGCACTTGGCTCTAGTCAATTTCTCAAATATTTAGAAGGTAACTTTCAAAACTTGACTTTTACAATGATGCTCTTGCACAATCTGGTAAAAAAAAAGTTACCCCCCCTCAAAGTAAAATTACTTTGAGTTACAATATCACCCCAGAAACAAATTACAAAGAAAAAATCTCCTTATTACTCCAAAAAATTACAATACCCTTATTACTCCAATTACAAAATATTACAATGCTCTAAAGTAAAAAAAAAATTCTACGTATTCCTCCAAATTCAACAATTTTTGATTGACTCATGGCAAGGCACATACACAAATCTGCCACTCCCTTATTTTCAAAAAAAAAGAATGTCACTACAATCCCAGCTCTAAATTATAAGCAATAAAAAAAATAAAATTCCTTATCTCTCCCCAGGTTGCTTTGAGTTATGCAGTGGGCGCAGTTACCAGCTTTCTATATCTTCAACTTATTTATCACCATGCAGATAATATATCTAAGGAGAAGCTAGCTGAAGTATTTAGCTCTTTCTTCCCTTCTCTTGGTAATCCCAGTTGCAATATTTGGTTTCAGGGTTTTATCGAAACATTACTTTGGTGAAACTTTTGACTTCTAGCCTACTCCAGCAGTTCTTGGTTTATTTGCATACAAAGGTGCAACACTGGTTCAAGAAGAAATGAGGACCCTGCAACTAAATAGCTTCAATCATGTAGTTCAAAAATCCCAACTTTAGCAGAAAAGAGCCATTTCCCTCAACTTAGAAGAGATGGATAGTTTCCGTTGTTGCTAAAACTACTCACTCTGTCAATTATCTCTCAGCGCAAGATCAGGGAGGATCATCCGACCACATTGAGGGTACATAATGGATGCATTTATGGAAAAATCCAAGTCTTTCTCATTTACAAGTAATTTTCAACTCGTCCTTTTCAACTGCAAATGCAAACGCTGCAAACGTTGGCTGCAAACGCTGTAAAACGCTAGTTGTAAATGCTGTCAAATGCTGCCTATACTCCTTCAACTGCAAACATGGTCAAACGCTGGCTGCAAGCACTGTCAAATGCTCTACTCTGTATGCACTAGAGTACAAGCCTACCGAGCTTCACGAAGTTGAAAGAAGGAGTTTCCAGATAATGTCTACAATAGAAAATCTATTAATTGAAAAAATGTAAAGTGTGATAGACGGATTGCAGATTTTGTTTACAGATTGAAATACATGAAAGCGTGGTCATTGTTCGGCTCCACTTCATATTCAAACCAGTGAATAGTGTGTGCGCTTCGGACTATACAATAGAGTCCTTCAAGAAAAAACACAATCAAGTTCATGTTTTTTTAATAAGTACAACATACCCATGATCACAAGCGCAGATCTAATGCAATCTCTTATTTCGCCACCAAGTGTAATAAGACTTAAAAAAAAATAGGTTATACAATGTTGCTAATGAAACAAGTTAACAAAGATCCTGATCCCCAATTTTTCAAGAAAAAATCCCATAGATTTTGCAGTTTTCTCTTTGATAATAAAATTTGATTTGAGAATTTACAAATCTGAAATCAATACTAAAATATCGGTTTTTTTTTTTTTTTTTTTTTTTTTTTTTTCAACTTGACAAATTTCATATCATTAATTTGTTGATCAATTCAATGGAGTTGAGTTTTCCAAGAACTTGGAGAGCTGGAATCCTCCTACTCATATCCACTGCAACATTACCGTAGCTCTGATACCACAATAATGGCCGAAGTGTCGTCAAACACGTAATTTTATTAATCACAAAAAACAATTACATTGGAATTATGCAAGAGTTTACACCCGAACAACTCAATCACTCTTGCAATGAGCTATTTATAAGCTCAATGTCCTAACTTCCACTAATTTTGGATCACTTATTAAATAACAAGTGTCCAATTACATTAAATGAGCTTCTAACTATTCTACTAACTTTACTCCTAACTTAGAGCCTAGGAAACGGATATTTTCTAGAGTCCTATTTTTTTAATAACAAATTTCTATTTCTAAGTATCTCAAAAATGTATTAAATATTCTAGAATAAAAATTATTAATTTAATATCTTAAATTAATAATTATTTTATTCAAACATTATAACCTATGATAAAATTTATTTTGGATCATCTAACAACATTTCTTAATCATAAGTAATTTGCAGATTGTATTTTTATTTGAAACATAGTTGGCAAATGTTTCCCTTTCATTTATTTCAAGTATCTTGAAAATCCTAGGAGAATTGAAAGAACCTTTCAAAGTTGCAAGGTATATGTTTTCATGCAAGATTTTTGTTTGTTAATACATTTGTGGACACCATTCTTAATTTTAAGTAATTTGCATATATTATTGTTATTTTTGATATAGTTTGTAAATGTTTTCTTCCAATTTATTTCCGGTGTACATAAAAAACCAAGTAGGAGTGCAAAAGCCCTTTCAATGTTGCAAGGTATATGTCTATTTGCATGCAAAAAAATTATGTTAGTAGATTTGGGGACATTGTTCCTAACCTTTAAGTAATTTGTAGAGGGATGAATTATTTAGAATTATGACGGTCTCAGACACGGATGCATGGTTATTAACCTTCTTGACTTCTTGATTTGGGTAGGAAACATCCTCAGCAAAGTACATAGTGCAACAATACATGTTTTCCACTCGCTGCCTAAAGTTTCAAAATTTGATAAAGAACTCACACAAAGAGGGTTGAGTCAAAATGGTATCCTTAAAAACTGAAATGGCTACAAAAATATTCTCAAAATTATTCACTAAAGCCTAACGAAACTGGATGCTTTCTACTATGGAAAATGATGCCTGATACGTGGTTAGTGGAGTTAGTTTTATGTGGGAGCAAAGTGCATGCTCGAAGCAACAGGGAGATTGTCTAGTGGGACACATCCTGGCTTGGTTCACATGCTGCCAAAGGTCCTCCTTGGCCTTTACGCCGAGCTCTTTAGGTTTGTCTATTCCGATGGCACAAGAACGAGGATATTTTTCTTGTAGAATGTGTTCAAAAATTAGCTTTTAATTCAGTGAAAACTGTATTTTTTTATTATGGAAGCATGTATACTAGGCCTAGGATGAAGAGCAAATTGCGAGTCTAGTAATTAAATGCATTAATATGACTGCATTTTATTGGCTTATATAACTGGTCAAAATTCAATAAATTCTTGGGTTTTTTTATGCTTGCATGCAAAGTAGGTTACATAAAGGTCTATTTTAGTGAAGGATGAAATTCTTGGTACGGTATGGTTGTTTGAATGACACCTTTTTGGCCAAGGTTGTCAGGCTAATACATGAAGAGTAGGCCTAGAATGAGGATCAGATTGAGAACGTAATGAAGTTGTACAACTATGTTCGTAATGGGATACACCCGCTGCCCAGAATTCAATAAAATTCATGGGTTCATAGTGGGCTTCACCAATTGTTCAAAATTCAAAAAAACTCTTGGGTTTTCTATGTTTGCATGCAAAGAAGGTTTAACAAAAAGATTGATTTTGGTAAATTATGATTTTACTGGTTATGGTGGTTTGAATGACACAGTTTTAGCAAGGATTTGTGAGTATCTATGATCAGGCAGAGTTTCAGTGAGATAATTTCTCCCCTTTCTGTGTTGATATTGGTATGCCACCACAATAAACCTGCCATTATAGAAATGGAAAGCACTTGTGTAAATATTATCCAGCTTAGGTACTTATGGCACCTCTCTTTCAATCCATTAATTAGGAGGACAAAGAATTTTTCCCACCAAGATTCCCCCCATTGTCTCTGATCTTCATATTGCTTTATTGTCCTCAACCATGCTTCGCCTAATAGATTCGTAGCCGTTTCTCATGTGCTACTAACTCCAGCACACAAATCAATAAGCAGAAAAAGTAAAAGAAAAATAAGGAAAAAAATGAAATTATATAGATCTATATACCTTCCAAATATCTTTGGTATTAATTGTATCTAACTAAAATTCTAGAAGCAGATAGATCTCTTATTTATTCCCGCTGCAAAGGTCTAGGAGAAAATCTGCAAGATTCATGGCTATGTGTGAATTGAAGTGTAGACATGAGAAGTGGTCCAAAGCCATTGTTGCCTTTCCATAGTAAATTATATGCCCTTCTAAGAGAAGAATCGGCTTATCAAAATTGTGAAACACTCTGCTTCATGGCTGGTGGATGGTTGTAAGAACTGTCCGTCCTTCCTGTGAATGAAAATTTCCAATTAATCAATACCAGTCTCTTAAAAGATTGATAATACTATTCAAATTTAAGGTCTGAATGCATAGATTCTAATGGGAACATATCAAAATAGTATCTTTACGTTTGATACAATTGTTGGCATCTAAAATATTGGGAAACTTTACTAGTCAGATTTATAATTTTTGGTAATGTTGTGAATGCTCAATGGTCTTTATGGGACGTTAGATTTATGGAAGAGAGACATGATGGCTAGAAGAACTAGAGCCATGTTTTTTAACAATTTTATTGTGCAGAATGATATTGTAGAATCAAGTCCTGATGTGGGTTTGTCTAGGAGAATCAAATATGGATCCTTTAAAAACTCATGCTCTATGCACACCATTTTTATTTCACCTCCAAAGATACCTCCAAGGAATGGACCTCCAATCCTAGTATTTCTACACCTGAATTCATTTCATTTTTAAAAAAGAGAATATTTCACTCTATATTTACATAGCATAGATCCCCTTAGATCCATTTTAACCTACCTGAATATATTAAATATCAACAAGGATAAAAGAGTCTGCAAAACTTGATGTCTTATATTGGAATATTTATCTTGCAAATTTTAAGAATATTTTTTAAATTCAATAGATTCCAGATAAAAATGAAGATAATACTATATTCATATTTGATATTCTTTTTGGGATTGGGTTATCACTTGTGGACTCGTCAGATGTATAAAATTATCTATTTTCTTTCATTTATCGAAACTCTGCATTTTCTTCATGTTATTTTCTTATATGTGACATCTCAAAGACTTGATTTGTCCCAAGCCTAGGAATTGAGCATGAATTAAATATAATGTTACCAGTTTTTCAAATGGAAACTTGTGAATATTCTTGTCTAGTTGTGTTACTACAAATTGCATAGGTTGCTGACTTAAATAATTCATTTTCTTGTTTCTAGAGCAATGAGGTTTTGGAAGATATATTTCAAGATTAGATGGAGTTAATATCGGTATGGGCCTCATAAAATGTTGATATATTCTACATGTTCCTTGACCATCTATCACTCATATGCATCCCCGTGCTCCCCAAGACTTTCCTCTAGTCTTCCACATGCATTTTTTGCGTTACCCAGATTTAGAGCAGCCCTATATAAACCTCTTATACCCTCCACTGATCCATATGCCCTTCAATTTCTGCTACTACTAGATCATTCTCATGCCCTTCTCTTTTGATCAAACCAAGAGAACTCAATAAAGATTTCCATATTTTCCCTATTGCGTTATCTGTTAATTCCATAGCCATGACTAGGCCCTCATCAAAAAAATATTCCTTGGTGCACGACCTACCAATCAAGGCAACTCGTAGTTTAATTTTAGTTTGATTCTTTGAATTTCTTTCTCTGATATTATTATTCTATACACCCATTTGCAAATTTTCATATGAGATTCTGAATGGGCACTGTTAAATTGCATGTAGGACATTAGGGGTAATGATGTGGATATGGGCATCTACAAAGGTAAGGTTCTACTCATTGTCAATGTTGACTCTCAATGGTAATTCCACCTCTTGCTTCAGTTTAGGATCAATAATTTCATAATGGATTTTACATTTTCCTTCAGTTTGGAATCAATGATTTTAGAACAGATTTAATTTATATTATTAAAAAGAAAGAGGAAATAACTTCTAGAGTTGGGTTTCTGTAATTTTTCAAATCAGGTTTTTTATAAAAGTGTTGTCTACTAACAATAGAATACTCTCTTGACTATTATACTACATTTGTGATCCATTATATGGTATAAATATAGTATAAATAACTTGAATTGTTCAGGGTTTTAGACTCCTTGAAACCATGAAAATGAATGCAAGTGAGATTGAAATGGAGTGAGGATATGGTGTCACATGGGAACATATTCAACTAAAATGTTAAATTCTGTTCAAGATTGAAAACAACTAATAATTCCATGGTCTACTATTTGAGGTGAAATTTTAAGCCTCCATATTTGGGGTTGACATTTTTTCACTTATATGAATTTAGGTAGAGAATATGCTTTCGATGTTAATGCAACACTGTAAATAATTGTCAGAGGTTTACGATTTGACGATCCCAAGAGTTGGTCCCTGCAAGGAATTTGTAACTCTTAGCTTCACTCAGATGAACAAGATAGGTAATTCATAAAATGATTGTGACTTGTGAGGTTGTTGTCAATTGCGAATTTTACACTGAGCACATTGATCAAGAAAACAAGTAGAAAGCTTTTGAAACTATAGTTTTTATTGAATTGCATGGAGAATAAGAAATGCATTTATTAAATGTGATGAGCAATGCACAGATGATGAATTGAAACAGTGGAAATGGGCTTGGTGACAATTATGTTTTTTCAAACTATTTTTGTTCCATACAAATACTTGGGAAATGCTACATTTCAAATGAACAATAATTTTGTCTTATAATAAATGTTTATTGTCATCTCATAGGAAATTAATGACTTCCTGCACACTTAGGCTGCTAATGGTATTGCAATCATATTATTTTTTTTATATATACTTTAGCACCACGTTTTTTCATACCTTGTTCTTTAAAACAGACATTTATTGAAGCTTTTTTTACCCATAATCAAATTGATATTTCCACCTAGAACCGAACTATTACAAAAGCTTACTACAAAATGTTAATTCACTATTACCAATTTGTTTAGTATGTTACTTTTGTAGCTAGGGTTTTTTGCAAATCTATAGTAAGGAATGCAAATGCACCATTGCTAAAATGCATTAAGGAGTTGCATTGTTCAGAAAAACTGAAACGTACATGGTTTTTCTTTTACTGTTGCAAAATTTTGATTTCATCTCACAGCTTCAATTTTATAGATTATAATAGGATGTCATAATTTAAGTACTATACCTTGTGGTGTCCAATAGCTGGGGTGATACCTTATTCTAATTGCTAATTTATCAAAAGCTAGGGTCGTACACAATGATAACAGTTGGGATGATACAGAACTGTATTCTAATTCGAATAAGATGGCATGGAATTTGTTCTAATTTCTAATTTATCAACAACTGGGGTGATACACAACAATCACCTGATATGTATAAGCGGGCAAGGTGTTTTCTTCTAGGAAGCCAAATGTGTGTTAATGGATATTCTAGTTCTATACGTTCAAAAGCTTACATTGAAGAAGTGGTCAAAAAAATTAGTAACGGTGAATGAGGAGAGTGCCCAATATGTCTTGAATGAGTTGACGATGCAGTCATGGCTTGTTGTGTACATCATATGTTTCATCAGTGCATACTAGCAAGTTGGTGTAGCTCTTTGGGTAGTGGTTGTATTGCTTGTGCTAATTCTAGTTAATTTTATTTATATGGCTAGATTAATTTGTTTGTAGATTATTGTTTATTATTAGCTTTTTGTGCAAGTCAAGCTACAAGGATGTCACACTGAGCTAACTCCATTGAGTTATTTTTTTATTAAGTTAAAAATAAGGGCTTGCATGATTGTATATTTTACAAGGATTATGTCATTATGTGTTGAACGTTTTTTAAAAATTTATGCCTATTATACAATTTCAAGGACTGTCATAACTCATCACATAATTATTTAAAAAGTGATAGCTCAATGGAAGAGCACCTGCCATGCAGGAGGTTGGTGGTTCGATTCCACTGTACCCTAATATGAATTATTCAATGATATTGTAGATTTTTTAAATAAATATTTTTATATTGATTTATTTTAATGGTGGGAGATTCGTTGTTTTATATTGTCTCTAGAGAGACTATAGATAGGATTAGAGACATTGTCTCCATAAAGACAATATATCTTTAATTCCAACTATTGTCTTTATAGAGATAAACTTTAAGACAATAATTTGAGACAATTTACCCAAAAATTGTGTTAAAACGACCCTTTGTGTTGTAGTGCTACTATTGTCTCTAGAGAGACAAAAATGAAACTCTGTCTGGAGAGACAAAAATGCTTGTGTTATGTATTTCCTTTATAGAGACAATATTTTAAGACAATTTAATTTTAAGACGATTTAATTTGAGACACCCGTTTAAAGACAATACGTAAATTTTCTCTTGTCTCAAGTTAAGATAATTTACCCAAAATTTGTCTTAAATATTGTCTTAAAACCGCCTTTATATAGTAGTGTTTGTAATAAAGTCTCATCATATTTATCCTTATTATCTTTAAAACATGTAGACTGAACTATTCCATTCCATGTTATTTAAAAAAAAATGAACTGTCTATCATTATCATATTTATTCAATGGCACGTTATTATCCTTCAAACACGCACACTGAACTATTCCATTCCATGTTATTTAAAAAAAAAATGAACTGTCATCACTATAATCTTATAGAATAAGGACTAGAATTTGAAAAGGAAACATCAGGTCAAGTTTCGGATTTTTGTATAATTTAAATTTTTATTTAAAAAAAAATCTAAATTCCAATAAAAATACTCTTACATATTCAAAATGAAAACATTTATAATCCTAAACGCCTCTGAACTATTTACTAATATTATATTATATGTGTTCACTGCACAATAAACTATTCCCTTAAAAAAATTCTACATCCTATAGAATAAACTATTCCCTTAAAAAAATTCTACATCCTATAGAATAAGAACTAGAATTTGAAAAGGAAACATCAGGTCAAGTTTTAGATTTTTGTATAATTTAAATTTTTATTTAAAAAAAATTCTATTACATTTTCAAAATGAAAACATTCCTAATCCTAAACGCCTCTGAACTATTTACTAATATTACATTATATTTATTCAATGCACAATAAATTATTCCCTAAAAAAAAAAACATCTACATTGAGCTATTCGATTTCATTCGAGGTTAGCTGAAGAGATTGAATTGTCATCATAACTGTCCTACAGAATCTTCCTGTAACATGCATGATTACATCTTCTGATAAGTCACGCCAATTGTTAATTGTGTGTAAAATTTTGCATTCCGAAGTAAGTTAGCTACACATGCGCATCGATGGTGAACGACCATGGGAGGTGTGCATGAATGTGCCAGTTGCTTAAAATGGCGAATCTGTGATATATGAAACACAGCCAATAAATGATGTACAATGAGAGTCAACGATGGTGTCCTAGGAGAATCCGCGCTAAAAAGGTAAGAGGTGTATATAATATATATTAAACTGCTAATCTCTGAGAATGAAACACTCCCCCTGTTAAAAGGTGAGAGATGTGTACGTGTAATATATTAAACTGCTAATCTCTGAGAATGAATTAATCAGAGAATTGGAAGTTGAAATGAGGAGCAGCATATTGGGCTCTGGCAGATCAAATATGTTTGGGGGCTGCAATCGATTCCCCAGTCTGTCCTCGAGCGCAGTATCGCGCAGATGCGAGGAGGAGGATGAGCTGGCATGCGCAGCTATGGAGAGGCTCCCCACATACGAAACTAATAATTTAAAAAAAAAACGAAACTCAATTTTTATTCAAGTCAAAGATGCTTCATTTGGGATATATATATGAAAGAAATATGTCCATTTCTAACTGAGTGTTACAAAATTTTGGATTATAAAATTTGTAATTGTTTGTTTGTAAATTAATTACAGATATTGTTAGAAAATAATATATTAAAAATATAATTGGGTTAAAAAAAATTGTATATAATTTTTTATTATTATATAAATGTTATTTATTTACTTTTAAGACTTTAAATTTTTTTTTTTTAATCTATTTTTATCTTTTAGTAATGTTATTTTTATTTTAAAATGTAAATTTATTTTGTATTCAACTATTTTTTTCTCTCTATTTAATTGTCAAATGTTATTATTGATACTATTATGTAAACAATATTGTGGAAAATAAATTATCTTATATATTTATAATTTATTGGGTTTATAATATAAATTTACTCGGTTTATAATATTAATAATTGTGAACTTATATTTCTAGGGTTTAATGTTATTCCATTGGGTTTATAATCTTCTGGGTTTCTAATATTGATATCTTGGGTTTATTAATCCCTTGAGTTTATAATATTAGTTGTAATGTTCATTTATGAATCCTTGGGTTTAATTTTTATTTTTGGGTTTATAATATTCATCTTGGGGTGTATATACCTTGGGTTTATAATATTAATCCCACAAGTTTAATATTATTCGCTTGGTTTTATATTTTTTTGGGTTTTTAGTATTAGTCCCTTGAGCTAATTAATACCATCGACTTATAATAACAAGGGTTTAATATTGTAGCATTGGAATGGTACAAAAAATTGTATACAACACCACATTGTGACAAATATTGTCTCGCTATGAAAATAAGTCTAACAATCACTGTCACAATGTTACATTACAGTGTGGTAAAAAATGTATCCAACATCACATTCTGACAAATATTGTCTCGCTATGAAAATAAGTCTAACAATCATTTTCGCAATGTTACATTACGTTGTAGTTTATTAAATGCTACATTGTTTCATTACAAAACTTGGGTTTAATGAAAATTTTATAATATTAGGGTCTTTTAATGTTTGGTTTATAGTATTAGAGTTTATTATTGGATTTATAATTTGTAGTATTAGGGTTTATAATATTTTTCTTAGGCTTTAGTATAATATAATATTGTGTTTATCAATCACTTAGGTTTTAATATTAATCCCTTGGGTTTATATTAGGGTTCAATGTTTATTTTTGGGTTTATAATATTTACGTTAGGGTTTATAATATTAATTACTTTCATTTAATATGAAAATCAACCATTGTCAACCATGTTTCAACGTCACATTGTGAAAAATATTCTCCCAATATGAAAATCAATCATGGTGAGCCATGGTCCAATGTTGCATTATGAGAAATGTTGTCTCAATTTAAAAATCAACCTTGGTGAACCATGTTTGTTTTTGGGTTTATAATATTTTTCATAGAGTTTATATACCTTGATTTTGCAATATTAATCCTTTGGTTTTTAGTATTAGTCCATTTTTTTCGTTATTGCTTTGGTTTATAATATCAATCACTTAGGTTTATTAATATAAGGATTCATATTCCTAGGGTATAATATTAGTGTTAGGGTTTATAATATTAATCCTAGGGTTTAATATAAATCCCTTAGGTTTATAATCCATTCAGTTTATAATAAAAATTCTGTGGGTTTATAGTATCAATCATATTGCTTATATTCCTAGGGTCTAATATTATGCCTAGAGTTTACAATAGTAATCCCTTGGGTTTGTTAATTTTAGGGTTTATATTCCTAGGGTTTAATATTCACCCTAGAGTTTAATGTTATTTCGTTGGCTTTATAATACACTAGGATTTTTAATATTAATTCCTTCGGTTTATTAATCCCCTAGCTTTATAATATTAATCGTAATGTTCATGATATGAATATTAGCATTTTATTTTTATTTTAGGGTTGATAATATTTATCTTAGGGTGTATGTCTATTTAGTTTATAATATTAATCCCTTGGGTTTATAATTCCCTGGGTTTTCATTATTGAAATCTTGGATTTATTAGTCCCATGAGCTTATAATATCAAGAATTTAATATCTTAGCGTTGGAATGGTACAAAAAATATATTGAACACCACATGTGACAAACATTGTCTCACTATGAAAATAAGTCTAGAAATCATTCTCGCAATGTTACATTACATTGTATTTTATTCAATGAAATGTTGTTACATTACAAAACTTTAGTTTAATATAAGATTTAAAACATTAGGGACTTTTAATATTACGTTTATAATATTAAAGTTTAATATTTGGTTTATAATTTGTAGTATTAGGACTTATAATATTGATCATAAGGTTTAATATTAGTCCCTTCATTTATCAACCCCTTAGGTTTTTAATATTAATCCCTTGGATTTATCTGAGGGTTTGATGTTTATTTTACTATTTATAATATTTACCTTGGACTTTATATCCATTATGTTAATAATATACATATATATATATATATATATATATATATATATATATATATATATATATTTTAATTTAAAAATTTGAATAATAATTTGAATTATTCAAGAGATTATCTACAGATTACACACTATTTAAGCTTCATGCATAATACATAACCTCTTCTACAATTGATCATCAATATGTGGAAATAGAAAGCAGTCGCATGCGCTCATTAAAACATAATCAAGCACACATATCAACACAGTATGTAATGGGGAAAGAAATAGCTGAAAACCCCCAACTATCTATATATTATTATGATAGAGAACATGTAACAATACATAGCACAATACTCCTCACAAGTACTCAGTACTATCTCCAAAAAGTTACACACAAACTAACTAAGATTTGAACAAGTCATGGGTTCAAATCTCCTCCACAAGTCTGCCTGCCTCTACTGTGCAATCCAAGTTGATTAATGATGAGATCCAAGTTCGAATCCCACTAGCTCCAATTGCGCAATCCTCATTGGCAATCTCCATCGATGTGTGTGCAAATCTCATGCACAGCCAATAGTCACAACTGATAGTACACTCACCCTTTCACCCACCTCTAACACTGGTCTCCACTGAACTGTCCATGCATTGCAGTTAACTGATGTATTCTTTAGTTGATTTATGAGTTAATAATTAGTGAATTAATTATTAATTAATTCACACCACTCATCACTAGTGTATTTTTCAGTTAGACTAAATACAACTAGTTCAACTAAGTTAAACCGAACACAACTCCACCAACTGTCTCATCAACTCCACCAAACTCTGCCACATGAGTTCTAACTGAAGTCAACCATGCAATAGCTCAACTAACCCTTAGGAAAAGCGTATTTCCTTCTGTCAGCTACATGTGCCACATCCAAGCATCAAAATGAAGTGCTCCAAGAGGATAAGATAATGTTTATAGTCTAAATATTATTAAGGGTTAATAATATTTGACTGTTCTATTTTTAGCCCGGCAGTCTAAAAATAGAAACTGCCCAATGTCTAAAAATAGAGGTCCATTTATTTTTACCAACTGGACCAATCATCCATAAATAGCATCCTGCAACTCATAGACCATGATCCATATGTCTAAAAATAGACATAGTCTAAAAATAGACTTTGCACCAAAAATAGCCTACGGGCCCACTTAGTGAAGGCGACTTCATTTCACTAAGCTCCATCATCTTGTTGCATTTTCAACACTCCCTATCAACAATATATGGATTATCTGCAACCCCTATCCTGCCTCTGTGGTATTCGAATTTTCTCGTGGTGAGCGCCTTCGTCAAGATGTCAGCATCCTGATCCTCCGTGGGAATGTATGAAAGTAACATGATTCTCCACTGCACACAATCTCTGATATGATGGTACCTGATGTCGATGTGTTTGGATCTATCATGAAATACTAGATTAGCCGAGAGTTTAATGCAACTCTGGTTATCACAATAAATCATAGTAGGATCCAAGTGTGACCCGAACAACCTGACCAGGATCTTCCTCATCCATATGGCCTCGCAAGCAGCCAAGCTTGCTGCCATATACTCAGCCTTTGCTGAAATGAGTGCCATGGATCTCTGCTTCCTGCTGTACCAAGAAACTGCTGTCGACCCGATACTGAAGATCCCTCCAGATGTGCTCTTTCTGTTCGTTGGGCTCCCTGCCCAATTTGCATCCGTGAAGCCACATAGCTTCACCTCATCCTCCTATCTATACCACAAGCCATATCCCGATGTGCCTCTAAGATAACGCAATACATGATTTCCTGCCTTCTAGAAGAGCTTGGTAGGCTTAAGCATAGCTTGCGAAAGCTGGTTAATAGCATAGCATATATCGGGTCATGTATTGACCAGATACATTAGTGACCCCACCAACTGTCGATAAACAGTGGCATCCACTACCTCCGCTGAAGTAGCATCCTCCTTCCTCCAACCTCCAGGAAGAGGAGTATCAACAGGCTTGCAGCCATGCATGTTGAACTTCTCCAGTATTTCTCGGGCATACTTACCCTAAGAAACAAATATTCCATCACTGCGCTGCCAAATTTCCAATCCCAGGAAATAATGAAGGAGGCCCAAGTCCTTCATCTCAAACTCTCTAGCAAGATCCTCCTTGCATGAAAGTATCAACAGCTCATCACCCGTCAAAATCAGATCATCTACATACAGTACAATGATGAACAACTTCCCCTGCACCACAATCTGGTACAGGTTAGGATCCGCCTCACTCTTGGAGAATCCAAGTCCAGTGAAATAATTGTCTATCCGTGTGTACCAAGCATGAGGTGCTTGTTTCAACCCATACAATGCTCTCTTGAGTCTGCACACATGCGACTCACTGCTGAAGGTATTGAAACCTTCGAGCTACTCTATGTACACCTCCTCCTCAATTTCTCATTTGAGGAACGCAGTCTTTACATCCATCTGATGGATGTGCCATCCCATCTGCGCTGAGAGAGCTAGGATCGTTCGTATGGAAGAGTAACTTGCAACAGGTGCAAAGGTCTCCTCATAATCAATCCCCTCTATCTATGAGAAGCCTCGGACAACAAATCTTGCCTTGTACTTCTCCACACTCCTGTCAGCCGCCTGCTTCACTTTGTAGATCCATTGCGCACCCACCACTAATTTCTCTTCTGGTCTTGGGACAATCTCCCATGCACTGTTTCTGACAATCAAATAATACTCTTCCACCATGGCATCTACCCATGCAGGGTCCTCCACAGCTTCCTCGAAAGAGGATGGCTCTGTCATGACACATTTTCTCACAAGAGCCATGTATCCAATGTACCGATCCGGTGACTATCTATGTCTGCATTGTGATTTAGGTGGTCCTACAATATTCTCTGCATCTTGAGCCAGTCGCTCAGCTTCTGTAGTGCGCTTGCGCCCTCTGATGGTTGGCGCTGCATGAGTGGTCTCTTCCACTCCATGAACTTCCTCTTGTGGCTGATCCACATCCGGAAGCTCATCCTTAGGAACTAATAGCTCCTCATCTGCATGCAATTATGGCTCCCTCTCAAGCGAACACTTCATGGCTTTCTCTTCCTAAAATTTGATAACCTGTCGCACAATAGTCTTGTGACTGTCTGGAAAATACACACGATAGTTGTGGGGCATATCAGTGTACCCCACAAATATCCCAACCTTTGCGGTCGGATCCAACTTCTTCCTGGCATCCTTCGTCACATGCAAGTAGACAGGTGAACCAAAAATCCTCAAATGGGAAATATCAGGTCTCTTACCAGAAAACGCCTCCTTCGGTGTACTCATGCCAAGTATCTTGTGAAGACAACGGTTCTGCACATATACTGCAGTATTGCATGCCTCCTCCCACAAGTGAAGGGGTAGGCCCTGATCATGCAACATCGCCCGTGCAACACCCACGATCTTTCTATTCTTCCACTCAGCAACCCCGTTGTGCCATGGGTTATGAGGTGCAATGAGCTCTCTCCAAATTCCTTCTGCGCTGCAAAAGTCCTTGAATTCAGCAGAGATGAATTCACCACCATTGTCGTCCTAAGAGCCTTCACATGCTTCCCCAATTCCTTCTCAACCAGCGCCTTGAACTCACAGAACTTTGAGTATGTCTCGCTCTTCATCTGCATGAAGAAGATCCAACACTTTCGAGAAAAATCATCAACAAAGATCACATAGTACTTGTGCTTTGCTGTCAAAGCTACTGAGAAAGGTCCACACACGTCTATGTGAATTCTCTCAAGGATTGTCATGGTGCGACTATCCTTCTCGTGAAAGGTGGCTTTCACAAATTTTCCCAAGGTACACCCCTTGCACTGATCTGACTGCGCAAGAGTGCCCTTAGGAAGCCCAGTAGAAATCTGCTATAGTATCTTCAAAGCTCCATGGTGAAGGTGGCCCAATCTCTGGTGCCACAGTTCGCCATCATCCCAGCTCACCACTCCTTCCGCGTTGCATGCCATTACTACATAGCAATCCACTTGCAACTGATAAAGGTTCTTGACTCGAACCCCTATCTTTCGGGTCTCTCCAGTTGTCTTACTGGGCAAGAAAGCCTTTCGCTCGCTGAAGACAACATCATACCCCTTGTCTTCTAACATCGCCACAGAGATCAGATTCTTCTTCAATCCTAGAACATGCATCACTTCCTTCAATACGAAGGGTTTACCAGACTCCCTCTCAAAGGAAATCGTACCGATACCGGTCGCACTGTATCTACCATCATCGCCCATCTCGATGTACACTCCAAGATCTTTCTCATCCAGATCTGAAAACAGATCTCGATCTCCAGTCATGTGAAAAGACGCACCACTATCCAAGAACCATACTTATCCCATCACACTTGAGACCAAACATGCGATCAGCGAAAAATCCAGCTCAAACTGCGAGGCTAAGGCCTCTCCTACTGTAGATCCAGCATCTTTCTTATTTTTCTTCTTCTGCAGACAATTTGTGGCATAATGTCTGTGTTGGTGACAGTGAAAACACTTCACCTTGGACATGTCCTGCTTCTTGCCTTTCACACCGGAATGAGAAGCTTTCTTGTTATTCCCCTTCTTTGCTTTGGCAGCCAAAGCGCAATTTTCTTCATCAGATGCCTTTAATGAAGATCCGTCTCTAGTATTCCATCTTATCTCCTCTTGCACAAGATCCGACAAAAGTCGCTCCCATCCTGGCAATTTCTCCCGACCATTGACAGAATCCTGATAGGCATGAAAACTCTTCGGAAGACCAAGGAGAGCCAAGCTCACCAATTCCTCATCATCGACAGTCACCCCCACACTTCCCAGCTCATCCCTACATTGGATGAACTTCGTGAGGTACTTTGGCATACTATCGCCTTTCTCCATCTTTATGTGTCTGATTTTATCCTTGAGCGCCAACTTCCTCTGGTCGCTCTTTCTTTGGAATAAATATGTCAACGCTTTCCACATCAAGTATGGAGAAGATTTTCCATGCATGCTGGATACAATGTGATCCTTCATGCCCTCCAACAGAATCCTTCGACATTTTGCGATCTTCTTTTGCCAAGCCGCAACTTGAGCAACATCAGTAGGCTTTGGGATCTCAGCTTCTATGAACTCCTTCAGCCTGTTATCATCTAATACCACCTCCATTCTGTCCTTCCATGCAACATAATTTGAACTACCCTCAAGGGCATACTCCAGTCGCAATCCGTTGAAAGACATTTCAACTCTAGCACCAAGAAAACTGCTACAAATTTCAAATTCCAAATTCTGCTGCAAATTTGAATTCCAAGCTCAAAAATCAGCTGCTTCTGGATCTGTGAGAACAAATTATTTATAGCACAGAGATCGATTGTAAGGGAATTTACTGGATATATCACCTTTCAAAGAAAGGATGGATCCATAGGCTACCTGGCCCGTTACAGACTCTGTCTACCGAAATAATTGTAATCACTGTAATATATCTGATGATCAATTCTGCTTTGATACCATGTAGAAATTTGAATAATAGCTAAATTATTCACCAAGATTATCCTGATTACACACTATTTAAGCTTCATGCATAATACATAACCTCTTCTACAATTGATCATCAATATGCAGAAATAGAAAGCAGTCGCATGCGCTCATTAAAACATAATCAAGCACACATATCAACACAGTATGTAATGGGGAAAGAAATAGCTGAAAACCCCCAACTATCTGTATATTATAATGATATAGAACATGTAACAATACATAGCACAAAGCTCTCACAGCTCTCAGCACTATCTCAATGCTACACACAAAACTAGTTATGAAGATGAACAAGTCACAGGTTCAAATCTCCTCCACAAGTCTGCCTGCCTCTACTGCACAATCCAAGTTGATTAATGATGAGATCCAAGTTCGAATCCCACTAGCTCCAACTGCGCAATCCTCATT
The DNA here is from genome assembly GCA_034641835.2 of Pinus albicaulis. Classification (NCBI taxonomy): domain Eukaryota; kingdom Viridiplantae; phylum Streptophyta; class Pinopsida; order Pinales; family Pinaceae; genus Pinus; species Pinus albicaulis. The sequence goes on along the minus strand of CM076579.1, from coordinate 990,642,347 downwards.
GGCAATCTCCATCAATGTGTGTGCAAATCTCATGCACAGCCAATAGTCACAACTGATAGTAGACTCACCCTTTCACCCACCTCTAACACTGGTCTCCACTAAACCGTCCATGCATTGCAGTTAACTGATGTGTTCTTTAGTTGAATTATGAGTTAATAATTAGTGAATTAATTATTAATTAATTCACACCACTCATCACTAGTGTATTTGTTAGTTAGACTAAATACAACTAGTTCAACTAAGTTAAACAGAACACAACTCCACCAACTGTCTCATCAACTCCACCAAACTCTGCCACATGAGTTCTAACTGAAGTCAACCATGCAATAGCTCAACTAACCCTTAGGAAAAGCGTATTTCCTTCTGTCAGCTGCATGTGCCACATCCAAGCATCAAACTGAAGTGCTTCAAGAGGATAAGATAATGTTTATAGTCTAAATATTATTAAGGGTTAATAATATTTCACTGTTCTATTTTTAGCCCGGCAGTCTAAAAATAGAAACCGCCCAATGTCTAAAAATAGAGGTCCATCTATTTTTACCAACTCGACCAATCATCCATAAATAGCATCCTGCAACTCATATACCATGATCCATATGTCTAAAAATAGACTTTGCGCCAAAAATAGCCTGCGGGCCCACTTAGTGAAGGCGACTTCATTTCACTAAGCTCCATCATCTTGTTGCATTTTCAACATTTGGTAAGTTAGGATATTCTATTAATTCAAAAAAAGAGAAGTTACATATGCTACAGGATGGGTTGAAAAGCTGCACTTAGCTAATCCCAGCCTCAGTTACAAGGTTTGTAACCTGCCCTGGAGGAGGAAACTAGCCCGAAGATAAATTAAAACAGAAAATTACTTTATGCATAGTAGCGCTAGCGTTGCTAAGTAGCACAATGTAAACGATAGCAAAAAAACTTTGATGGAAAGCTTGAAAAAAGACATGGGAGAACTTTGTAGCTACGCAGGCTTCAATTTTCATCTTCATCATCACTGTTGGGGACCTCCTCCTCAATGGGGAAAACATGAGCCTGCGCAGTGGTTTCCCCCACATCTTCCATTGTACGCCTGGGTTTGTGGACCAGTGCACAGAGGGTGGGGGATTCTACATCTACATCATCAGGGACATGCATCCAGTTGCCATCAGAATCCATCACCCATGTGTCTTAATCATCATCTTCCTCCTCTTGAACTAGCAACAGGTTAGTTTTGCAGTGTTTGAGGTGCGTCTGGGGAAGGATGGTGGACTTTCGCGGGCCGCGTCTTCCTCTATGTGGAGCTTTCCAAAGGGTTGCTTCATTCTTCTCGAGATCGGAACTCTGATGTGAAAAATTGCTTGATGAGGAGCCTTCCATTGACTCTAGATGATTTTCCTCTCCTCGGTGATAGCGGCCAGGGAGAGCACCACTTTGACAGCCTCAAATACTTCTTTGGTGAAGTATGGCGGCCATTATGTGAAGAGGAAGGGGGGAGCAGTTTAGGGGGGGGTACACAGAAGGGAAAGCAGCGCTGGGGCTCAGGGGGTAGGAATAGAAGGGGGGAAGGTGCATAGGAAGGGATGGGGTGGCCCAGAGGAGACTACACAATGCAACAATGAAAAAGAGCTTCACAACCTTTTGAAGTCAAGGAGAAGCCAAAGCAGAGTTAAAGAGGTGAAAGGAAGAGATAAAATACTGTGTATTGAAAGGGGCTAAGGGGTCATCTTTTTAAATGGGCTAGGGTGTGTGCAAGGAGGATAGCAATGAGCAGGCTTCGAACAAAGCTGTGTGCTATGATCGATCACCTGAGTAGGCTTGAGGGAAGGGGGATGGCTTCAATATCGATTATTCATGGTGATCATTTATGGTGATAGATGCGAGGTGATGCTCTGGACATGGTGATGTAGTTCCCGTCCTCTCGTCATCATTTTTGATTATGTCACTCTCATGCGAGTGGCTGACTGTTAGAAGATTTGTAGCAGGTGAGGCTCTGTGCAGAAGATCTTTATCTTTCATGGAGTGTGGGATGTGGTTGGGAAGCATATCAGTTTTGTCACCTACATCCAGGGGGAGCAGATCCTTCTGAATAAGAGTGAGGAAATCATGTATGAATGATTCCTCCTAAACCTATGTTAGTGGTGCAGCTCACAGTTGCTTTCCACCCCTTTGTTCGCTAGGAGATCCACAATGGAGGTGGCCTTCCTGTGAACGTGACCAAAATTAATGGCTCTGTAGTTGTGGATCAAGTGTTCCAAAACCTTGAGCTTATGGGCAAGTCTCCAACTATTGGATGCTTTTTAGGAAGTTATTCCTTCGAGGATTTTTGTGGCAACCATAGTTATGATTTTCGAGTCTCCCTCCATTTTGAAAGGAAAGTAATGAAACTTGATGCCAATTTGAATACTCTGTATAAGCCCCTCCAACTCCGCTGAATTATTGTTGTCCCAACCTATGTTCCTGTAGTAAATCCAAAGAGGGTCTCCTTGAGTGTTCCTGATAATGCCTCCAAAGCCTGTATTTCCAGGGTTGCCTTTGAACGCACCATCTAACTTGCATTTGAAGAAGGAATTAGAGGGGGGAGACCATTTTTAAGGTGCACGGGGTCCTACCTATGCTTCTAGGATTTATGTCCAGGGGGGTGTTTAGACTCATTTTCCAATTGTTCCATATGTGGCATTCTGATGCAGAGGTGGGGGGGTCCTCCTGACTCCAGGTGTCTAAGGCCAGAGTTTCAAAGAGGTTGTATTGGATCATGTCCCAGAGCTGATCTGAAGTGTATGCCTTCTCTTTGAAGATGTGGTTGTTTCGTTCCTTCTAGATGTTCCAAATGAGGATGCTCGAAATGATCTACCAGAGTATATTTAGGAGAGTTCTGGTGTATGGCTTGTCCTACCAGCTGCTAATGGTGTTAATGATGTTGTCCCTTTCTCAGATGGAATGTTTTCATAAGACTGCAATTCTGTCCCACAAGAAATTGGTGGTAGGGCATTGGTCCAACAAATGGCCGATGGTTTCCAAGTTATCCTGACATAAAAGGAATCTAGAGGGTCCTACAAACCCTCTCTTAAAAATATTCTCCCATGTGAGGATGCGTCATTCACTGAGTAGCCACAAGAAGGTAGCTATTTTAGGCCAGAGAATGGCCTTCCATATCTTTTTCCAAATGAGATATATAGGTCCGGGGTTCTGCTGATGAAGAATGTTGTAAGCTTCCTTGGTTGGGTAGTTTCCACTGGGCATAAGGCCCCAGCGAAGGATGTTAGGTCCTGTTTTTACTTTGATTTTTTTTTTTGTATTGAGCTCCTCCTAGAGCTCTATATGGCTCTCATTGTTCCAATTCTCTTTCCATTTGCTCGTGTGTAGCCATTTCCTATAACCATGGGAGGTGTCATCCATCCAGAAGTCTTGAGCCTTATGTCTTTACCTTCTTTGGAGAGTCGTACTCCATAGAGGTCTGGGGAAGATGGAGGAAAGGCTTGGCATCTGTTGCTAGGAGTCTTCCCATAATCTAGCTTGGTTACAACTTCGCAGCTCCTGGAAGCTGTGATTTTGGATCATCCTTTTTTGGTTGTTTTCTGCTTTCCAGATTTGGGATCCAGTTAGATCTAGGTTATACCTTATGAGATCCTCCTTTTCCGAATGGTGTGTGTTCTTTGTTGTCCATAGGTTGGCCCATGGAGTGTTAGGGTTGGAGACCCATTTCGACCAGATGCTATCTCCTATTATGATATTTTTGTGCTTAGGGTCACGTAGTCCTAGTCCTCCCTGACTTTTAGGGGTACAAAAATCCTTCCAATTGACTAAGTCCCATTTGTTTTTTTATTTGGTGCCTCCCCATATAAAATATCATTTCAAGTTTCGCATGGATTTAAGGACCCATTTTGGAGCTACAAGGATTGAGAAGAGATAGATAGGAAGGGATTATAGTACAGATTTAATGAGGACTAGGAGGCTAGCAATGTTGAGTGTAGGAATTTACAGGGTAGGTTCCCTAGATCAAGAAGAAAAGGTCACCGCTCACAAACATATCACAAATCAGTACACCAGTATAATCATGTGGTTAAAACCCTCAAAGAGAGAAACAGTCCATGCTCTGAGCCAAAACGGCTAATTCAGGGAATTTATTAATATAAAAAGAAAAGTTACATATTTTTTTCTCATAAACGGTTACCGGAAAAATGACCCTCCATGCTCTTTAAATAAAGATCATGGACCAATCGTGTGTTAAGCCACAGATCAAGTGTCATTAATACCGAGGTGGGAGATAACCATCAGATCACTACAAATCGTGACCGTCAAATTATAAGTTACAAATGTACATGGTAAAGAAACACACTTTACCTAACTCTATACTAGATTAAGTTATTCTTAACTATTTCCTATGTGTCGGAATATCCTAACATCCCCCCTTAAGAAAAACTTCGGATAGGATTGAAGGACTTATAAAGGTGACACAAAAGGAGCCTATTTTCTATGTGTCGAAATATCCTAACATCCCCCCTTAAGATCAAATTGATATAGGATTGAAGGATTTACAAAAGTGACACAACAGGAGAAGGAAGGAGGCATTAGAGCCTATCCCCCCTTAACGACAACTTTCCTGAACTCCAAGCATGGATCTAAGTTTGGTAAACTTCGCTTCTGTGAGAGCCTTCATAAAGATATCAGCTACTTGATCATTAGTTGGACAATACTGCACTTCAAGAACACGATCATGAATGAGCTTTCTGATGAAGTGTATGTGGAGTTTAATGTGTTTCATACGTTGACGCTGAACTGGATCTTTAGATAGCTGAATGGCACTCTGATTATCACACCAAAGTGTATTTGGATGTTGTTGATGAAGACCAAATTCAGACAAGATCTGACGAAGCCACATGGCTTCCTTGCTGGCTTTAAATGCACCACGATACTCTGCTTCTATTGAATAAATGGATATGACACTTTTTTTCTTGCAAGACCAAGTAATAGGTCCTGAACCAAGAGTGAATACATATCCTGCAGTGGACTTCCGATCATCAGGGTCACCAGCCCAATCAGAATCAGTGAAACCAATCAATAAGGGAGATGCTCCTACATTGTAATGAATCCCGAACTTAACTGTACCTCGAATATATCAAATTATTCTTCTAGCTACTTTCCAATGAGTTTCATGAGGTTGGTGCATAAACCAAGCAACAAGACCAATGGCAAAGGAAAGGGCAGGATGGGTATAGGTTAGATACAAAAGTTTACCAACAAGTTGATGGTATAAGGTAGCATCAGATTCAGGGGTAGTACAATTGACTAAAAACTTGACTCTAGACTGAAAGGGAGAAGGGGCAGGATTATAGTCTTCCATGTGAATGTGGTGTAGAAGATCATAGGCATACTTGGACTGAGAGAGGGTAATGCCTTCCATGGATTGCAATACTTGAAGACCAACGAAATAATGAAAGTGTCCTAATTCAGTCATTTCAAACTTCTTTTTGATGCTAGACTGCACATGGTATATATGGTTTGGATCACTACCAGTAAGGATAAGATCATCAAAATAAAGAACAAGGATGGTGAAGGAATTACCCACTTTCTTGGTGTAGACAGTGTTGTCGGAATGACACCTAGAAATGCCATTATCTAAGAGAAATCTATCCAGTTTGGCATACCAAGCCTAAGGAGCTTGTTTCATACCATAGAGAGACTTCCTAAGGCAACAAAAAAGGCTGGAGTCTTTTTGGATAAAGCCAGGGGTTTTTTCCATGTAGATTTTTTCATGCAAATCTCCATGTAAGAAGGTGGATTTAACATCCATCTGATGGACTTCCCATTTAAAGGAGGCAGCAAGGGAAAGAACAAGATGGATAGAAATAATTTTGGAAACAGGGGAGAAGGTTTCAGTATAGTCAATGCCTTCATCTTGTGAAAATCCTTTAGCAACAAGACGAGCTTTATGTCTATCCACTTTTCCATCTGGTCCAAAATTGGTTTTGTAAACCCATCTACATCTGACAAGTTTTCTTCCTTTTGGAAGAGGAACAAGATACCAAGTATTTTTTTCCAATAAGGAATGATACTCTTCATTCATAGCTTCATCCCAATTTGGATGACCAGAGGCTTCTTAAAAGGTTTCTGGATCAAGTTTTTATGGAACTTGAGCTAATAAGCAAGAAGCTCTTTCGAACTGAGAACGTGTATGTCATCGATCGGCAGGGTCACCTGCAAGAGAACCTGTTACATCCCGAGTAGAGCAGACCCATCTCGGAAGCGGTGGAGTATAAGGAACAATTTCATGAGGTAGAGGGGGATTTTCATCCTCACTGCCATCATCTGAACTAGAAGGAATGCTACTAAAAATAGATGAGAGAGAGATAGGTGGCACATATGCCGAATCAGGATCGCAGGCCAAAGGTGGCACACTTGCTGAACTAAGCTCGCAGGCCGATATATTTTCAACAAATTTGACATCTCTTGTAATGATAATATTTTTGTATTTTGGTAGAAGAAGTCTATATCCTTTGACATCTTCATAATATCCAACAAAAATGCATTTTTCACTCTTAAGTTCTAAGGCTTTATGTTTTGCATCTAGAATATGGGCCCAAGTATCACTTCCAAAAACACGAAAGTGACTTACATCTGGTTTGATTGAGCTCCAAGCTTCTTCTAGAGTTATATTCTTTAAAACCTTAATAGGAGTGTGATTTACTATGTAATTTTCACAGCTAATGGCTTCTGCCCAAAAATTGAGACCAAGTCCTTTAGATTGAAGCATACAATTAGCCATTTTTTTTAAGGTGCGATTCTTCCTTTCAACTACACCATTTTGTTGTGGAGTATATGGAACAGTATGTTGCAATTGAATGCCATGCTCAATGTGGAGGTTGATAAATTTTTTGTCAACATATTCTCTGCCATTTTCTGATCTTAACTTAAGAATTGATGTCTAGATTGTTTCTCAACAAAGGCCTTAAATTCCAAGAACATGTTAAAAAATTCACTCTTGAGTTTTAAGAAATATACCCAAGTGCATCTAGAAAAATCATCAATGAAAGTTAAGAAGTACTTGCAGCCATAGAAAGAAACAACAGGAAGTGGACCACATAAATCACTGTGCACAAGCTGCAAAGGGGCTGAGGCGTGCCAAGAGGAACGCTTGTCAAAACTATCGCAATGATTTTTTCTGAGTACACATCTGAAGAAAACACCATCTCGGCACGCTACCATAGAAAGACCTGTCACCATATTTTCCTTACATAGAGTTTGAAGAGAGTGATAGTTTAAGTGACCAAATCACTCATGCCAAAGTTTTCTCACATCATCATTATGAGCAACAAAAATGGAGGGAAGCGAGGATGACCCAAAGTTTTCAAACTTATACAACCTTGTGGAATAATCAGCAATTCCAGTAGCTAAAATATGTTTAGGATCTTTCAGGTCCTTGATTACAACATCATGAGGTGAGAATTCTACTATTTTTCCTTCACCTGAATGAGTTATCTGATAAACAGATAGAAGGTTGCATGACAAGGTACGAACAAATAGTACATCATTAAACTGACCATTATCTAGATGAATGGTTCCAGATCCTACAACACTAAGAGATCTATCATCACCAACATAAATATGTTTGGTGTTACAATCATTTAAAGAATAAAACATGGATTTATTTTTAGCCATGTGGTAAGAAGCTCTAGAATCAATGAGCTAGTCATGAGGAGGAGAAGAAGAAGATACATTTAATGCATAACCAGATCCTGATGCTTCACAACCACAAGAAGAAAGTGCCATGCCTAAAGATGAAGGTGAAGAGTGCTCCAAATTGATGTTTTTCTTCTTCATTGCTGCTTCTAAGGCCTCCATCTTCTTAAAACATGTGGACTCTATATGGCCATCCCGATTGCAAAAGTTGCAATGTCTATCTGTCTTCTTCCCTCTGTTTTGATTTGCCTTATTATTTTGGTGATTTGATTTTTCAGTTTGCGGCTGAAATTTCTTAGGGCCCTTTTTTGGTTTAGGACCATATTGTTTAGGATACTGCTTCTTGGGATTCTTTTGATATAGTTTTTTTTGGGCTGCTAAGGCTTTCTTAGAAGCGTTTCCAGCAGTGATAAGACCAAGGTGTAAAATTTTTTCTTGTTCTCTTATCAAAGAATCACAAAAGGCATCAAAAGAGGGATTCTTGTAGGTAGTTCCTGAAGAAATGATGGCTTCTTTGGTGGAATGGGAGGTGGAAACAAATACAGAGTATGCAGGACCAAGCTTAGCAAGAATGCAATATATGAGGCTACCATCGTCCTTTTTTATCTTACAACTGTCTAAAAGAATTATGAGGGTCTTAAATTTGGACAAAAAATCTTCAATGGATGAGAAATTATTGGGGTCGAAAGTAAGCAACTCATTTTCAAGCTGGTGGGCTTGGATTTGATTTTGAACACCAAAAGCAGTTTTTTAGCTTTTCCAGGGCCTCATTGGGGGTGTCAGTGTCAAGGATATGAAATCGAAGATCTTGAGCAATGGCATGTCTATCAATCCTCGTGTTTGATCTTGTTTATTTTCCCATTTAGTAGATTTATCATCATAGAAAGGTTTATTTTCTTGTCCTGTGGCTATTCTATAAAGCTATTTACTTCTAAGTATATCTACCATGTGAGGTAGCCATTGGAAATAATTGGTGCTATTAAGAATATCTGGGCATGCACTTTACATTTTTTTTTTAAAATGTGAAGCTAAGAAAAGATGAAACTAACTGATCCAATGGAAATATCTTGAAAACTTAAGCTGTTTAAAAAAAACGGCTCGAAAAACGGCTTCCGGATGAAGAAGTTATGTCTTTGGAAAAATCTGAGTTGTAGATGCCGAATAGTTACGGGAACGAGATGAAGCGCGGCTTTCTAAAAAAAATTCCCCTTTGAACAAAAACTTTTTACAAAAGAAGCTTGAGAAGGAGACTTGAACCGAAGACCTATATTCTCATAAACTAACCCCTCACCAAGTGATATAGCAAAAGGATCATGTTATTGTATGGAAGGGGGAAGAGGGTGTTTTTTTTTTTTTTTTTTTTTTTTTTTTTGAACTCTTCGGTGTGTGTGTCTTTTCTTGCACAAAAAAACACAAAAACCAATTAAAAAAAATGAAGGGTAGAGCCTTACGGCAGAATGTTAGATTTCCGGTTAGCCTTTCCGGCAACTATCACTTTTTTCATTATGTCTAATTTTCCGAGATTGCACAAAGATGCGGGGAAAGAGCATACGTAGCAAAAAAAATCTCTTTTTTCTGTTTCTAATTTTTTGAGGTCGCATAGGGCACACAACAAAGAGCATACACAGAAAAGAGGGTATATATCCAACAAATAAATAAAACCTTAATACCAAAAATAAACAGAAAAAAAAAACCAAAATAAGCAGAACTATTAACAAATATAACTGCAAAATAGATGCTTTATACCTCCAGATCTAAACTGACATAACTTGGGCATCCAGAAACCTTTTCTCATGAAACAAAAGACTTTCCTCACTGTAACAGATGCTCTGGACACAATCGAGTAGTTTTCCAAGCCCAAAAATGTTCAAAAATAGTATATCTACAAAACGACATTCGCATGCAGTCAAACCAGCTTCAGATTTTGATCAACAACAGACGCGGCCCGCAATATAGCTCCGTTACCATGTAGGAATTTACAGGGTAAGTTCTCTAGATCAAGAACCAAAGGCCACCACTCATAAACAGATCACAAATCAGTACCCTAGTATAATCACGTGGTTAGAACCGTCAAAGAGGGTAACAATCCACGCCCTGAGCCAACGTGACCACTTCAGGGAATTTATTAATATAAAAAGAAAATTTACATATATTTCTCTCATAAACGGTTACTAGAAAAATGACCCTCCATTCTCTTTAAATAGAGATCATGGAAAAATCAGGTGTTAAGCCACAAATCAAGTGCTGTTAATATCAAGGTGAGAGATAACCCTCGGATCACTACAAATCATGATCGTCGGATTATAAGTTACAAATGTACATGGTAAAGAAACACACTTTACCTAAATCTATACTAGACTAAGTTATTCTTAACTATTTCTTATGTGTCGGAATATCCTAACATTGAGGGAGCGATGGGTCCAGTTGGAAAATCAAGTTTCAATTTTGTCAAAGAGAGCTCTCCAAGAGGATTGATTGATGGACGAGTCAATCAGTGGAGCTCCTAAGTATTTGGAAGGCAAAGAAGTAATGGAGAATCCAAGGAGGCGGGCGATAGTGCGCTGAGTAAGGGGGGAGGTGTGAAAAAAGAATATCTGCGATTTTTCAGGGTTGATCTCTATGCCTGAGGCCTCAAAGAAGGAGTCGAGAACTGATTTTAGGGATCAGGCTTCCTAAACCGAGGGGTAACCAATAATAATATTATCATCCACAAATTTCCGGTGAGAGGAGCAAGGCAGGTTGTGGAGGGGTAAACCAAGTAGGGAACCTATCTAGACAGAGCTTTTAAGAAGGCGACCCAATATTTCTGCCATAATGATGAAGATAAAGGTAGAGAGAGGGTCACCTTATCTTATGCCTCTTGAGGGGTTAAAGGTAGTAGAGGGGATGCCATTGACCAAAATGGAGAGAAATGAGGAGTTGATGAGACTCATGATCCATCGAACCGGGGTATGGCTGAAGCCAAAGGATAAAAGAACCTTTTTGACGTAGTCCCAGCTGAGTTTATCAAAAGCTTTTGATAGGTCAATTTTGAGAAGCATGCCCAGTTTTTTGGTGGTTTTGAGGGAGTGAATGACTTCATGGGTTAAAATGATGCCATCAAGAATTTTCCTTCTTTCCACATAACCTATTTGGTTCGGGGAGATGATGAGGGGAAGGAGCTTCTTAAGCCTATTAGCTATAACTTTGGAGATAATTTTGTAAATGACATTGCAGAGAGCTATAGGTCTTTACTTACTTGGCGAGGCTACATTGTCTTCTTTTGGTACCAAAGTGATGAAGGTGGCATTTAGCGTAGGTAGGAGCCAATGGGTGGAGCGTGCTTCCTCCACTATGTCTGAGACTTCATTTTGGATGGTCTCCCAGAAAAAATGGAAGAAGTTGGTGGCAAATCCATCAAGACCTGGACCTTTCCCTGCCTTCAACTAGAAGACTGCCTATTCCATCTCAGTCAAAGTGGTAGCTACGAGAAACATCCTATTGTGTTCATCTGTTATAAGCTTGGAGATGTGTTGAGTGATTTTCCTAATAGCCTCATGCCTCCAGTGGTTTGGTTCTTGAAGGATGTCCCTCAAATAATGGCGCAACTCCTCAGTGATGGCCTCTTGCATTTCTAGCCTTTCCCCAGTTTGGTTCTTGAGGGCTGTAATTATTTTGTGCATCTTGTGTTGAATGGTGGAACGATTGAAGAATTTACTATTTCTTTCTCCCTCTTTGAGCTAGTTGATTCTTGATTTTTGTCTCCAAAGGACTTCTTCCTAGTTCTGTCTTTATTCCAGCTGAATAGTTAAGTTTTTCTCCTTATTTTTTGACTTAGCTGAGCACCCCTCCTGGATAATATTTTTTTTGCAGTTTCTTCATTTTTTCCTCCAGATCTTTCTGTTCTGTGAAGATATTTCCAAAGGTTATTTTGTTCCAAACTTTCAATTTTCCTTTGAGTAGTTTCAGTTTTTTTTTGAACTGGAGAATTTTAGTACCTTGAGGAGGTGCTAAGGAGGACCACCATTTGGAAACCATTTCCTTGAACCCCGAGTGCCGAAACCAGCAGTGTTCGAATCGAAAAGGTTTAGGAGCATGCATACTTGGTTGTGCCCATTGAAGTTGTATCGGCTAGTGATCAGATCCTGCCGCCGAGATGATGGTGGCCTCTATGTCACCTCCAAGCCAGATGAGGTTTTCTGTAATGAGGAATCTATCCAATATTGAGGCTATCTAATGGGGACCTCCTCTTTTGTTGTTCCATGTGAAGATTCCATTGGAGGTGTGTAGATCTATGAGGTTGTTACCATGGATGAATTTCTTGAATCCATTACTATCTGATTCCAAATGCATCCTTCCACCTTTATTTTCCTGAAGATTGGTTATCATGTTGAAGTCTCCTCCCAAGAGCTAGAGTGGGAGGGCTCGTTGTTTGTTGATTTCCACTAGGTTTTCCAAGAGTGCCAATTTTTGTTGGGCATTTTGTGGAGAGAAGACATTTGTGAGTAGACCATGGATGTTCATGCTGATCAGGTGAAAGGTGGTCTGGATGAAGTGTCTCTTAGCATGAAATTTCTCTAAGGAGATGATTTGGGGGTTCTAGATGATTTCCAAGCCTCTAGATGCCCCATTTCCATCAACAACTATTGTATTGATTCCTTTCCAATTTTTTTTGAAGATAGTGTCCAAAGTAGTGCTAGATCATTTGGTTTATTTCATGTATAATATTGCCAGGCGATCCTCATTAATCCTTTTCTTTATGGTCATGTGGTTTGTGGGGTTGTTGAGCCCCCTTATGTTCCAAGAGATAAGCTTCATGGGATATGATTGGAGGTTAGGGCATAGAATCTAGTCAGCTTGGGGAATCGCCCAGAGTCCACCATTTCTTTCCCAATTTATATGGTTCTTTGCAGGGTTTTCCTGCCCCTTTTGCGAGACTATTTCATGAAGTATTTGGTGTTAATGAGCATACCCACTGGATACCCAGGGAGGAGAACTGCTGTGCTCTAGAGACGATTTCCTCCATTTTTTGGATTTTTTGCTTCGGGATAGATTTGTAGTCCTTATTATTACAGGCTTCCTCTAACCCTATGAGATCTAGGCCTTCCATATCTATGCTTTCTGGTTCTTCCTCCATCGCTTATGGGATCGACTCCATGATCTGTTATTTTCCCTTTAGCATATTGTTTTCCCCTTCAGTGTTTGAAGTTGATGGTTTCAAGAAGGTCTCAAGGGTGATGTTGTCCTATTGAGCCTTTGAGGACTGGGCCTACTCTGTGGAGGTATGCTTGGATTCGATGAATGGTTCGAGTTCCTTTTCATTTAGATAATTTAGGGCTGCGAAGCTATTGGTTATCTTGGGTCCTTTTTTACTCTGTTGAGGGGTAGCTCTCCTGTTGTGTTTTTTTTCTTGCTACCTTCATCAATCCTTATGCTTCATATTCATTTGATTCCTTTTTATCTATAGCTTTCTTGTTTAGGGAACAGTCTCTGAAGAGATGCCCATATTGGTGGCTCTTTCCGCATATAAAAGGAATGTGATCATTGTCCACAGTTTGTGTCCATTTGAAATATTCATGCATCAAACTTACCTCACCTTCTAGTGGTTCCATTAGGTTTATGTAGACAGATATGCATGCATAGGCTATGTAGCAGTTGATCTTGGTCTCCTCTACGATCTTGACGAACTCTCCTAGGGAATTTTTGATGTCTCTGAGGGTCAACTCATCCCAATAGTCTTAGGGGAGAGAGTAGAGCCAGATCCATACTGATGCCCAAGTGAGATCCTATTTTTCTTGGTTGAAACGCTTCGTCCAGTGTCTGAGATATAGACCTGCAATGTTGAAAAAATAGGGGCCCCCATCCATGATTTTATGTTTGTCTTGAGAGCAAGTGAAGAGTACGTTGAAGAAGCCTTTAGTACACAATTGTAGGTCAATATGGCCTTTCGGTTTCCATTTCGAGGCTATCCGTCCTTTTAGCACTTTTTCCATGGGCCAAAAGCCCATGAAATTTACTATCAGTGCGTGATCCTTCATGAACTAGATTCTTCCATTGATGTGGTGCGTTTGGAGTTCTATCAATGTTTTCTTGGATTTTTTTGGTATGCATGTTTTTGATTTAGTGTTCATTGATGTTGTTTCTTGTTCCTTTTGGTGGTTGTGTTGTGGGTGTCACCCCTTTAGCTTATTGAGATGGGCCAGAGTTGTGCTGATTGACGGTATCAACCCTTGCGGCCACCCCTATGGGTGGCTCGCCTGGGAGGGGGAGAGCAAACGTCCCCCCACTGGAGTCAGTTGTCGGTGGGCCTAAATCTGTCGAGGTAAGGAATCATGATCTATCAGTTTCGAGGAGGAGGTCTGCCTAAGGAAGCCAACGCCGAAACCAGCAAACCCTATGTTATGGAGTTTAGCGTGGTGCAGAGTTCCGCTACGATTTTTTTCTAACGAGTGTCGAGATGAGGGAAATATTATTGAGAAGAAGCCACCATTGTGTTAATAATATTAATTTTTAGGGTATGATGGTATTTCTATGGTTTATAATATTAAATTAATTTTAAATTAAAATTAATTTATAAAAACCTTATAAAATTTTTATAAAGAATTAAATAAGCTTTATTTTGAATAGATTAACAAAATCTGTTGTCAGCTCTTCTCATCATCATCCTTCACTATTTATACCTTGATCTTTGTGACCTTCTTTCATTCTTCATTCATTTCTTGTCATAAAGATGGATCCCCGTTGGGATTCGAAACGTCGACCATTGTTTTATGATACTGCGGATAACCTGGATTCTGCAATCAACGACAACCACAGAATTTTGAAAATTATAATATTAATCCTAGTGTTTAATATAAATCCCTTCGATTTGTATTCCATAATGTTTATAATATAAACTCCATGGGTTTATAATATTAATCATAGGGTTTATTACTAAGCCTAAGGTTTACAATATTAATTCCTTGTGTTTATTAATCCCTTGGGTTTATAATATTAATCTTAATGTTCATGATATGAATATTAGGGTTTAATATTTATTTTAGGGTGTATAATATCTATCTTAGGGTATATGTCCGTTGGGTTTTTAATATTAATCCCTTGGGTTTAATATTATTCCCCTGGGTTTTTACATTTAATCCCTTGGGTTTATTAATCCCATGATCTTACAATATGAAGGTTTTAATATTTTTGCATTGAAATGGTGCAAAAAATGTATCCAACCTCACATTGTGACAAAATTTCTCTCACTATGAAAATAAGCCAAACAATCATTGTTGCAATGTTACATTACATTGTATTTTATTCAATTTCACATCGTTAGATTACAAACATTGCGTTTAATACAAGGTTTAAAATATTAGGGAATTTTAATATTGATTTTATAAGATTAAAGTTTAATATTTTGTTTATAATTTGTAGTATTATGGTTTATAATATTGATGTTAGGGTTTAATATTAATCCATTGGTTTTATCTATCCCTTAGGTTTTTAATATTAATCCTTTGGGTTTAGATTAGGGTTTAATGTTTATTTTAGTGTTTATAATTATATTTACCGTAGGGATTATATCACTTGTGTTTTTAATATTAATTCCTTGTGTTTAATACAAAAATCAACCATTCTCAACCATGCTCCACCATGGTTCAACACAATATTGTCATAAAGATTCTCTCAATATGAAAATCAATCTTGGTGAGCCATGGTCCAATGTTGCATTATGAAAATTCTTCCCTTAATATGATAATCAACCATGGTGAACCATGCTTGTTTTAATGTTTATAATATCTATCTTATAGTTTATATACCTTGGATTTAAAATATTAATCCTTTGGGATTTTAGTATTAATACCTTATTTTCATTACTTCCTTGGTTCATAATATCAATCACTTGGGTTTATTAATTTAAGGGTTCATATTCCTAGGGTACAATAGTATTTCTAGGGTTTATAATATTAATACTAGGGTTTCATATAAATCCCTTGGGTTTATAATCCATTGGGTTTATAATATAAATTCCCTGGATTTATAATATTAATCCCTTGTGTTTATAATATTAATCCCTTGGGTTTATAATATTAATCTTAATGTTCATGATATGATATTAGGGTTTAATTTTTATTTTAGGGTTTATAATATTTATCTTAGGGTACATGTCCCTTGGGATTTTAATATTAATCCCTTGGGTTTAATATTATTCCCGTGGGTTTTTAGATTTAATCCATTGGGTTTATTAATCCCATGATCTTACAATATCAAGGGTATAATATTTTTGCATTGAAATGGTGCAAAAATGTATCCAACCTCACATTGTGACAAACATTGTCTCAATATGAAAATAAAGCTAACAATCATTGTTGCGATGTTACATTACATTGCAGTTTGTTCAATTTCACATTGTTAGATTACAAAAGTTGGGTTTAATACAAGGTTTAAAATATGAGGGCATTTTATTATTGAGTTTATAAGATTAAAGTTTAATATTTTGTTTATAATTTGTAGTATTATGGTTTATAATATTGATGTTAGGGTTTAATATTAATCCATTGGTTTTATCTATTCCTTAGGTTTATAATATTAATCCCTTGGGTTTAGATTAGGGTTTAATGTTTATTTTGTGTTTATAATTATATTTAACTTAGGGATTATACCCCTTGTGTTTATAATATTAATTCCTTGTGTTTAATATGAAAATCAACAATGCTCAACCATGCTCCACCATAGTTCAACGCCATATTGTGATAAAGATTCTCTCAATATGAAATAAATCATGGTGAGCCATGGTCCAATGTTGCATTATGAAAAATATTTCCTTAATATGATAATCAACCATGGTGAACCATGCTTATTTTAGTGTTTATAATATTTATCTTATAGTTTATATACCTTGGATTTACAATATTAATCCTTTGGGATTTTAGTATTAATACCTTATTTTTATTAATTCCTTGGTTCATTATCAATCACTTGGGTTTATTAATTTAAGGGTTCATATTTCTAGGGTATAATAGTATTTCTAGGGTTTTTAATATTAATACTACGGTTTCATATAAATCCCTTGGGTTTATAATATAAATTCCCTAGATTTATAATATTAATCATAGGTTTTATACTCCTAGGGTTTAATATTCACCCTAGAGTTTAATGCTAATCCGTTGGATTTATAATCCCTTAACTTTTCAATATTAATCCCTTGAGTTTATAATATTACTTGTAATGTTCATGATATGAATCTTAGGGTTTAATTTTTTTTTTAGGGTTTATAATATTTATCTTAGGGTGTATATCCATTGGGTATTTAATATCAATCCCTTAGGTTTAATATTATTCCCTTGGGTTTATAATCCCTTGGATATTTATTATTAATCCCTTGGGTTTATTAGTCTCATGAGCTTATAATATCAAGGGTTTAATACTATTACATTGAAATGGTGCAAAAATATATTCAACATCACATTGTGACAAACATTGTCTCACTACTAAAATAAGTCTAACAATCATTGTTGCATTACTTTGTATTTTATTCAATTCCACATTGTTACATTATAAAACTTGGGGGTTTAATACAACGTTTAAAATATTAGGGCATTATAATATTGACTTTAAAATATTAAAGTTTAATATTTGGTTTATAATTTGTAGTATTAGTGTTTATAAGATTTATCTTAGGGTTTAATATTAATCCTTTGGGTTTATCAATCTCTTATGTTTTAAATATTAATCCCTTGGGTTTATTAATCTATTAGGTTTTTAATATTAATCCCTTGGGTTTATTTTAAGGTTTAATGTTTATTTTAGTGTTTATAATATTAATTCCTTTTGTTTAATATGAAAATCAACCATGGTAAACCATGTTTGAATGTCACATTGTGAGAAATATTCTCTCAATATGAAAATCAATCATGGTGAGCCATGGTCCAATGTCGCATTGTGACATATATTTCCCTTATATGAAAATCGACCATGGTGAACAATGTTTTTTTTAGGGTTTATAAAATCTATGTAAGATTTTATTTACCTTGGGTTTACAATATTAATCCTTTGAATTTTTAGTATTAATCTCTAATTTTTATTAGTTCATTGGTTTATAATATCAATTAGTTGGTTTTATTAATCTAAGGGTTCACATTCCTAGGCTATAATAGTATTCCTAGGGTTTTGATGAGGCCTCAGAATTTCGTTGCAACAACATGGGGGAAAACCACCCAGTCTAGACCTTAGAGCAAGTCCTTTTCCGTTTGGTGTGGTGGCTCCGACTGGGGATAAAGGGACCAGTTTCCCAGTAAGGATTATTTTGGGGTGTGTTTTATTTATATAACATGCAAATGGGAAATGATTTTAATCTATCATATGCATTTATCTAAAAATATCTATTTAATATATACCTGGGGTGTGTCTTAGTAATGAAGATTATTTAACAGTTGAAAGAGATGAAAATTAAGTAAGGATAATTCTTTTAACAAAATAGTTTGATTAAAATAATTGTAAAATGTATATTGCATTTATGTGTGTGATTATATATATGATAAAATATCATAAACGAATATCAATATAGAAGGGAATTTAACATTCATTTATGATAACAGTTCAAATATATAATGCAGATAAAAAGATAACTATCAATTTAGAAAGACAAATTTAATATAACGTGTAGAAGTACCATATATACGAAGTTATACTAATATAAACGGAAAGTAATTTTCCACTCCTCTTTACTTTCAAGAAATTTAAAGAGTCCAATAGTGCACCATGATTTAAACAACTTCATATGTCAAAAAATAAAATATTTCGCTCCATTAATTCATCAAAGAATTTACAAACTTACATAAGTGCATTCTTTGCAAATGTTTTTGACAGATTTCAGGACCCTTCTCTAAATGCATGAGAAGTAACACATATTTCATTAAATTTCGAATTAAATAGTGGATCTAGAATTTAAAAATAACCAAAAAGCTCAATTTTAGTGTTGTCCTTGTAATAAAAAATGCCAATTTTAATGAAATAGTTTTAGGAGGGTTTAAGTACTAAACTACAATAAGTTTAAAAATAGATGATTACATAAAAATAGAGGAGGTTTCAAACAACCATCCTCGTAAGGAGAAAAATTAAACTACAATATAGGAAAATAAAGTAACAACATAACTATGAGTGTTGATCCTCCTTGTGCATTTGATCTGCAAGCTAACAAATATCTGTCATTGCCTTTAGCTGAGCTAGCTGCGAAATTCCTAACCTGCTCTGGCCCTTGAATACTGCATTCGAAAGAACTCATTGTGACTTTGTTGTTTAATTAGTTAATGACTACAAGGTTAAGCACTGATGATAAGGTTTGATCACAAAATCCTTGTAATTTTCTTGATCAAACTTATTTCACTTTTTAATCATTTCCTCCTACATATTTGTCCTTTGTTTCCATTATGCTTCTATTGGCTTGATTTCTGAAAGCACTTCAGTTGTGGGTTATTTAATAATCTCAACTTTCAAAATTTGTTCATTAAGAAATTCAGTAATTTCATTTGTTAACCATGATGCCTTTGCCCCTGCCTTTTCTTCTTGTCTCACCTGTACTTCTCAATCCTTAAATAAAATATCCTTGTGAAATTTATCTATCTAAGGTAGCTCAACTTTCTTTCCTGATTAAGATATTTTCCACTGAATGAACTCATTAATATTCTTATCAGGATTTTGATTGTATCACAGTAAGAGCAGGTAATTGAAGCTTGTTGAAAAAATGTTTCTTGTTGTTTCTTTAGCTTTGTATTCATTTCCAGTGCTTCTCTTATGAATAACTCTACTTGAGGCTGGCTTTTTAATTTGTTCATTTTTTCTATGTAATCTGCACCTGGTGTTGTAAATTCATTATTTCAAAATCCTCTTGAAACTGAGACATATTCAATTCCATCTACTTGTTGCATTTAAACTTTTACTACTCTAACACTCTCTCTAACTCTTGTAATTTGTCTTCTTTTTTCTTTAGTAGAAGTTATACCTCAGTGGATTTATCAATGATGGCAGTAGCATATGCTTCTGCATATTGTGATAACTTAGTTAGATGTTCTGTCGGATCAGCGAAAGGGTCTTTCCATAGAATGCCAAGAGATTTATTCATAAGATTAGAAATTTTTTCATCCATTATTCTCCTATTTCTTCTCTTAACTACAGCCTTATGTCTAGGACTATAGAAGACATCAAGTGAGGGTATCTATTCAATATGTAAAACAATCTGCAATGTAGGGTGTGCCAGAATAATCTCTTAATCATGAAATTCAGGTACCTACTGTAGCGGAATTGCAGTTTCCACTAAATTCTGAGAATGCTCTGGCATTTTAAAACTTGTGGATTTACCAATATTAGGCTTTAGCTGTGGTGTTTGCAGTGCCTTGGAAAACATTTCCCATTCATTCTTCAAATATTTTAGCTGAGACTTCTCTGCCTCATCGGGTGTATTCTGGATCTGTTGAATATTACATGAGAAGATGATCCAGCTCCATTAATTCCTCATTCCATTTTCAGTTAAATCCCTTTTATTACTTTATCAGTTATTTTATCGGGGGTCTCATTACTGTTTTCAGATCCATTATGAGAGTGATTTGAATTCTGAGAATTACGTTGTGGTTTTCGTGACTCATGATTATATTTATCTTGGGATTCATCTTCAAAAATTTCTCTGGCTTCATTATCTAGGCTAATGCTTGGAGTTGGTCTGTTGACATCTTCAATAAAAAATAAATCCAAAGGAATTATTTCTAGCCTCTTATTTCTATATGTTTGGAAAGCTTAAAAGTCATTTTGATTGAGCTCACTCGATGCATTTTTATTACATTTGTGAATTTCTCCATGCCTTGAAATAAATCATCAAATATATCTGCCTCATTTAAGAAAGGTTTCAATTTGAGCTCAGTGGTGAAATTCTTAATCATATCATTGGGGTCGTATGGCCTCTTTTTCATTAAAGCCAAATTTAATATAGTAACATTTGAAACTTCGTTGAATGTATGACCAATATAAAAAAGTGAAAAAGTACTGCACTGTAAATGGAAATTAGGCCAAATGGCCTTCTTGGCATCTTTGACTTGCTCAAAAATACCACTTACTACAATTTGGTCAGAAATTTCCCTAGCTGGTAGCTTATTAAGAACATAATAGGGAAAAACTTGGGGAGAAGCATGACTCCCAAAAACTCTGATATAGGTGAAATTCTCTTCGGAAAACCATCTAGAAATGGTCAAATTTCTATACAAGCATCTTTACAAATCCTAGGGGCTTTCTCATTTAAGGTAAATTGATGCATAGGTAACATGACTCCATTGCAAATTTTATAAAAGTGTAAATGAAAATTTTACTCCCAAGGGGCTCTGTGGTAAAAATGAATTGGAGTGGGGTCTTGGATTGTCCATTTCCATCCCATGGTAGGAAAATTTGAACAAAATAAAATTGCATCCATAACATAAGCACTCATGTAAAAGGGGGGTATTTCCCTAGAGGAAACACTTCTTACTTCTATAATCCATGATATTTCTGGCCATATTATCAGACAATATATTCTCCCAATTCATAACTGAAGAAATGATGATTTCATCAATTAACAGGACCCAGTATACAGAAAACCAAGAAGTATCTAGCATTGAAAACAATCTACATAACATTCCAGTAGCATAACAATAAGGGGAGGGTAATTGTGCTCTTGGATACATATATAGTTTGTCATTTTTTAGCTTGCCTTGGTCATCCTTCCATCCTTTTATAACTTTCAACAGTTCTATATGTTTCTTTGTAAATATTTGGACAAAATCTTTGTCATAATTCTCCTGTGGTATGGGTAAGTGGTACATTGTCCTCAAATATTCTGCAATGAATGAACCAATATTCTCCAACTTTGAATTCTTAAATGTCCTATCTACTATGTTAAGGTGTTCAATTACCCACTTTATCATATCTGTGTAGGGGAGAATCTCCTGCCTTGTTGCTAGTTTGTGAATAAATGGGCATGCAACGTCAAAGTACGATGGGTCCGAGGAAACTAACGTGACTACTGTAGCTATTTTGACTATTACCCTTGGTTGTTCATCTTCAAAGAGTCAGTACATTGCATCCCATGAGGAACTACCAAAATCCTTGTTGCAGGTCGTATGTGAGAATAATGGAGACATGTCTGAGTCTCCAACAACTTATGTTTGGGGAATTTCCTTTCCTTTCTTTGCCATTCAAGTTATCCTCGCTCCGTTAGCCGGTTTCCTGAATTCAGGTGAACAAAGAAAAATTAGATCTAAGATGAATGGAGAGAAGATAGAGATAAAACAATACAATAAAAAATTCGACGCTCAATTATTCAAAAGACGCTCGAAGTAGATATCAATTTTTTGAACCTAACTCCCATTAAGTGTCGTTAATCACCCATAATTCTTCCTATCAAATCTCTTACACACCCTTACGTAATATGTCTAATCTATCAATTTAAGACGTTAGATCTTATATTCGGTTGATTAGATATAAATAATTTTTCAAAATTGAGTAATAAGTATCAATATCACATATCACAACTCTAAATTGTTACCATCAGTTACGTTTTTCGTCACTAATGAATTTCACGAAATGCAATCTGCGCAAATCGTAGATCACAATTTTCATGCGGTAATAAACTTTACATTTGGTTATTCATTGAGAAATGTGAAGTGCGCTAAGGAATCATGCTGATGTGCTTTATCAGATCATTGAAGCTTTATATTTTTTTCTTTTATTGATTCGCCAGGTCTGGTTCATCCCAATCTTTACCGAATTGCCATAAGTTGATTGTTTTAAAAGGCACGATGTGATTTATTTTTAAAGGGGGGTTTAAAGTATTTGAAACAGGAATTATATATGACTCACAAAATGTTCTAGCACATATCACAGTTTGCAAAACTTATATATGTTTTAACTTATTCGACTTGTAAGCCATGAGATTTGCGATGAGCGCTTTTAAAATTAAAGAGAAATGGGAAAACAATTTATTTCCTAAAGTTTTATACTTGGGCTAATATAAAATCAAGTTCATAAACTTATATTTATTTTTAAAGGTCCCCATTTATTGAAATTAAATGGGGGTTGTTGTATAGTACAACAATTAGCGATTCACTTGGGAGAACCAACTATCTTTGATTACTTTTTCGAAATTTATAAAAACTTTTTCGAAATAAAAATAGTTGCACGAATGAATTTCAATAAATAAAATCTCACTAAGCAATAAAATATCTCTTAGTTATAATTTGTAAGAATTCCTCTTTTTAAAAAATAAAAGGAAAAGTATGAATATCTATATCATTCTTTACTAAGTTCAAAAATATGAAGCAGGAGGCTATTTCAAATTAGATTTATAAATATACAGTCTTTTATCACGGGTAGAGCCTCTGATCCAATAGGAAA
Organism: Pinus albicaulis; assembly: GCA_034641835.2. Lineage (NCBI taxonomy): Eukaryota > Viridiplantae > Streptophyta > Pinopsida > Pinales > Pinaceae > Pinus > Pinus albicaulis. The sequence continues at coordinate 990,619,313 of CM076579.1, read as the reverse complement.
TTTAAGCTCTTGGCAGGGTTACATTTTACCTAGCAAAGATTCCTTGTCCCATCCAGTGAATTTTATAATTTTCAAAAGTAAGTTAAATTTTATATCTGTGATCTCTTTTGGAACTTGTTTTCTTTTATGTAGATATTTTCTATTGTAATTTTTTTATCACTTAAAATCCATTGTCTTGGCTTGGTAACCAAATATTGACAACACCATTCACTGGTTGTAATTAAACTGATCAAGCTACCTCTTGATGACATCCCTTGTCCGTTTGATATAATCTCAACTCATTAACCTATTTTGGTAGGCAGTATTCGTAATGCCAGTTCAACTATTTCTCTATGAACATGGTAGACAAGCTCTTGATAGGACCTATTATATTCTAAGATTTTTAGCATGATTTTTTGAATTTCATTCTAAAATTTGATAAGTCTCCCAGATGGGGTGAATCATTGGTCCTTTTGAGAATTCTGGATGATAATTTTGAGAGTTTCAAGATTGCTTATCTGTAAAAGACTCTTTACTATGTTAAAGATTCTTTTCTTGACTGATAACAGAGTAACCATGCTTTATAAATGTGGGAGTTAGTTAGAGAATAAATAAATTCACTGAAATTGAATCTTTTAGTGAAATATAATATATTTGATATTAGAATCTTTAGATTGTTTCCTTAACAATTATTATTTCTATAAGCGATAAATCAAAAATATTTTTCTGAGATGATTACCTGAAAATCCACAAATCAATACTATTCAAATTTTATTTTCTTAACGAAAAGAAAATACATTAATATACAGGGAATAGAAGGGGTTACCTCCTTTGAAAAGTATTTCTTTAAAATTTGTCCATTAACGGGAAAAGAATATGTTTTGCCTAATAGATCTTGCAATAAAAATGTTGATGGGCCTATTTCTTCAATGATTTGAAATGGACGTAGCCATAGTCTTTAAACTTTGGTGTGTTTACCTTTTTCCTCACGTGCTTTATCCTATTTCAATACCATATCACCAATTTGAAAGTTTTTTGGAGTGACAGAAGTTGTATCAAATAAAGCTTTAACTATCTGCTGATAATGTGCATGAGTAACTTTAGCTTTTTCTCTTTCTTCTTCAAGCTTAAGAATTTGAAATTGTCTTTTTGCAAGGAAGAATAAGGGGATTCATCAATAAATTGAACTAATGCAAGAGAAGGAATAACTACATTGATAGGAAGAAAAACTCCTCTTCCATAAGGCCTTTATTTGTGGATTCTTCTAAACCATTTCCTTGTGGATAATAATTAACAAAATAATTAAGTTTAAAACCTTGTTTGATTGCAAATTATATCATAGTAGCTCCTGAGAAATAAAATGCATTATCGAACATTAAAATAGTGGGTAAAGAAAACCTAGTTATTATAAATTTATCAATGAACTCAGTAATATTCTTAGAGTTAGCTACCTTTAGTGGAATTTCCTCCACCCATTTAGTAAAATAATATGTAGCTATGAGAATATATTTATGTTGTTTGGAAAAGTTAGGAACGATCTCGCTGATTATATATAATCCCCATTGTTCAAATGGTTGTTCGATATTAACTGGTTGTAATGGGAAGGTTGGCTTCCTTTGTCTTCCGGATGCACTTTGACAAGCTTTGAATTTTCTTACATATTCATGAGAATCTTTGAAAACTATATGCCAATAGTAACTTGCATGCAAGATTTTATGTGTTGTTGTATTCCTTCCAAAATTTCCTTCAGCTAGTCCATCATGGAGTTCCTACAAATATTTCTCTGCTTCAGTTTTCTCTAAGAATATTAATAACATGGAATCAAATTTTATTCTAAACAATACATCATTGATTATTTCATATTTCTTAGCCTTTAATCTCAAGGCATATTTTTTTTTTTTATAACTGAGCTCATTTGGGGCATATCCATTTTTCAAGTAAAACTTGAGATCAGCGTATTGAGACTGTACATCATTGAGGCTTACCTCTAATATTTGCACATTATTACCTGAATCTGACTTTTACGATAAATGGGACACTCCTGTTATCATTCTGCAAAAACCTTGACCTCTAATAATTTTAGAAGGTCTAATTTCTACATCATATTCTTGTAAAGAAGTAACCCAGCTAGCCCTTTTCTCTCCTAATTCTCTTTGCATCAATAGTTGTCTCACTGCAGAGAATGGGACTATTATTTTGGTGTGAGTTTTGAGGAGAAATGGCCTAAAATGGTTTATAGCTTTAAATACAAAAAAATCTTGTTTCTTAACAGATGAATGATGTAGTTCTGCACCTTTCAAATTGGAACTAAAAAATGATATCGATGCTTCAATTTTTTGGTCATTAAGCTGTGTCAGAACAACAACATAAGACGTATATGATGATAAGGTATATAAAGTAAAAGGATTAATAAAATTGGGGGTAGTCATAAATGGAGCATTGATAATAGATTGTTTGATTAAATCAAATGCTTCTCTTTCTTTATGTCCCCACTTAAAGACTGAATTTTTCTTAATCATGGTTTGCAAAGGTAAAACTATTTGCGAAAATTTAGGGACAAATATGTTTACAAAATTTATCTGTGCAAGAAATGACCGCATATTTTTCTTGTTATGAGGAAAAGAAATTCCTTTAATCTCTTCGATTATTTCAGGATCAATATAGATACCTCTCTTAGACACAATGAATCCTAAAAATTTTCCTTCATCTAAAGCAAAATATGAATTCTTTGGGTTTAATGAAATTCCATACTTCTTACATCGCTCAAGGACTTGTTTTAGGTCATTCGCATGATTGGTTTCTTGTCTAGAAAATACTGTAATGTCATCTAGATAAATAACGACTGATTTGTTAATGATTCCTCTAAAATTTGTGTCCATGGCTCTTTCAAAAGTGGCACCTGCATTGATTAACCCAAATGGCATCTTTTTATAGGCATAAGTTCCCCACTTAGTCGTGAATGTGGTCTTTAATTTGTCATCTGAATGTACGAGGATTTGCTTATATCCCATAAATACATCTAGAAAAGACATAAGTTCAGAACCAACTACTGTTTGTAGCACTTGTTCCATGGTTGCTAATGGAAAATTGTCTTTTTGACATGCTTTGCTCAAATTTATAAAATCGATGCAGATCCTAATGTCACCATTTTTCTTCCTGACAAGAAATAAATTTGAAACCCATTTAGAATGTCTAACTGGAAATATGATCTTTACTTTGAGGAGTTTATTCAACTTTGTTTTGATTTTATTTTTTAAGATTCGGTTGAATTTTCCTCAACTTTTGTTGTATTGGTTTCTCATATGAAATCATAGGAATAGTGTGTTGAATAAAAGAAGTGTCATATGTTTTAAGATCAGTGTAATCCCAAGAAAAAACGCTTTTTTAAGTCCTTAATAACTTGGAAAATGATAATCTTTCATCAGAAGATAGACCAAGAGAAAAATTGACATTTTGTGGTTTATCATCAGTTCCGAGATTTACTAACTCAAAGCTTAAGGTTGAACTTAAAGTTTTAGAATTAGTAACTCTTTTAAACTTAGTAACTAATTCAATAAGGTTGAGCATTAAAATTTCCAAGAAATGATTCTGCCAAGTAATTTTCAATAATATTATTATTGAATGCTACTAGCTTGTTTATCCCTTCAAGATCAATGACTGTATGCTTCATGAATTTCTCTCAGTCTACCCGGATTTGATTTGTCTTTCCATTGTGTGGCAGCCACATATGTGACCAGTCTGTTGCAAAATATCCATGAAGATTTTCAAAATAGTCTCTACTTAACACTAAACAGTAAAACTCAGGAATATCAACCACCAATATATCAATTATTTGGGAAACCTTAGGGTTTGATGAAAATATGATAGAGAGAATTTATTTCTCCTACAACCTCTACTTTATTTCTATCAAGTTGCATTATATAAATAGGAGAAATCTGTGGATTTATGTTCAACTTAGCACATACTAATTTTAACATGATATTAGAGGAAATTTGTGAGTCTATTAAACAATTATGAACATTTTTATTATAGATCTCATAGGTTAAAATAAATGGAGGAGTACGAGAGATGGATCAATCACCTATCATAATCAAATCTGTATCATCTATTTTAGTTGAAGGAGAAGGGGTTTTACCCATTTGATTAGCAGCTTGGACTACTACTAGGGTAGGTAAGGCTGAAGCGAGATCTGCATTCAAATCTCTGAGTAAGATTTTATGTTGTTGCTTTAACTTATTAAGTTCATGAATTGAAATGTTGGCCCTGGTATTTTTCATATCTTAAACTACATTATACTCAATGGTGTCAGAGACTACCATTGTCTTTTATGTAGGTAGAACATATGAAGTAGCAGGGTTTATTTGTGGAGCCTTAAGTCTAGACTGTATTCTTATTATTTTAATTTAGCGGGCGTTAAATTATTATGTTTTTTATTTGGTTGTGTTGCTTCAGTGGTATTATTTCTCCTTGTACTTAGAGGTAAAGCTTCTTGGTGTTCCTCATTTGGTAGGATAAAATCCCACATTCCATTTAGTTCAACTTCTTCTTCTAGTTTAGTTTCTTCTACTTCCATTTTCTCCTCTGTTGTATCTTGCTCAGACTTGACATTAGATATGATATTGGGCAATTGAGAATTCAAAGAATGGTTTTTCTTGAAGGGTTTCAAACTCTTTTTTGAACTAGAACTTTCAGCAACTTGTTTCTTGATAACTACCATTTCATTTGTCATAGTATTTAAAACTTTCTTAAAAACTTCTACATTGAAAGCAGGGAAAATTTTAAGGATGGGAAATTATTTTGAAGTTTAAAACATTGACGAATCTCACTAGTCCCTAATATGAAAAGTTTAAAATGTTAATTGATATATTTGTAAAACTATTCAAATTTATAATTATTTTCTATATATTCTCTATAAAATGTTGGCGACTTTTAAGTTAAAATAATTTTATATTATAAAATTTGGGTGAATCATTATTATAAAAAATGGAAATTGGTGAAATTTTTTTTTCGAGAAAACATGGAAAATTAGCCCACCTACAAATATTAGCCCCTAAAATTTTCCATGATCGAAAGGGTCTCTGGATAGCTTCGTTTTTTAATCATCTTTGAATGATACTTTCTTTGATTTCCTATGTCTTTGGGAATTCTTATTTTCAAGAGAAATTATGTGTTTCTCTACAGATAAATATTCCTTCATACTTTCTACCAATGTTGGAAATTTTTCTCTATCAACAAAAATGGCTATATTAGATGGGAGAGATGAAATATACCACTCAATTTGAACTTCTGCACCAAGAATCGATGTAGCATGAGTTTTATTGAGTAATTTATTAAATATTGAATTAAAATAGTTTATTTTCTCCCCTGTTTTAGCATTTAGAATTGATTAATCATTGATGAGTGATGCAGTGGTTCTGTCATCTCCAAACTTAGCTAAAATTTGTTCTTCGAACATATTCCAGGTAGCTATAGAGCGGGCAGGTAATCAAAAGTAACAGGATCTTGTAGATCTTGTGAGTATCAGGAAATAATCTTAGGACACAATATTCTTCAACCACCTCCTTTAAATTAATGGCTCACAAGTAATTATGAATGTGTTCTTCAGCTGGAATACCATCACCAGGATTAAATTTAGGGAACCATCGTTCAGGATATTTTGGGAGACGATGAAGAGGAGCAGGCATTTGTACAAACCCTGGATTGCTCCATTGTTGTATATTTGGTGGAGGTACTTGGCCTACCATTGGACCTTGGGTGCAGGTGATGGATTGTGTTCGAGTTTAAGAAGAGGCAGACTAAGTGCTATAACTAGTTGAAGGAGTAGTAGTTTGTGTACCGAAACTAGTTAAAGTAACACTAATTGTTGGAATGGAAGTTGTCGAGGTGAGTGGAGTTAATGGAGGTGAATGGGGTGGATTATTTGATAATATCACGATGGTGATTGACTCTGATTCAGTTTTCTTTGTCTTCCTTCGAGAAGTATCGATGGGAAATTCAAAAGGAGGAATTCATGTCTTTTTATTTTTTGATCGAGTTAATATTCTTCTGGGTTGTAAAGATGATGAAACACAATTCTCGGATGATTGAGAAGTTTCAAGCTTTTCAGCAGAAATGGATACTCTCTTTAAATTTTCTATCAAAGGCTAAACTTCTGGGGAATTTTGATGAAAATTCGGAGATAGTATGGGTAGAGTTTCACTAGGAGACTTAGGAGAAGGATTTTCAATTTCAAATCTTGAAGATTTAGATCTAGCTAATGTTCTAGAAGTTGAAGGGGATATAGAGGGAGAGAGACTCATAGATTGACTTTTAGATTGATAAAATATTCTTTCCATTCACAATTTTCCCTCCTTCTAGCGCTAAAATGTTGAGGCCTCAGAATTCCATTGCAACAACGTGGGGGAAAACCACCTAATCCAATCCTTAGAGCAAGACCTTTTCCGTTTGGTGTGGTGGCTCTGACTGGGGATAAAGGGACCAGTTTCCTAATAAGGATGATTTTGGGGTGCGTTTTTTTATATAACATACAAATGGGAAATGATTTTAATCTATCATATGCATTTATCTAAAACTATATATTTTACTATATACCTGGGGTGTTTCTTCCTTTGTTCAATCTAAAAAGATATATTCCAACTATTAGTACTGAAGATTATTTAACAATTGAAAGAGATGAAAATTATGTAAAGATAATTCTTTTAACAAAATAGTTTGATTAAAAGAATTGTGAAATGTATATCACATCTATGTGTGTGATTATATACAAGATAAGAGATCATAAACCAATATCAGTATAGAAGTTCATTTAACATTCATTTATGATAACAGTTCAAATATATAATGCAGATAAAAATATAACTGTCAATTTAGAAAGAAAAAATTAATATAACGTGTATAAGTACCATATATACGAAGTTCTACTCATATAAACTGACAGTAAATTTTTGCATCTCTTCACTCTCAAGAAATTTTAGTGCAAAATTAGTTAAACAACTTCAAATGTCAAAATATACCAGATTTTGTTCCATTAATCAATCAAAGCATTTAAAAACTCACAAAACTGCATTCTTTGGAAGTGTTTTCGACAAATTTCTAGACCCTTCTATAAATTCATGAGAAGGTTTTAGATACTAAACTACAACATGCTTAAAAGTAGATTATTACATTTAAATAGAGGAGGTTTCAAACAACCGTCCTCGTACAGAGAAAACTTAAACTACAATATAGGAAAATAAAGTAACAACATAACTATGAGAGTTGATCCTCCTTGTGCATTTGATCTCAAACGTAACAAATATTCACCATTGGCTTTAGCTGAGCTGGCTATGAAATTCCTGATCTAATCTGGCCCTTGAATACTCCATTCCAAAGTACTAGCTGCGACTTATTTCTTGAATCAGTTAATGGCTACAAGTTTAGTCACTAATGATAACGTTTGATCAGAAAATTCCAGTAATTTTCTTGATCAAACTTATTTACTTTTTTAATCATTTCCTCCTGCATCTTTGTCCTTTGTTTCCACTGTGCTTCTAATGGCTTGATTTCTTAAAGAACTTTGGTTGTGGATTATTTAATGATCTCAACTTCCAAAAGTTGTTCATTCATAGATTTAGTAATTTCATTTGTTAACCTTGATGCCTTTTCCAGTGGCTTTTCAGCTTGTCTCAAGTGTACTTCCAAATCCTTAAATAAAATATTCTTGTGAAATTTATCTATCTGAAGTAGGTTAGCTTTCTTTCCTTAGCCATATCTTTCCCACTGAATGAAATCATTAATCTTCTTCTCAATTTTATCACAATCAATTCTCCAAATAGCCACTTGCTATATCAGTATTTTGCATGTATCACAGTAAGAGCTCGTGATTGATGCTTGTTGACAAAATGTTTCTTGTTGCTGCTTTATCTTTGCATTCATTTCCAGTGCTTCTCTTATGAACAACTCTACTTGAGGCTCGTTTTCTAATTTGTTCATTGTTGCATCAAGTTGTGTTTCTTTCTCTGTAACATGCACATGATCTTGTAAATTCATTCTTTCAAAATCCTTTTAAAATTGAGACATCTTCAATTCCATCTGCCTGTTGGAGTTAAACCTTTCCTTCTCTAACAGTCTCTCTAACTCTTGTACTTTATCTTCTCTTTTCTTCAGTAGAATTTTTACCTCGGTGGCTTTATCAATGGTGGCAGTAGCATATGCTCCTGCAGATAGCTTAGTTAGATATTATGTAGGATCAACAAAAGGGTCTTTCCATATAACGTAAACATATTCATTCATAAGATTAGAAATTGTTTCATCCATTCTTCTCCTCTTTCTTCTCTTAATTAAAACCTTATGACATAAGACATCAAGTGAGGGTATTTCTTCAATCTGTAAAACAATTTTCTCTGTAGGGTATGCCGGAATGATCTTTTGATCGTGAACTTCAAGTACCTGCTATAGCAGAATTGCAGTTTCCACTAAATTATGAGAATGCTTTGGCGTTTGAAAAATTATGGATTCACCAATATTAGGCTTTGGTTGTCGTGCTTGTAGTGCCTTGGAAAAATTTTCCCATTCATTCTTCAAATATTTTGGCTAAGACTGCTCTGCCTGATCGGGTGTATTCTGGATATGATGAGTTGTTGAGAAGATGATCCAAATCCATTAATCCCTCCTTCCGTTTGCATTTCAATCCATTTAATTTATCGATTATTTTATCGGGGCTCTCATTCCTATTTTCGAATTCATCATCAGAGTGATCCGAATTCTGAGACTTATGTTGTGATTTCCTTGACTCATAATTAGATTTATCTTGGGATTCATCTCCATACATTTCTTTAGCTTCATTATGAAGTTTAATGCTTGTATTTGGTCTCTTGACATCTTTAATAAACAACAAATCCAAAGTAATTTGTTCTATCCTCTTATTTCTATATGTTTGGAGAGCTTCAAAGTCATTTTGAGTGAGCTGACTGAATGCATTTTTCAGTACATTTATAAATTTCTGTATGCCTTGAAATAAATCATCAAATATATCTATCTCATTTAAGAAAGGTTTCAATTTAAGCTTCGTGGTGAAATCCTTAATCACACCATTAGGGTCGTATGGCCTCTTTGGCATTACAACCAAATTTAATAAAATAAAATTTGAAGCTTCGTTAAATGTATGACCAATATCAGAAATTGCAAAAGTACTGCATTGCAAAGGGAAATGAGGCCAAATGGCCTTCCTGGCATCTTTGAGTTGCCTAGAAATACCACTTACTAGAAGTTGGTAAGCGATTTCCCTAGCTAGTAGCTTATGAGGAACATCATAGGGAAAAACATGATGGGGAGAAGCATTACTCCCGAAAACTCTGATATAGGTGAAATTCTCTTCGGAAAACCATCTGGAAATGGGAAAAATGTCTTTACTAGCCCCTTTATAAATCCTAGGGGATTTCTCATTAAAGACAATATGATACATAGGTAAAATGACTCCATTGCAAATTTTATAAAAGTGTAAATGAAAATCTGACTCCCAAAGTGCTCTGTGGTAAAAATGGATTGGAGTGGAGTCTTGGGTTGTCCATTTCCATCCCATGGTAGGGAAAATGGAACAAAAGAAAATTGTGTCCATAACATAGGCACTCATGTAAAAAGGGGGTATTTCCATAGAGGAAACACTTCTTTTACTTCTATAATCCATGATATTTATGGTTATATTATCAGACAAGATATTCGCCCAGTTCATAATTTTATAATTAACGATTGCGTTAATTAACCGGACCCAATGTATTGAAAACCTAGTAGTATCTGGCTTTGCAAACAATCTACATAACATTCTAGCAGCATAGCAATAAGGGGAGGGTAATTGTGTTATCGAGTACATACTGAGTTTGTCTCGTTTCATCTTTACTTGGTCATCCTTCCATCCCTTTATAAATTTCATCAGGTTTGTATATTTTTTTGTAAATCTTTGGACAAAACCTTTATCCTAATTCTGTTGCGGTATGGGTAAGTGGTACATTGTCCTCAAATATTCTGCAGTGAATGAACCAATATGCTCCAACTCTGAATTCTTAAATGTGTAATCTGCTATGTTAAGGTGGTCAATTACTCACTTTACCATATCTGTGTAGAGGAGAATCTTCAACCTCGTTTCTACTTTGTAAATAAATGAGCATGCAATGTCGAAGTAGGACGAGTCCGAGGGAACTCGTGTGTCTGTTGTAGAAATTTGGACTATTACCCTTGGTTGTTCATCTTCAAAGAGTCCGTACATTTCTTCCCATGAGGAACTGTCGCAATCCTTGTTGCAAGCCGTATCTAAGAATAATGGAGACATGTTTGAGTCTTCAACAACTGATGTTTTGGAAATTTCCTTGCCTTTATTTGTCATTCAAATTATCCTCACTCCATTAAGCGGTTTCCTGAATTCAAGTGATCAAAGAAAACACAGATCTAAGATGAATGGATAGAAGGACATAGCTAAACAATATAATAAAAAATCTGGTGCTCAATTATTCAAAACACACTCGAATTAGATATCAATATTTTGAATGTTACTTCCATTAAATGTCATTAATCACCCATAATTCTTCCTATCAAATATCTTACACGCCTTTAGGTAATATGTCCAATCTATAAATTTAAGACTTTAGATCTTATATCCAGTTCATTAGTTATAAATCATTTTGCGAACTTGAGTAATCAGTATCAATATTGCATATCGCAACTCTAAACCGTTACCATTACTTATGTTATTTGTCACTAATGAGTTTCACGAAATGCGATCTGTGCAATTTGCAAATCACAATTTTCATGCAGTTATAAACTTTACATTTTCTTATTCGCTGCAAAATGTGAAGTGCACTAAGGAATCACGTTGATGCGCATTATCGCATCTTTGAAATTTTATAATTGTTGCTTTTATTGATTCGTTGAGTCTGATTCATCGAAATATTTATTGAATTTCCATAATTTAATTGTTTTAAAAGGCGTGATGCGATTTACTTTTAAAGGGGGGTTTAAAGCATTTGAAACAATAATTCTATATGACTCGAAAAAGGTTGTAGTGCATATCGAAGTTCACAAAACTTATATATGTTTTAACTTATTCGGCTTGTAAGTTATGCGATTTGCGATGAGCGCTTTTAAAATCAAAGCGAAAAGGGAAAAAGCTTTATTTGCTAAAGTTTTAGACTCGAGCTAAGCTAAAATCAAGTTTATAAATTTCTATTTATTTTTAAAGGGTCCCCATTTATTGAAAGTAAATGGGTGGTGTAGTATAGTACAATAGGTTTATAATATTTACTCTAGGGTTTAATATAAATCCCTTGGGGTTTAAAATGCATCGGATTTATAATATAAATTCCTTGGGTTATAATATTATTGATATGGTTTATATTCGTAGGGTTTAATATTAGGCCTAGGGTTGACAATATCAATCCCTTGGGATTTATTAATATTAGGGTTTATATTCCTAGGATTTAATATTCACCCTAGGGTTTAATGTTTTTTTTTGGGTTTCTAATCCCCTAAGTTGTTAATATTAATCCCTTGGGTTTATAATATTAATCGTAACGTTCATGATACGAATTTCAGGGTTTAATTTTTATTTTAGGGTTTATAATATTTATCTTATGGTGTATATCCCTTGGGTTTTTAATATTAATCCCTTGGGTTTATAGTATTACTCCCTTGGGTTTATTAGTCCCATGAGCTTATAATATCAAGGGTTTAATAATGTTGCATTGAAATGGTGCAAAAAATGTATCCAACACCACATTGTGACAAACATTGTCTAGCTATGAAAATAAGTCTAACAATCATTGTTGCAATGTGACATTACATTGTATTTGATTCAATGCCACATTGTTACATTGCAAATTGGGTTTAATACAAGGTTTATAATATTATGGCCTTTTAATATTCGGTTTATAACATAAAGTTTAATATTGTGTTTATAATTTGTAGTATTAGAGTTTATAATATTGATCTTAGGGTTTAATATTAATCCCTTCAATTTATCAATATTTTAAATTTTTAATATTAATCCATTGGGTTTGTATTAGGGTTTAATATTTATTTTAGGGTTTATAATATTTACCTTAGGGTTTATATCCCTTGGGTTTATAATATTAATTCCTCGTGGTTAATATTATTCCCAGAAGTTTTAATCCCTTGGGTTTATCAATCCCTTACATTTATGATATCAATCCATTGAGTTTATTTATCTAAGGATTCGTATTTGTAGGGTATAATATTATTCATAAGGTTTATAATATTAATCATAGTGTTTAACTTAAATCTCTTGGGTTTATAATACAAATTCCTTAGGTTCATTAATCCCTTCAATTAGAATATTAATATCTTTGGTTTTTCTTACTGGTTCCTCGAGTTTTAAATATTAAAACCTTGGGTTTCAAATATTAATCATTTGTGTTTATAATTTGTAATATTAATCTCTTGGATTTATAATTTTCAATATTAAGGCTTGTAATATTAATTCCTTGGGTCTATAATACTAATCCCTTTGGCTTACCAATCTATTGAGCTTATAAAATTAATATGTTGTTAGGTTCATTAATCTCTTGTTTATGATATTAATCCCTTGGGTTTTTAATCCATATGTTTTATAATATTAAATTCATGGGTTTATAATATTAATAATTAGTTGAGTTCATTAATCCTTTCGGTTTTTGACCCCTAGGGTTTGTAATATTAATCCTTTGTGTTTATCGATAGCTTGTGATAATATCCCCAAAGTTTATAATATCAATGATTGGGTTGCTAATATTAATAATTATTTGAGTTTATCAATCCTTTGGGTTTGTAATGTTAATCACTTGGGTTTATTAATCCCTTCTTATTTTAATATTAATCTCTTAGAATTTTAACCTGAATAATCCCTTCTATTTATCAATTCCTTATGTTTATAATATTTATCCCTTGGGTTTACAATATTAATCTATTTGGTTTAACATAATTATCCTTTTACTAGCAATAATTATAAGCCTTTTTAATATTTATAATTATTAATATTGATTAATAATACATATTTAATAATTTATAATTAGTAATCATTATTAATAATTATTAATATTATAAATATTATAAATATTATCTTTAATATATATATATATATATATATATATATATGATTATTACCAAAGTTATATTATTGCATTTATAAAATTAATCTCTTAGATTTATAATTTTAAGGCCTGTAACGTTTATAATAAATATTTTGGGTTTAACACTAAGGTTTATAATCTTAGGTCTATAATAGAGCTTGAGTGGACCTAATGGTTAAGAGCATGTGTTTTCTCCTAAGAGATCACAAGTTCATAACTAGGGGGGTAGAGTATGTATGTCTTCGTAGACTTAACAGTTAAATTGTTGTGCTAAGGTGTTGTCTCACAAATAAGGGGGTATCATACACCAATTTGGATAATAATAAAAATAATAATATTAATCCTTCGAATTTATTTCCCTTGGGGTTTATAATATTAATTATTGGGTTTATAATATAGTGATTTTTAATATTGAGTTTATAATATCTCATTTAGTATACAGGTTTGAAATATTGGATTTACTAATCTTAAAAGTTTATAAATGTATATTAATCATTAAAATAATAGTAAGAGATAAATAAATATTATTATCAATAAACATATACTATTATTATATTATGTTAATTTTGTTAATGTTAAATATATATATATATATATATATATATATATATATAATTATTAAAATGTTTCATAAATATTTATTGCTTTATATTAACAGCATTTATTAATGTGACTGTATCAACCGCATGTGTGATTGTATATATGTGATTAATATATTAAATTAGTTATATTTATTATAATAATAACATTAAGATTGCAAAGCTGCCTGCCTTCTGTCTTATTTTTTAAAATAAATTTGTGGAATGTTTATCGTAGGATGCTTTAGGAACTCTGCGGTTGCTAAAGACAAGGAAGAAAAGTTTAACAATTCTTCACAATATCAGCGGTATCGTTAAACCCGGCAGGCAAATATATATTTTGAAAGACTTTTAACTTGAAATGAAATTTATGCCGATGCTCGAAGCCCTGGTCTGATCTGTGGTTTGTACAATTAAAATCATGAAGATTGACGCTGCTTCTTGGGCCTCCTGCTTCGGGAAATGCTACTCCTCTCTTGGCACTTGCCGGAAACCTTCAAAGCACACTCAAAGTAAGTGTGCTTCCAAATCTCAAGTTCATGGTGCTATTTTTAATCAAGGGGATTGAATTTATTTTGTATGAGGTTTTCGTTCAGGTAGGAGGAGTTACGTATAATGGACATGCCCTCAATGAATTCGTGCCAGCGAGGACTTCTACTTATATCAGTCAGTATGATACGCACATGGGAGAAATGACTGTTAGAGAAACCCTTAACTTTTCGGCACGTTGCCAAAGCGTTGGTTCATGATATGGTATTTTCTATTACAGATGTTTAAATGTTCTTCGTTTGTTGAAGTTGTAGAATTTAGAATATTTTGGATATTTGACCGTCTCTTGAAATGGTAGGCTTTAGAATATTTTGGATATTTCAATCGTAGTTATTTTTGTTGGGCATTTTGGCATCAAAATAGTCTAATAATAAATATAAATACAACTAGCAATTGCAACATCAGCAAATGTCGCAAAGGAAACGCCCGTAAGATTTTTAAAGAGATCCAATAGTTGCTAAGAAAGATATGTGTATTGAAATTGATGTCTATCTTATTCTATCTTATTCTGTGCGTAAATTTCCATACAACTTTACACCATATCAATAGCTATCAACTTTGTCAGATTCGCAATTCGATTTCTACAAATGGACCACTTCTGATTCCAAAACATTCTCAAAATTAACAACCAAATTAATAATTTTTTTCAATATCAACTTAACCCTCAATTCCATCTTTACAAAATATTTTCAAAATCAACTATCAAATTAACTTCAAATTAATAATTTTTTTCAACCTTATTTTTATTTTTCAAAATAGAATCCATGAGTTTATACATGCTGGCAGGCTTGAAGAAACATCGGATTTGTCTTTAATGAAGTCCAACAAGTGCACAATAATACAGGAGCAAAACGCGTAAGATTGAATCTTGTGAGGCTATCGTAATCGTCCACAGTTGAATGCAGTGTGAAGTGTGATTAGCTAACCACAAGCCCTTGGATGTTTTAGAAAACAAACTTACAAAATTTGAAATAATGTTTCCAATCAGTTCTTTAACAGAACTAAAATTGTACCCCAAATATCCAGATTGTCCACATTTGTTTTGGGAGGATCACCAACATAACCATACTTCTGGTTGAGGAATTCTTGCATGTGGTTTTCCTTTATGGTTCTCCGACCTTTTTTCCCTTGTGGGATTGCCATATCTATCTTCCGCTCACCATGTCCAATATCTCTGCTAAATAAATTGAAATGTTTATAACCAAATCTGCATCTGTCTTCTTCGCCAACTACACTGATTTTAGCTGGGTTCTGAATCAGTGTGCATATTTCTAAATTGGAAATCTTTTCTCCACAGAAAGAAGATTACTCATTTTCTTTGTTCAGTTTCGATCCCTTTGCTTTCTCTGCCTCCAATGTTACTTTTTGTTGGGGATTCTCAAGGAATCTATCAAGAGCAGATCTGTGGTTTCCTTTTCGATACGTAGACATGGGTGCTGACCTATATGATCTTAAGCCTTTTGTAGAACTTAACCCTTTTACAACCTTTGTACTCTGACAAGTAGGAGGGGTGGTAGAGAAAATCTGTAGATTGCCATTGTTATAAGTATTTTCATGTTCCATTGCCTCCTTCCATTTTTGGCCAGACAATAGTGTACCTCCCAAGGCAGATTTGGTCCCTTCTAGAGAAACTTCAGTATTTCCAATGATTGTTGAAGAAGGCATAGAAATTCTAGAGAGCCACTTTGAGGCATAAAGCCCAGAAGGCCTGAACTTTGGAATATGAGGTATAGGTTTTATTGAACTCGTGGTTTTTCCATTCATATAAATGCTATCTTGAATGGATTATGAACTTGTATACACTCTTCCAGTACCAGAAAGTGTTTCCTTCTGAGTCCTCTCTATTACCCCTGATGAGTGAAACTGGCCAAAATGATTTTGTGAAGAAGCCTGAGATAGATCGAATAAATGTCTGTTGTCTCTACTGTCTGTTACCATGCTTTCTTCATTTCCACAATTTTCTGGAACTGATACACTTTGCCCCATTAGCCTCAGCCCAGGTGTGGAGGGAAAACAATAATTCTTCCCAAATGGTTGTCTTGCTTGGGAATTTACCTGCTGTAATAAAGCAAAGTTACTTTTTCCATTGAAATAAATAATACCTAAACCCCCATCCTTTGTAATCGAGAGATTTGGGATACCATTTCCTTTGTGACTCTCGGATGGAATATCAAATTTTTTGCCAGAATTTCCTAAATGTGAACTTTTCCCATTAAAGAATTTTTTATTGTCAGTGCCTGTGAGGTTTAGATTTGAGCACCCATTATGATTATTGGAGGACATGAATTTATCTTGAATAATTGGAAACACTGAACCTGTGAAGTCCGGTAACACAGGGGTTCCTTCCCTGCATAAGTTTTGCATTTGCATATTTCCGCAATATGGGGATACTCCCCAGAACTGCATAAAATCTACCGCCATGTTGTTTGTAGAGAAAGATCCATACTGATCACACTGAGTATTAAGAACATGTGATTTAGTGCCATCAATAGGAAATGGTAGATTACATGTAGAGACGGTTTCATCCAACACTGGTGCAACAAAATCTCCAGAGAATTTCTCCCATGGATTGAGCCACTGATTTGATTGCATCCTAGTTAGATCACCTTCACATGAGTTGTATGGAATTCCCTCCTTATCTGTTAGAACTCGGGAAACATCAATTTGGCCATAGTCTACTACTAAAGTACTTTGGCACTGATTTCTTGATGAGGGAAGCAGATTTACTTTGACAGTTTGTTGGGTTGTGTCTTAATCTTTGCAGTGTTCTGCTTGAGACCTGTTCCTGCCCCTACATGTTGATTGACCTAACTCATAGCTCCTTTTTTCATATTCAATAATGTTCTCTCTTTCTGGAGGTTAGGGCTTCCGTGAAAATGTTTGAGGTTTGATAGACCTCACTCATGTTGATTTTTAGCCATTAGCTCGACAATATCCATGGGTATCTCATATTCCATTACAAAAAGCTTCTGCCTATTTTTCTCATTTTCAGGGTTGAGGAAATCGTACTGAGGTGCCTTGTCACTTGATGCTGACCAAAAAATAGAGGAGCCCTGAGGAATTTTAAGAGCATTGGTGTGCTCATTTTCAGGATTGCAAAGAAAGACAGGAAATAGCAGAACAATAATAAAATCAGACAACGTATGCTTTGGAGGCTGAAAACAAACAGATTGAACTTCAAATATTTGGAAGTTGAAAGCAAACAGATTGAACTTCAAATATTTGGACGTTGAAAACAAACAAAATGAACTTCAATGTAATGAAAGGGCACATGAAATTTAATTTTGTTATGAAGGACTCTACCCACTAAAATGCAACCTTGCTTATCAATTCAAGAATGAGAAGAGAGATAACAAATAAAAAATAAACAATATAATGAGGTGACTAAAATGGTGGAGAGAGAAAAAAAAGGACAACTAAATGAGATATCACATATATGAACTAATCTTAGCTCCTGAAGAGGTGAAAGGGTTTTCACAATAGGTATCAATTAATATATCTTCAAATTGACCCCAAAAATGCTTATTAATTACTCTTGTGAAACCTAGTGCTAAAAGGTACTCCCATGCTTACTACGCACCCACGTTCGCACTGTGGCTTGGGAGGTTCACACAAATCAGCTTACAAATTTTCATTTTCAATAGTTGTCATCCACTTACTCACAATTTTTCTTATAGCTAATAGCAGTCCTAATGACCTGGTGCACTATTAAAAACACACCCTTCCCCCTTGGATATGAATGGTCAAAACACAGTTGTCAAACTCTGCATGCCTATTAAAAAAACATGGCTTACCTATACAGGTTTCAGATCATTGGGCAACGAAATAATTTCCTATATAATCTAAAGAATAGATATTTGTACAGTGGAGGGAGAAGTTATGCTTTAGAAACTTGATAAGGAAAGGAACTCCTAGATGAGTATAACTCTGGTCAGCGGAATACCCACAGCCAAAAGCTAAGGTACTAAGGAGCTCTAAACAAGAAACCTCATAATAAAATTAGTCACATAGACTAACCACATAGAAAAATGTAGAGAAAAAAGAACTTCACACATGAAAGTGGGACTACCCACATGGCAGTGAGAAAAAAATGTTATATGATCAAATCTCAAGCAGTGACAACCCCTCAAACAAACAAAGAAACAGAGCTTATTCGACTTCAAAATCTGAACTCTCTTAGAATTTCAAAAAGAGGCACCCAAAAAGAAATGCAAGGTCATATTTTGCAAAACCCCAAACCTGAAACCCCGGGCAAAGAAAGAACCCTTAAACCCCAAACCAAAACTCATTGGGATTTTCCGCATCCAATCCATGAGAGATCCTAAATCTACTTATTAAAGCATATCCCCAAAAAACACCTGAATTAAAAGGGAGGCAGCCTGAACCAACCTGTAGAAATCCAATTTCGAATAATCTTGAGGCATGTAAAATCCTCCTCCTCTTTTCTGAACAAAACAAATCGTGTATGTATACCAACAAATCACACAGTGGATATATGTCAACATATAATCAGTGAAAACACGTAGAATGCAAGGTTGCAATGACAAAAGGGACGTACCTCTGTGTCACACCAATCGGCTTACAAATTTTCATTTTCAATAGTGGTCATCCACTTACTCACAATTTCTCTTATAGCTAATAACAGTCCTAATGAGTTGGTGCACTATTCAAAGCACACCCTTCCCCCTTGGATATGAATGGTAAAAACACAGTTTTCAAATTCTACATGCCTATTAAAAAACATGGCTTACCTATACAGGTTTCAAATCGTTGGGCAACGAAATAATTTCCTAGATAATCTAAAAAATAGATATTTGTACACTGGAGGGAGAAGTTATGCTTTAGAAACTCGATAAGGAAAGGAACTCCTAGATGAGTATAACTTCGATCAGCGAAATACCCACAACCAAAAGCTAAGGTACTAAGGAGCTCTAAACATGAAACCTCATAATAAAATTAGTCACATAGACTAACCACATAAAAAAAATCAAAGTAGATAAACCATTCACTTGCTTTTGCAGTCAGTGTTGATGTAAAAGCTTGTTGAAGCCTTGTCTTCCTTTTTGATGCATCAGTCATTGGCATTCTTCTTGAGACACCGTTAGCTACAGGTGGGAAGACCCTAGACTTGGATGTATTTGAAGCAAATTTGCCTGAGATGTCAACATTTGAAGGCCTATGATACATCTTTTGCCTGCCCCATGAGCTTTACAATACATGGTACTCCCCTGGGCACCTTTTGTGCAATTATCATGTGGGCACCGTCTCCCACCTCCATGAGAAATACAGAGTCCAGAGTAACCTTCCGCACTTTTAGTGCATCCTTATTTTTGACATCTTTTGCCACCACCATGCCGTATACACAACCCAGATTTTCCTCTAGTGGCTCTATCACAACCTTCATGACTACATCTTCTGCCACCTTCATGAGAAATGCAGAAGTCTGTTTTTCCTTCTGTGCTTTTTCTACAACCAAGCTCATGACACCTGCGGCCTCCACCATGGGCTTTACAATATACTGTCTGACCCTAAGCCCCCTTATTGCATCCATATTTTTGACATCTGCATCCCCCACCATGGGCTATAAATTGGCCTGATGCCCCTCTAGCACCCTTTGTACAACCTTGAAATTGGCATGTTTTTGTACTGACATTGCTGCAGTGTTGGTGTGGTTGTTTTTCTGTAACCCTACTGCTTACAGGTGATTTTCCAAGGCCACTTACTCTTCTTATGCTGAAAGAAGGATTGGATTCATTTGGCCTTGAAGAGATTTTGGGCAACAGTATTGATTTTGAACTTGTAACTTGACAAGTATTCTCCAATCCAGGTGCCATTATGAGAGGGATGTATCCCCCAGATGCCCACTTCGCCGAAGTGGAACCCTCATCAACAACTGATATATTATTCATATTGATTGGGATTCCTGTTTCATTCTGCATCTGTCCCAATCCCAAAGTAAAATCAGACTCTGCTGAAACAAACAATTTACCAGACGCTGTAGTTGAAAGGCTTAAAAGAGGAAAGCCATGACCTGTTGATGGTGGTTGCCTTCACACATACTGCATTTGGAAAGCACCCGATTTTTGAGCAGTTACTCTGCAAAGCCCACTCCATCTTCAACCCATATTCGACATTTAAAGTGGGAGAAAAGGGACTGGAGAGAACCCAACTACTAAATGCACTACAGTGGAACTTCGCAAAGATTGAAATGTTGGCACCTACCTGCCAGAGTGTGGTACTGGAAAGAGGGTAACAGCAAGTGGCATTATATTTACACTCTGTGTTGTTTTGATGAATAGGTATATTGCAATCAACAAGACTTGCCGAGGCATTCCTATAGTCTGAGAGTTGAAGGAAGTTTTCAAGGGAGATTCCATAGTGCTTATTGCCCTGAAACTAAAAGAATTCACATTGAACTCGCATCACGAGTTGAGAGGATCATTCTGCAAACCCTAAGAAACAAACCCCTGTTATCAAGAGACAACACAAAAACCCTATAACACTTACGCCTATTTGAAATCCGAGAATGTCCAGGTCGCCCAATGCCCTTCCTTCCACATTTTCTCTTTTCATAACTACATTGTAAACTAAATTTTCCATCAAGGGTTGAAAATGTTTTAATCGTCTAACATATAATCTAAGGGTTTCACATTATGACACGATGCACATCAAGACAGTTTTTTTCAAATAATAACGCCTTACGGCATAAATATTATTCATTTTTTTTAAAGTTTTATAAGATTATATATTCATCATAATATCTAAATACATCACTTTGATTTAGGTATGGAATTGAACACATAATTTAAAATAAAAGAGTACTTTATATCAAAAAGTGTCATAACAACACATTGGATTAGTCTATTCAAAACCCCATGGACAATATAAAAATTACTCATTATTATTATATAATTAAAAAATTGTTTATAAAATTTAAAATATTAATTAACTTGTATTTTTCTATTATATTATTCCTTCTAAGCATTTACATTGTTTTTTTTATTAGCAAGTATGGGACTACTTATATTAACTGGTTAAGTATTTATAGTCATAGATCTATTGGCTAGCCGAAAACTAGACATTGTCTTCAAAAATATCAAAATGTTTCCACCCATCAAGGGAAACCAGAGGAATATCGAGTCTAATGACCCCTAAAACAGGTAGAAGGGCCAGAGCTTCTACTTGTAACCAACTAAACCTACTAAGACTTCGAACTATGTGCACTACGGGACTATAAGCCCATCGGAAGCTTATCATATCACAAAAAGGCACCTGATCAGTCTCGACGATAGTTCTCCCCTCTCAGGCTGTTCAATTCTTGCATTGTCACGGCATCCTCCTCTTCTCTATCTTCAGTATCATTCGAGGGAGGCATGCAGTCAGGTCAAAAAATGTCGAGATACCCTGCAATCATCAAGTTGTTCTACAACTTAACCATACTATTGTTTAGCCTTTCCCTGATGTTGCGGAGGTTCTCTCACACAAATTGGCCAATTCTCCTTCTCTCGTGTATCAGGCGGCCTTGGATGATCTATCTCACCCAGACCAGTTTCCACTCAATCCTCTCCCCATAGTCCTACCGCAGGGATTTAACTAGGTCTGCCTCCAATTTGGAGATGGCAGAAGCGTACTCATTGTCGTTCTTGGCAAAGAACAATGCCTCCAAATCCAGCCTTCTGTCCCCGCTCTCCTGTTGAGACAGGTGCCTTCCCCCTTCTCCGCCTCTGAACGCCTCTTCTCTACCTTTACCTGCTCCGTGCTCCACCCAGCTGTGAGCCTAAGTAAGGCGACCCACCATTCTCCCCTCTAGGATGGAACATCGACAAAACACTAGTGCTACCCCCTATGTCTCTCCTAATGTTTCTTCCCTTTTTTGCTCGTTCACCCTGCTGCACCAAGCTAATACGGTTCCACCTCGTCCCCTTTTTCTTCTTATATACCTGTCCTGAGCTCCCCACTCTACTTTGCCTTCTTCCCTATGCCTTTTGATGACAATAACTCCACACTTGAGCGGATTGAGATAGAGATGGTACCTCCCTCTATCGGGATCATGCGTTCCCATTTCCTCTACCTCTGTTCCGCGGTGCTGCACTCCACTAATCGCTGCCACCATCCTTCCCTCGCTTATATTGTCCTCCTCTGTGATGCCTACCCCCACATCGCTTACTGCATGCCCCTCACGCGTGCTCGACCTCCCAGTGGGCTAGCGTGCATGGCACCACTCATACCTCCCATGGGCCTTAGTCACCCGCATCTAGGGGAAGTACTAAAATTAGTCAAAGAATGTCCACCTAAAGGGGGCACTTCCCATTGGCTCATTACCAGAGCCTAACCTCGATGGAATCAAGGATAATTGACCACATGACCTCCCCATAGAAAAGTTATTTTAGCAGTAAGACCTCAACCAATTGAGCTTACACTCAAAGTGAATGAACATTTACATTGTTAAATCAATATGATTTCAAAATATTTTGAATATCTTACTAGTACTCTTACTGAAAAATGACAACCAAAAAAACCTTAATGGGATAGATGTTACAATATTTTAAATTCCACTAAACATAAATATAAAATTAGCATTACACAATTTAGAATATTCTCAAAACTGTAATCAAGCAAGTATTTCCTTATTAACATACCATTATAATGAAACTTCACTACATTATTACAGATCCAAGTTTCTATGAGTTGGTAGAAAATCTCTATGCAGTAGTCTAACTAGATAGACAACTCCCATAAATCTATCAGGAAATATCTACATCTGTGTTTCATAAAAATAGTTATACTTCAAGCTTTTATTCCTCAGGATTAAGATAATCTATCCTCAGTAATTGGACTTCGCTGCAGATGTGCTGACCGAACTTTCCAGAAGAGAGAAAGAACTAGGAGTGAAACCAGATGCCGATATTGATGTTTTCATGAAGGTATCAACTTCAAAAATGATGCAGTTTTCCATCTAGATAATGATTTGTATTGACCAATGGTGGAGCTGTTATAAATACCATGAACTGACTGTTGTATATATATACATATGTATGCAGGCAAACGCAATAGAGGGACAAGAAACCAGTATTATGACGGAGTTTGTTTTAAAGGTGGGTTCCTTTAAGTTGAGTGTGATTTGATTGTAGATTTTTTTAAATGTGTGAATATTTTGTAAATTTTTCAAAATATTCTAAAATCACCAATTTTTCAGATTGGGAAAATTTCTACAATTTCATCATAGAAATGAATCTAAGATGTTCATGTGAACTATCTGAAAACTTGTTCCAGGTATTGGGGTTAGACATATGCGCGGACACGATGGTAGGAGATGATATGCGGCGGGGCATTTGTGGAGGTCAGAAGAAAAGACTCACAACGGGGGAGATGATAATCGGCGGAGCCAAAGCTTTTCTGATGTATGAAATATCGACGGGGTTGGACAGCTCTACCACATATCAGATTGTCCGACGCTTCTCCCAGTTCGTTCATATAATGAGGGCGACAATGGTCATTTCTCTTCTGCAACCTGCCCCTCAAACCTACGACCTCTTCGACGATGTTATTCTGCTTTCAGAAGGTTAAATCGTGTACCAAGGACCCCGCGAATTTGTTCTGCAATTCTTCGAGGGCATGGGATTTAAATGCCCCGAGAGGAAAGGCGTCGCAGATTTCTTGCAAGAGGTAGGCGCTCTAATGCTCCATATGTCGATAGAACGGACTCGACTATCTATTTTACCTCGCCATTTTTTAATTAAATATCTTTAATACATGTATTTACTTCTTTCAACCAGTAAGTCGACAGGTTAAACATACTTTTTAAACCATCGGTTATGACATCCTTTATCACTCAACCCATCTTTATGCTGAATCATTTTTAATATTTCTTTTTACAAATTCTAGAAATATTTGTATTCTTCTCTGCCCTGGATAGTGTCCTTTGGCTTGCAGAGAAATTATAATTTTTATTGCTTTCAACAGGTTAGAATTGTATTCTTTTAAGCTCATTTTTTCTATACTAAATGTCTCTTTAAACTTATTTTGTCACAACGTTATGCCTGTTAGTTAAATATTTTTAATTTCACATTCAAGCATTCTCTTTTAGACTCTTAGTTAAATATTTTTAATTTCACATTCAAGCATTCTCTTTTTAAATAATTTATTTGTAAAAATTATTTAGTATTTACCTCAGATTCTAGAAATATTTTTATTCTTTTCTGCCCTGATAATCTCCTGTGGGTTAGAGGGCAATTATAATTTTTACTGTTTTACACAAGTTAGAATATTATTCTTTTATGCTCTTTCGTTCTATACTAAATGGCTTTTTAAAACATCCTCTAGTGACATCCTCCACTGACCCATACATCAACCAAATTCTAAAACATCCTAAATCTTTACCGAAACATCCTCCACAGACCCATACATCAACCAAATTAAAAAACCCTGCTTTTAGCATGAGGATTTATGAAATCACTTTGTAATCAGTAAACTTTACTTTGACTAAATATTTCATAAAATGAGTAATGCCAACGTATGGTTATGGGTCCGTTGGTCTACGTCGAGCTATTTCCATAAAACATTTTTTGGAAGTATGGGATGTAGGGTTTAGGTTGAAGTTGTATTGTAAAGTTTTATATAAATTGAGTAGATGTAATAATTAAGAGTGTCTGTATTTATTTAAGATATTTGAATTTTAAAATAATAAAAATATTGGAGAGTATTTATGCTATTAAGCAGCTTTTATATAGATTGTAGATTTTGGAATTTTCGGTCTTTTATAACAATGCAATATTATTTATTTTGCTGTAAATTGAATGTCTCTGTAAAATATTCATTAAATTAAATTAAGCGCTCTGCTACGTATAAAATCTCGTACAATAATATTTTTCCCCTGGCATAGGTGACATCGCGGAAAAACCAAGAACAGTACTAGAGCAGGACACAGGTATACCACTACGTTTCAGTGAAGGATTTTGCAGATGCATTTCAATCTTTTAACGTGGGGATCGATCTAAATTCGGAATTGTCAGTTCCATATGATAAGAGGAAATGCCATCCTGCGGCTCTTTCTACAGAAAAATACGGTTTAAACAAAGCAGACCGTTTTAAAGCATGCTTTGATAGACAGGTTTTACTCGTGAAGAGGAATGCCGTAGTACATATATTCACATTGGTTCAGGTAGTAAAAGATGGCACGGAAAGAGACATAATGTTCTTGCAACTGAAATGCATTAGATTTTCAGTTTATATTTCTTAATTCTGGAAGGATTTATTGCCTGCTTTCTCAAATAACTGCCGTTGCTACGCTGGCTATGAGCATTTTTTTTCGTACAACTATGCATCACAGTGATCTGGACGATGCGGACATTTACTTGGGGGTGCTATTTTTGGGTCTCTTCATGAATTTGTTCAATGGAATGCCAGGAAGGGCGATGACGATTGAAAAGCTTCCGGTGTTTTACAAGCAGAGAGATTTCATGTTCTACCCTGCTTGGGCATACTGGAGTTCCTTCTTCGTTAATAGAATCTGCAGCGTGGGTATCTATTACGTACTACACAGTTGGTTTTGCCCCTAATCCAAACAGCTAAAATATTTTTCCCGTTGTTACTCTTACTTTTTCCATTCTTCAACAAGGTTCAATTTGTGTAGTTCTTTGTATCTTCAATTTTCAGCAGAACGGAACTCCATTGTACAGTTTCTGAATATTTGATGAACAAAACCCACACCAAACACAAGAATTTTGTAGTAGCTTTCGCTATTGATTCTCAAAACCTTATCGAGAAATACAGATGACCCCTCAACTTTAAATGGTTTATTTAAACATCTCTCATCCGATTTATAAGTTTCTATGCGAAATTTTTTGAACGGTTTCGTCTTAAATTTCATCGCAAAATTTTACGAAAAAAACATCTAATCCACGAAAATGGAATATAAACGAGTTGTTATACAGGTTTTTTCGACAGTTTTTACTGTACGTTGCCCTACATCAAACAGGTCAGGGACTCTATGGCTTCATACCTGGTGTGTCGCGGAATCTTATAGTGGCAAACTCCGTGGGTGTATACGCTCTCTTGTTGACGTACGTCTTTGGTGGATATATTATATCAAGAGGTATTTATTTTTGAAAACTAATAGATTATATGTGCATCCCCGAAGCTACTGGGGTCAAACTGTGTGAGATTCGGTAAGTACACGAATGAGAATAACATATTAATTAAATAAATTAGGAGAAGGAGAAATTGATTATTTTGTAAATTTGAAGTGTTTTCCTATTATGATGGTCTCATAAAGTTACAAAATTGATTATTTTGTAAATGTGAAGTGTTTTCGTATTATGATGGTCTCATTGAGTTACAAAATATTTCAGATAAAATTGTCTTTTTATCTTATTCTCTTCATAGAAGTTGGTCTATCCTCATTGAAAGTACATATATATTGAGATATCTAATGTATAAGAAGAAGCTTTACATCATGAAATCCAAGAGACTCTTAAAAATTGCTTCTAACTTTAGTCAAAACCCTCACCTTCCTCTCAAACTCACTTGACTCAATCATTGGGGGATTAAAGAGTTGGCTCAATCACTGGGGAATTAAAAAGGAGATCATCATTGGAACCAGGGATAGTGCCAATGATACTATTACCTCCAATTTTAAGGAAAGACTCTGAGATGAGAAGGAGCTAGAGTTTAAAAGGAAGCTAAGATACTATAAGGAGGTGATCAACCCCACCCTTGATAACCATAATTATCTCTCTGTTTTCACCTTCACTAACAAAAACTGAAAAAATGAACATCCTTAAGATAAGAATTATTTCTCATGAGCTTCAAGTGAAACAAGGGGTGATCTACTTCCAAGGCTCCCTAAGAAGATACAATGTATCAAATTTGGGATAATAAGATGGTGGAAGATGAAAAACATTTCATTTTAGACTTCCCTACTGGTACTCACATCCACTCTCAATTCCTAGCATCTCCCTTACATCCTATTTTCTTGAATTATTAAGTTAGCCAACATTTTGAAGAGCTTATTTCCCTTCTTTTTAATCATAGAAACAAGATTTTGAAGAATCACAATTGGATTCTTTTTCTTTTCTTAAAGTCCTATAAACCACACTAGCCTTAATGGAAATTAATCATAATCATCAAAAATCCATATTTTTTTTATGTTTTATATTCAAATAAAATTATTAAAATTTTTATTTAAAATAATAATCTTTATAAATAAAAATAATAATATAAATTAATTTAATCCAAATTCATTTTTATAAATAAAAATAACCATATTAAACTAATTAACCCTTCAATCCACGTGAGCTCAAAAATACATGAATTTTTTTTTAAGAAAAAAAAAATGTATAAATAAAGAAAGTACATATGCATATTTTTTCCACTTACATCCGGATACTTCATAAACTTATATATAAAACTTCTTCCATGTCTAGGTCATTTCCGTTCTCTATACTTACTTATATTTGACCTATTTATCGAAGTTACTACTTCGTTCATAAAAAGAAAATACAGAGCACAAAACACAATGTATTTCTATGTAATCATGTTCTAGAAAAATAATTTTTATATGAGTTGGTTTTGAAAAAAACATTCTTATCATAGCATGATGTGGTTAGACCTCTGTAAGCCTCTTTTATCAAAATAATGGTACTTGATTATCCTCGTAGCCACACTGTAATCTTTCTTTCACAATTTGTGTGTTTCACTCATCTTTGAAGATGCGTGATATGAAAATCCTTCTTAATTCAATAATCAACACTATGATCCTTTTCTTCTAGTTGGAAATCACATGAGTCTCCAAATTGTTCCTTTTATTAGCCCAATCTATCACAACCTTGGAGTCTCCATGGACTATGATTTCCTCTAGAACAAGCCATTTAGGTTAATATAGGACTCCACATAATGTGAGAAGGTCCACCCTTGTATTTTTTCCTTTACCACTATATCAATGGAAATGGAAAAACAATCCAAACCCCCAATGTATAGCCATGCCACTACCACAAGACCCGAATTATGTGGCCTAGTTGAAAAATCCCATTAGATAAACTACCCATAGATCCCTAGGGAATCAGATGCTTTGTGGTTCCTTGATCACATGGCATCCATATTCCTTGTAGTATGTCAAAATCCTATTTGGCATCTTGTCGCCCCTACTCACAAATTTCGGCCTTTCATTCCCTCCAAATTCCCCAAAGGAAAAAGGAAGGCAATGTCATGTGCGTCTTGTATTCCACAAACCACTGCCCAAGATATAACCCAATGTCTATCCTTTCCCAATATTCTCTGATATTCAACCAATTAAGCACACCAAGCCAAATAGAAAAAAAAAAATGGGATTGCAAGAAAAGGTGATTTACATCTTCTCTTTGTGCCTAACATAGTCTACACCTTCATGGGCTCTATATTCCCCTCTTAATAAGGTTTTCCCAAGTCAAAACTTTCTTGTATGCCACTAAAGATATGAAAAATTTGAGTTTTTGTGGCCCGTTCTATCAAATCTAAAGTGTTGTGAGTTAGGTCCCATATTCAAATCCCCTGCTTACCAATAGGATTTGTGTTGTGATTTACCTTGGTATGCCTAAAGGTAGAGTCGTAACAACACGAATTGAACCCATGCCATGTTGCCACTGTTCCTTTAGTAAAAAATTATATATATTAAATTCATTTACAATATAATGTATAATTATTTTTTATGGGATGGGTTTTTGGATGTAAAATGGTTTGAAAATGTGTGTTTTGTCTTTTAAAATAGGAAATTATTATTCAATTGTAAATTTCAGATTTTTTTGAAAATCATGGATAGAATTATTGATAGTTGACTTT
This sequence comes from Pinus albicaulis, assembly GCA_034641835.2. Lineage (NCBI taxonomy): Eukaryota > Viridiplantae > Streptophyta > Pinopsida > Pinales > Pinaceae > Pinus > Pinus albicaulis. Next base: position 990,590,299 of record CM076579.1, on the reverse strand, counting down.
GTTCTTCTCCATCACTTTCCAAGATATTCTGTAATATGAAATGTAGTTATGTTAAGTAGCACATCGCTCTCTGCATTTTAATTTTGAATGTTACTGTAAAATCTCAAATGGTTATATAATTAACAAATATGGAATATTTCAGTGTTCTAATTGAAATATCAATAAGCCAAATATTGAACACAAGTGATTTAAAAGAAATTCATCGCTTATTTATATTATTAACTTAAGAAAATATTACATGCCCATACAATAAATTTCAGACCCCTGCAATGCAATGCACGATTTCTTATCAAAAGATAAAACAAAGGAACCGAAGAAAAATTGTGGACCCTGGATGGATCCATGAGAAAAATAACACCTATGATGTTTTCGTCCCTGGGATCAAACTAGAACTCACCACACCAAGTTCTCAAGAAAAACACAATAATATAGATAAAGCCTAAATGATCTAAAGGCCTAGCTCCTGTCCCCTTTTATAGGCTTGATGGACTCTCTAGAAATCTTATTTTATCATTTTCCCTTGAAAAATGAAGGAAAATACCATGGACAGGTCCCATGGGAAAATACCATGGTAAATACCATGGGTAAATTCTGTCGATTTTGACCATATCAAGAGAAGGAAATATTACAAATCCTCTCGCCCAAATATTTTTTTCCCTCAAGAAATCCACTTCATTCTAAAAACCTAATATGTATACTGATACCATGTTCCCATACAAACCAATGTTTTATTTCGTGCCTCCATGCTAAATGATCAGGAATGGATCCTTTGATACTTGGATCCCAGGTACTTGGATCCTAATGAGGGATCCTTTGTCTCAGTCATCAAAATATGCTAAGTGTGTGATCATAGTCAAAGTTCATCACAGATCATCAATCTCACTAGTCCCACACATAATCATTTTTTAGAGAACTTCCCGACCAAGAAACTTAGTTTCTCCCTGCCTCCTCTGAGTTGTGCATTACATAGTCAGTCCTATAGTTGCGACGTTGTTGATTGGCACTGCACAATATCAGTCCTCTGGCTATGACCTTGTTTCTTGTCACTATGCATTGCGCATTACTGGCCTCCCAAGACTACCTCATTACGCATTTTTTGCATCCAAGTCTCAATCTTGACCTCCATAATTGCACAGTTATGGCCTCTAGCTAGGCTTGAACTATTCACTTCATAAATTTCAGACACAAGCTCATCCTATGAGTCCTAGAACTGTGTGCTACGCGGTCATCCATGGATCCTTGACATACAGAACTGTAGAGTAATCTTATCTAGCTCCAATCCCTATAGAATTTCCCCACTAGCCCTCAAAACTATGAAATCATGCCCCTTAGCCCAGCCTGAACTGTGCACTATGTGGTCTCAAGGGTCAAGGTTGCACCTTTCCTTCCTGAACTGCACAACTGCATAGTCATTGGGCCTCCTTATCTAGCCTATCACTTGTTCTGGACTCATTTCATGGATCAAAATGTATCATCTTAGGCTAAGGCATTTCATATTGATGTTGTCTCGTCATAAGTGAATTGCGGGAACATGTACTTTATCATGTCATGGAGAGATAATGAAGGAAGGAAGGAAGGATGGAAGCATGGTCGAAGACACTCTTGCAGTTGAACTCACAACATGATTGATCAAAATAAAGTGAAAGGACACTAGTTTTCGGCCACCATCCAAGACTTGAGATCATTGGAGACTCCTCATCACCAAGGCATGCAGAGAAGAAAAATAAATCTCTTTCATGAAGACACTTAAATTTCAACAACAACAATGGCTTGACATTTCCATGTTATCAAGCAGTCCATGTTAGTAGTGTCATGTCATAAGTGGTCATATGCCACATCACTAATGTACATGGTGTATATTGTATTTAAAATCTATTGTAAATTGGAAGTCCAAACGACACAAATGAATGTAAAGAGTCATGTAAGTCTAAAAGTCATGGAAATTCAAATAGTCATGAAGGTAGTAAAATCAGCACCCTTCCTTATATATACTCCCTCATTGTATGGGCAAAGGAATTTTTCACCTTGGCTCCACCATCAAAGCATTAGAGACACACTACTACATAAGGGGGGGTTTTAAGACAATATTTAAGACAATTTCTAGGTAAATTGTCTTAACTTAAGACAAAAGAAAACTTGTGTATTGTCTTAAATATTGTCTTTAAGCGGGTGTCTCAAATTAAATTGTCTTGAAATATTGTCTCTATAAAAACAATACATAACACAAGCATTTTTGTCTCTCCAGAGATAGTTTCATTTTTGTCTCTCTAGAGACAATAGTAGCACTACAACACAAAGTGGGGTTTTAAGACAATTTTTGGGTAAATTGTCTCAAATTAATGTCTTAAAATTTGTCTCTATAAAGACAATAGTTGGAATTAAAGACATATTGTCTTTATGGAGACAATTTCTTTAATCTTATCTATTGTATTTCTAGAGACAATATAAAACAATGAATCTAGAAAAATATCTCACCATTAAAATAAATCAATATAAAATTATTTAATTAAAAAAATCTACAATATTATTGAATAATTTATATTAGGGTACAGTGGAATCGAACCACCAACCTCCTGCATGGCAGGTGCTCTTCCATTGAGCTAGCACTCTTTAAAGAATTATGTGAGGAGTTATGGTAGTCCTTGAAATTGTATAATAGGCATTGATTTTTAAAAAACATTCAACACATAATGGCATAATCCTTGTAAAATATATAATCATGCAAGCCCTTATTTTTAACTTAATAAAAAAAAACTCAATGGAGTTAGCTCAGTGTGACACCCTTGTAGCTTGACTTGCACAAAAAGATAATAATAAAAAATAATCTACAAACAAATTAATCTAGCCATACAGAGAAAATTAACTAGAATTAGCACAAGCAATACAACCCCTACCCAAAGAGCTACACCAACTTGCTAATAGGCACTGATGACACATATGATGTACACAACAAGCCATGACTGCATCGTCAACTCATTCAAGATAGATTGGGCACTCTGCTCATTCACTGTTACTAATTTCTTTGACCACTTCTTCAGTGTAAACTTTTGAATGTATAGAACTAGAATCTCCATTAACACACATTTAGCTTCCTAGAAGAAAACACCTTGCCTACTTATACATAGTAAGGCAGCTATAAATAGTTAGCAACAATGGCTTTAGTAACATACAGAAAAGGGTTGTGAAATGTTTAACTTCAGCAAGAGGAAAAAAAATATTGTATTTGATGAAATTGTTTGTCTAATATAAAGAGAGTTCAGTAAAAATGTTGTGGTAAACACAAGTTTGGGTTTAAATTATAAATTTAGCTAATTCAAAATCAAAGAAGGTTTTAAATAATTAAAAAGTAACTATTGGCTGGCTAGATGACCCTCCATAAAATGGTCATTACCTCAGCTAAGTAAACCTTGCTGAAGGAAGGTCATTGCCTTCTCTATAGTTTAGGGCTCTTCCTTTCACTAAGGAAAAGGGGTTTCCTTCTCCTGGCTATTGTCTCATAGTGGTTTGGAGTTTTGATACCATAAAGGTGTACCCAAAAAAAAATGATTTTTTTTAGAGAAGTGGAAGATCATTAAAAAATGTTTATAACATAATCCTTTTGAATGAGGACTTGTGGAAGTCTTGTGATGGATGGAATCTCTATACAAAAGTTCAGTCGAGAGATCTCTTTCCAACAAAGAGTTTTTGGCATCAGCTCCACTTGATTTCATATTACCTAGGACTTGAATTCCACAGAAATCCAAGAAGAAATCTTCAGTGATATATAAAAGAATGTATGAAAAGTATTAACCATCATAAAAAAATAAATTGAATTATGTGCTCTGCTGCATATACAAACAAGATGATGAAGGGAGGATAATTACACTCCAAGAAGTGCAGAGGGTGGGTGCGCTCAGTCAACTCTTTGACTATCGTTGTCATTGTAACACATGAGGGTGTGAATTCTATCAACTCTGTATATGTATGTCATTGTGAATTATATGTTCTGTTATATATACAGACAGGATGCCCGAGGATAATTGCACTGCAAAACATGCTGAGGGTGGGTAATGTATCAACTCTTTGCATATGTGTCTGTCATTGTGAATTATGTGCTCTGTTATACATACAAACAAGATGCCCAAGGGAGGATAATTTCACTAGGTATTTATCATCTTTGTATATTGATTCCATTGTAATACATCAAGGTGAGAATTCTATCAATTCTTTGTATACATGTGTCCCATTGTGAATTATGTGCTCTGCTACATACATACAAACAAGAATTTATCATCGTTGTATATTGATGCCATTGTAACAGGTCAGCATGAGAATTCTATCAACTCTTTGTACATATGTGTCATAGTGAATTATGAGCTCTACTATTGAAATACAAACAAGATGCCCAAGGGAGGATAACTACGCTGCAAGAAGTGCATAAGGTGAGTATTTATCAACTTTGTGTGTCATTCTAATTCTGTACTATACAGAGGGTGTGTATTTATCAACTCTTTGTGTGTGTATTGTGTAATTGTAATGATGTACTAAATTTAGATGGTTAGGTAGGACTTATTGAATAGAAATGTTAACACAAACCCATTTAAATCACCATATGGATCTGAAATATTGAAACCTAGGATATGCAACTTCTAGGTACATATGGTACTAAGGTCAGATAGATAGGCTTAGTTGTGTAGTAGTGTTGAATGGGAGGTTTTCTTGTCCTTAATGAGTTAATGGTTAAGAACATGTGTTTCCTTCTGAAAGGCCACAAGTTCAAATGCAAAGGAGGGTAAGAACATGTGTTTCCTTCTAAAAGGTTACATAAGTTCAAATGAAAAGGAGGGTAAACAATATTTACTACTCCCTTGATTTTAACAGTGACTTAATTAAAAATTAAAAAATGAATCTGCGAAGATTTTCTAATCATGTTTCCCTAATGGATTTTTAGTGTTTAAAGTAAAAACAGTTGTTGTATTAGTGAGAAATTCATTGTTTTATATCCAAGTATCCTATGCAGAGAACTGGTAGACTAGTAAAATCGAGTTTTCAAAAAAAGAATTAATGGCATGGAAAAGAGAATTTGACATGCATAATGGAAAAGAGATTTTGACAATCATACTTGGATCTTTGGAAGTAAGAGTTCCAGTCTGAGCAAAATCACAGTTCAAACTTTTCTGGCCTACAGATTGATAATATGCATTCATGGCATAAGCAATATGAGATACCATTGTATTTGGTAAATAGCAAGGACCCCCTTGTTGAATAGGCCTACAGTCAATGCCCTGCCCACAAGCATAGTCCAAATTTCCTTTCAAAGATTTTTCATCAACACCGGACTTGGCAATGCACCAAACTTTCTCTATAGGAAGAGCTGCAACAGGACCACTAACGCGTGGGGCAGCAGGAGATTGACTTGCACTCTGCCACATTCACAGGTTATCTCCTCATTAAGGATGGTAAAATTTTAGATACTTTAGCTTATTCAGATTTAATTTTTTCTCTAGTAATGCTGAGGAAGAGGATATAATATCTTCAATGTATATACCCTTCTGCCTTTTGCTCTCTTTTGTAAGATATAAGTATTTTGCAATTATAAACACAAGAATATTGGTAAACCTATACAACTCACCTTTAGGATGTTACCTCGTTTATTATCAAGGACAATTCCTCTGACCATGTATCTCCTATCAAATTTCCACTCCAGCCATTACATAGAATGGGGTTCAAACTTCAAATTTGTGCAGTCTAGAATGACAAAGTTATAATCTAATGAAAATATAAATGCACTCAGAATGAACAACTAAAAAAACAGTGACAAACAGATTTATTCCTTTATTGAAAGTGCACCCCTATTCCTCACTCATGGAGAAATATGGAAGTTGCCAGCAGACATGTTACTGGTTTTTGGAAACAATTCTCTCTCATGTAAAATGACCAAAACAGCATTACACAATATAAATTCAACCTTATTTGGAAACATACATGAACAAACTATTGTGCCTTGGGGGCTATGCACCCCAAGAAGAAAAAATTTCATTGTGGAGATAACTAATGAGAACAAAGCATGTCAGCTGTTATATCAATGACATCCTTTAATACTTGGAATACACAATATGTTAATTTAGTGTTTAGGTGGGGTTTGTTAAGAATTAGTGCACAAGTAAGCACAACAAGAAAACTTGGTGGAGAAGGATTTAAGCCATTCTCTACACATTGTATTGAACTCATGATATCAATTTATAAAACATGGATTTGACCACTTTCAAGTTTTCTTGGTTTCTTTAAGTGCTCGGTTTCTGTAATATGATACCAGAGCCAATTTAATCCGCTAATTGTGTTCTTCACTTGCATTGAATGATGATATGGAGAATCAAAAAAGTGATATTAGATTTATGAGTGTGTGAGAGAATGAAGACCTACAGACTGCTGTAGGCAGAGACATATCGAGGGATCACTAGTGTAGCACACTGAAGAGTCAAAAGGCTTTCATTGAAACCAAGTATTGTTTCCTTTTTTCAAAGCAAGGTCAATTTTTTTAAATTTCAGCCACCATTTCTAGAGGTCATACAAAATATTGGTATAATACAGCAGTGCAATCATACAGAATCTGTAGAGTCATATAAAATCGTAGAGAATCCATATGGATTGTACATAATTTCTCAAAAAAGTGCAGAAAATTTAGATATGAGATTTTGACCAAGTTCCACTTTTGTGCTTACCTCTTGTTCCTGAAGTTTGTTGAAAGTCCTCTAATTAGAGGTCACATGTTTGGAGGCTCCATTATCCACATATCATCTGATGCTAGAGATGTCGTTAGACTAAAGGCATGAGACCATGGACAAGAGTGTCTCAATATTGGGTGAAAGTTCATCAACTCCAGCTGATGCATCTGTACTCCTTACAAACTACCTTGGTGTTTTTTGTCCTCCTTCTCATGACATTGAGAAGCATAGTGGCCAAACTTCTGAAACGTGAAACACTTATGTGGCTCAAGTCCTTCTTTCACTGATTAGAGAAACTTGAATCCTCTTTCTTCCCTTTTTGACTCTTCTTTCTTTACTGCTTCTTCATCTTTCCGATGAGGGAAATATTCTGCTCCTCTTATACTTGTGACACTGTCTAGCATTGTCTTCCTCTGGGTAAATTCTTCCCATAGCTTCTCAAAGGTGGAAATCTTTTCTGAGGCATAGAACCATTGGAAAAAAGGATTCCAAGAAGAATATAACCCATTTAAGACCATGGCTACTAGCTCTTCACTCTTGACCTCTTTTCATGGAGTTCAATAACCTTCATTGAGAAGGTGGCTACGGTATTTGTCTTGCTTATCTCGGTGGATCTAAGATTTTTCCACAATATCATATTTTGATGGATGTTTTCACTTTGATATAGAGTGACTAGAGCATCAAACATATCCTTAAATGTGGTCTTCTCGGAGATATGAGGGATCAAGTAGTCCTTCACAGAAGGATGACTTGCTTGGTCATGGCTATTTACTTTTTATCTTATGCCAACAACATGTAATCAATTGGCTCAATAATCTTGTTGTCAACATAGTCCTCATGCACCTCTAACAATTTTTGTACCTATGTGGTCTTTTAGGAGATATGAAGGATCAAGTGGTTCTTCATAAAGTGAAGGATTATTTTCTTGATCATGGCTATTTTCTTCTTATGCTCTACCAACAACATGGAATCAATGAGCTCTACAACCTTGTTATCAACAAAGTCCCACAGATCATGCACCTCTAACAATGTTTGTACCTGATGCATCCAGTAGACAAAAAGTTATAGGGACCTTCCAAGGTCTTCGTATCTAAGACTAAACGTACTTATACTGTTGGTCCTAAAACACCGTGTTAAACAAAACAAATTGGCAACCTAAAAACAACCTATGTGCTATTTCTCAAGAAGGGATCTTGGGCATGTCATCCCTAAAACTACTCGACAACTTTCTATCACACAGGTTGCATCCCTACTGTATCCATACGTGGATTCATGGAAGGTTTCCGCAAATATACCTAGATACCACATCAAAATCAGACTGTGGTGAGTAGATTCTGTACTTTGGAAACTAACATAAAAGTTGTAGATCGTTAAAGCTGAAAACAACAATCAAAATTTCTGCTAATGTTACTTACCCACAAACACATACTGCTGATAAACAAACCAGTAAGCATACAAATCAAAATAATCAAAACAGCACTACCGATTTTGTATTAATTCTAAAAACAGAAACCTAAAGCTACAACTCAAAACACAAACTTTCGAACCACAGAATGGTGTGCCCTGTTTCTCCTTTATAGACTAGGAAGAAGATTGAGACAATGATTCTATATGCATGCACAACAGCATGTCGATTGGAAGTGTGAACTTTAAACATAGCCATGCCAAAAATAAGGTGTGCTCTCCTAGAGATCTCCATCCTTCAGTGTGCTTAGAATCCTCATGTAGGAGTGTCCCTACTGACTTTGGAAACTGCACCCTTTAAATTTTTGCAGGCAGAATTATATAAAGGAAAATAGAGATCTAGCACTGAACTGTTGAAGACAAAAAAACCATCTAAAACTGGAAGTGGACAGAATATGGTGCATGCATCATGCATGTGCTCCCTGCCTATCACTCCTTTAAACACTAGCGTGTCCTCAACACTATTGAATGGACTTCTAAACGAGGGTGTTGTACTGGTGTATGTTATTCTGCTGAAGTAAGATCACTGTAGCTGGAAAAATCTCTGAGCCACATTGGTAAACTAGCACCTTCTGCCAGTTGGTTTCTCTACCCTTAGTGATACACAACTTTTTTGGTGGGCACAATTACTGATTTGATATCAATATGTGGATTTCTATCTTCTTCACCTTCCCCTCAAGCCACACATTGGCTCAAGTCTCCTTACCACCGCCTTTCAACCCAAATTCTTGCTTCTGTAATTGAATTATGGATTTCTATTTCCAACATACATAGAGTTTGCTTTTATCCAACTATTATAATCTTTAAAAACAAATTTTAGACTGTGGACATGGAATGTGAAGAATTTCTCCATCTACCCTAAATTATATCTAAAATTAATTTTTGCAGGCTTGGTTGTGTCTTATTAAGTTTTGGAGATTTAGTCTTTTATGATGCACACCTTTTTCCTACATGGTCATACCAAAATTGATCAGGGATATTCTTCCAATAGATATGATGGTGGCTAAAAGGTGTTGTCCTGTAGTATAGCCAATTTTAGTACAGTTGATTCGACATTCCCTTTCAATGGAGGTTTAGCTGACTCTTAATATTTTTTCATTTGAAATTTAATTGGGATTAGGAAGGTGTATTTAGCATGTTATTTACAACAGGGCTTTAGGAAAGTTGATCCAGATCAATGGGAATTCACAAATGAATATTTTCTTCGGGGGCAAAGGAATTTGTTGAAAAATATTCACAGACGCAAGCCTATGCATAGTCATTCTCAGAATCCCCAACAAGGTGCATGTAATGATGCTATAAAATATGAATTGGAGGAGGAAATTCAGAGGCTCAAGAGGGATAAGGGTCTGCACTTGATGGAGCTTGTTAGAATTAGGCAGCAACATTAAGGTACTGAGATGCATATGCAGACCTTGGAGGATTGTTTGCAAACCATGGAACACCGACAACAGAAAATGATGGAATTTTTGGCCACAGTTGTATAGAAGCTTGGATTTGTGGCACAGCTTGTGCAACAGAGTGAAAGAAATAAGCTCCTTGAAGCAGCTAATAAGAAGAAAAGATTACCCAAACAAGAGAATCGTTCAGAGGCTGGGGAAACTTAGTTGACAGACAGTCAGATTGTGAAGTATCAACCTGCTTAAGGTGATGAATGTAGTGCAGTTCTGTTGAGGGTTTTTAAACACAGACCCACTTTTGTTCTTGATACATAATTTGTGGTATTATCACCAAGTTCCACTTTTGTGCTTACCTCTTGTTCTTGAAGTTTGTTGAAAGTCCTCTAATTAGAGGTCACATGTTTGGAGGCTCCATTATCCACATACCATTCGATGCCAGAGATGCTGTTAGACTAAAGGCATGAGACCATGGACAAGCGTGTCTCAATCTTGGGTGAAAGTTCATCCACTCCAGTTGATGCATCTGTACTCCTTGCAAACTGCATTGGTGTTTTTTGTCCTCCTTCTCATGACATTGAGAAGCATAGTGACCAAAATTCTGAAACTTGAAACACTTATGTGGCTCAAGTCCTTCTTTCACTGATTAGAGAAACTTGAATCCTCTTTCTTCCCTTTTTGACTCTTCTTTCTTTACTGCTTCTTCATCTTGCCGATGAGGGAAATATTATGCTCCTCTTATACTTGTGACACTGTCTAGTATTGTCTTCTTCTGGGTGAATTCATCCCATAGCTTCTCAAAGGTGGAAATCCTTTCTGAGGCATAGAACCATTGGACAAAAGGATTCCAAGAAGAAGAGAACCCATTTAAGACCATGGCTACTGGCTCTTCACTCTTGATCTCTTTTCATGGAGTTCAATAACCTTCATTGACAAGGTGGCTATGGTATTTGTCTTGCTTATCTCGGTGGATCTAAGATTTTCCACAATAGCATATTTTGATGGATTTTTTCACTTTTATATAGAGTGACTAGAGCATCAAACATATCCTTACATGTGGTCTTCTCGAAGATATGAGGGATCAATTAGTCCTTCACAGAAGGATGACTTGTTTGGTCATGGCTATTTACTTTTTATCTTATGCCAACAACATGTTATCAGTTGGCTCAATAATCTTGTTGTCAACATAGTCCTCATGCACCTCTAACAATGTTTGTACCCATGTGGTCTTCTAGGAAATATGAAGGATCAAGTGGTTCTTCATAGAGTGAAGGATTATTTGCTTGATCATGGCTATTTTCTTTTTATGCTCTACCAACAACATGGAATCAGCGGGCTCTACAACCTTGTTATCAACAAAGTCCCACAAATCATACACCTCTAACAATGTTTGTACCTGACGCATCCACAAGACAAAAAGTTATAGGGACCTTCCAAGGTCTTCATATCTAAGACTAAATGTACTTATACTGTTGGTCCTAAAACACCTTGCTAAAAAAAACAAATTGGCAACCTAAAAACAACCTATGTGCTATTTCTCAAGCAGGGATCTTGGGCATGTCATCCCTAAAATTGCCCGACAACTTTCTATCACACAGGTTGCATCCCTACTGTATCCATACATGGATTCATGGAAGGTTTATGAAAATATACCTGGATACCATGTCAAAATCAGACTGTGGTGAGTAGATTCTTTACTTTGGAAACTAACATAAAAGTTGTAGATCGTTAAAGCTGAAAACAACAATCAAAATTTCTACTAATGTTACTTACCCACAAACACATGCTGCTGATAAACAAACCAGTAAGCATACAAATAAAAATAATAAAAACAACACTACTGATTTTGTATTAATTCTGAAAACAGAAACCTAAAGCTACAGCTCAAAACACAAACTTTCAAACCACAGAATGGTGTTCCCTGTTTCTCCTTTATAGACTAGGAAGAAGATTGAGACAATGATTCTAGATGGATGCACAACAACATGTTGATTGGTAGTGTGAACCTTAAACACAACCATGCCAAAAATAAGGTGTGCTCTCCTAGAGATATCCATCCTTCAGTGTGCTCAGAATCCTCATGCAGGAGTGTCCCTACTAACTTTGGGAACTGCACCCTCTAACTTTCTGCAGGCAGAATTATATAAAGAAAAATAGAGATCTAGCTCTGAACTGTTGAAGACAAAAAAACCATCTAAAACTGGAAGTGGACTGAATATGGTGCATGCATCATGCATGTGCTCCCTGCCTATCACTCTTTTAAACACTAGTGTGTCCTCAACATTGTTGAATGGACTTCTAAACAAGGGTGCTGTATTGGTGTATGCTATTCTGCTGAAGTAAGATCACTGTAGCTGGAAAATTCTCCAAGCCACATTGGTAAACTAGCACCTTCTGCCAGTTGGTTGCTCTACCCTGAGTGATACACAACTTTTGTGGTGGGCACAATTATTGATTTGATATCAATATGTGGATTTATATCCTCTACACCTTCCCCTCAAGCCACACTTTGGCTCAAGTCTCATTGCCACTGCCTTTCAACCCAAATTCTTGCTTTTGTTATTGAAGTATGGATTTCTATTTCCAGCAGACATAGAGTTTGCTTTTATCCAACTATTATAATCTTTGAAAACAAATTTTAGACTGTGGACATGGCATGTGAAGAATTTCTCCATCTACCCTAAATTATATCTAATATTAATTTTTGCAGGCTTGGTTGTGTCTTATTATGTTTTGGAGATTCTTTTATGATACACACCTTTTTCCTACATGGTCATACTAAAATTGATCAGGGATATTCTTCCAACAGATATGATGGTGGCTAAAAGGTGTTGTCTTGTACTATAGCCAATTTTAGTACAGTTGATTCAACATTCCCTTTCAATGGAGGTTTAGCTGACTCTTAATATTTTTTCATTTGAAATTTAATTGGGATTAGGAAGGCTGATTTAGTATCTTATTTCCAATATGGCTTTAGGAAAGTTGATTCAGATCAATGGGAATTCACAAATGAATATTTTCTTCAGGGACAAAGGAATTTGTTGAAAAATATTCACAGACGCAAGCCTATGCACAGTCATTCTCAGAATCCCCAACAAGGTGCATGTAATGATTCTATAAAATATGAACTAGAGGAGGAAATTCAGAGGCTCAAGAGGGATAAGGGTCTTCGCATGATGGAGCTTGTTAGAATTAGGCAGCAACATCAAGGTACCGAGATGCATATGCAGATCTTGGAGGATTGTTTGCAAACCATGGAACGCCGACAATAGAAAATGATGACATTTCTGGCCACAGCTGTACAAAAGCCTGGATTTATGGCACATCTTGTGCAACAGAGTGAAAGAAATAAGCTCCTTGAAGCAGATAATAAGAAGAAAAGATTACCTAAGTAAGAGAACAATTCAGAGGCTAGGGAAACTGAGTTGATAGACAGTCAGATTGTGAAGTATCAACCTACTTAAGGTGATGAATGTAGTGTAGTTCCGTTGAGGGTTTTAAAAACAGACCCATTTAATGGAATGGAATCATCTTTAAATAATTTGGAAACCTTTTTCCAGGATGTGGGTCAGGCATGTGGTGTGGATAGTGGAAATTCATCTCAAGTGGGTCTTACAAAGATGCAGGGAACATGCTTTCCAAGTATGTGTATTTCACCAACAATTTCAGATATTCAAGGATCATGTTCATTATCCGAGATGCATTCTTCATCCCAGCCTTCTCCACAATTCGCGAAATCAATAACTCGTGAAATTCCTTGTCAGATGAGTTTGGGACTTTCTCTTTCTCAATGTGAAACTTCTAAGGGTGTGGAGACTCTTAACTAGAGTGGCAAAGTTGAGAGAGAGTCTTACATGGGATCGAAGACCAGTAGCATAGATGTCAACTTAGAACCAGTAGCGATGGAGATGGAGGAGGATGAGAGGGTTGCAGGGAAAGTCATCGCCAGTGGGAAGGTAACTTCTAGAGTTAATGATTTATTTTGGGAACAGTTTCTCACAGAGACTCCAGTCTCAGCAACAGATACACAAGAATCTAAGTAAAAAATATAAATTATACAAGCTCTTGTGTTACATTTAAAATATAAATGATGAACATAATGACTTGGTCAATTCAACCAACTATATAATAATCTTCTCAACTACATTTTGATCCCAAACTTTCCTATTTTGCATATCCCATGGAAGAATCAACCCAGCAAAAACTACACTACCAAAAATTTTTGCATCATAAGCTATTTTTGCTGGGAAATAGAAAAACCTATTTGTTAATGGTTGGTTGACCAACCTTTCGAGCAATGGATTATACACTCATTGGTTTAATACACCATAAATGTTCTTCAATACTATCCACTCATTGCTTTAGTACACCCTAACTCGTTTATCGAGCATAAGGGCAATCTAAGAACCATCAATTACTACATTTGGTGGTATTAAACTGAGAAAATAATGCGAAGGGTCCATATAAATAATTAGATTCAAGGATATAAAAGTGATTTGATGGCCTAAGAATATTGGCATCCCATTTTTGGGTAACATTGCAAGGCATGCTATGCCACTGCCTGCTTCACAGAACCCATAATACAGAGGACAAGAGGTTTGATGAAGTTTATTACTGCTTTCAATGCATTAAACTGTTCCTATTGCATTAGTGCTTCACTACCTACTGAACTGGACTTTCAAAAAACACGACACTAAAATTGTGCTTCAATGAAATATTTATGCCATTTTTTTTTCTTAAGATACAGGGATTAGAGGGCATTTTCTGTGAAAAATTTATAACCACAATCTGAAAACAAGGACCTACTTGGAATCATTAAATTCAATGCTATAAAGTGTAGGCATTACACTTGCCATCCTCCCTGCCCAAGGGGGATTTTTAGCTCTATGTGTAGGTTGTTTGTTCACCCTCAATAGCTAAGAGGTTGGACTCAAATTGTCCTCCCTGCCTAAGGGGGATTGTTAGCCCTATGTGTAGGATGTTTTTTCACCCTCAATAGCTAAGAGGTTGGACTCAAATTGTCTTCAACCAATTAGTGCATTTCTTAATTATTAGAATGCTTTACTAGCCTACATAATTGATTTAAGCTCCCTTTGGTACCTATACTATAATAAGGTAAAGGTGCATTTGGGAGTATGGGAGGAATGAAAAAATGTAGTTGATCGCTACAGAATGCACATTGAGGCCCAGATAAAGTTGATTGATGAATGGTAGAATAATGTATATAGGATAAGCTCTGAAGGGAGTCCCAAAGTAATTTTGAAATCTAACCCTATCCAGAAGCTTTGCATCCTAGAGTGGGAATGCACTCTTTCCCAACCTTTCATGGATACCAAAATTTTCTACTCATTGTTATATTGCCTTACTAGGGAAAGTCCATGTCAAACATGCATTCCTCCATCAATGAGGCACTTTATAATATAGTGATGGAAGGAGTCCATGATACTCTTGGCTCCCTCATGCAAGATGTAGAGGTGAAATTTAGGTGAAATTTGACACACACAAGTGTATCCAAGGGCTTAAGAGGCATTTAGGCAACATGAAATCCATGGAGCAGGTTGTAAACATTATGGACTTGAAAGGCCAAATGTGTCACTCCAAGGGCTTAAGAAGAATTTAGGAACTATGAAATCCATGGAGCAGATTGTAAACATTATGGACTTGAAAGGCCAAATGTGTCACTCCAAAGAAAATGTGGGATTGAATGACACAAAAGATAAGCCCACAAGATCCATAGAGCAGGTTGTAAACATTATGGACTTGAATGGCCAAATGTGTCACTCCAAGGGCTTAAGAAGAATTTAGGCACTATGAAAGACTTAACTTCTATTAAAGTAGCCAGCCCGCCTATTAAATTATACAAGCTCTTGTGTTACATTTAAAATATAAATGATGAACATAATGACTTGGTCAATTCAACCAACTATATAATAATCTTCTCAACTAAATTTTTATCCAAAACTTTCCTATTTTGCATATCACGTGGAAGAATCACCCCAGCATAAACTACGCTACCAAAAATTTCTCCATCATAAGCTATTTTTGTTGGGAAATAGATAAACCTATTTGTTAATGGTTGGTTGACCAACCTTTCGAGCAGTGGAATATACACTCATTGGTTTAATACACCATAAATATTCTTCAGTACTATCCACTCATTTCTTTACTACACCCTAACTCTTTTATCGAGCATAAGGACAATCTAAGAACCACCAATTACTACATTTGGAGGTATTAAACTGAGAAAATAATGCTAAGCGGCCAATATAACTAATTAGATTCAAGGATATAAAAGTGATTTGATGGCCTAAGAATATTGACATCCCATTGTTGGGTAGCATTGCAAGGCATGATATGCCACTGCTTGCTTCACAGAACCCATAATACAGAGGACAGGAGTTTGATGAAGTTTATTGCTGCGTTCAATGCATTACACTGTTCCTATTGCATTACTGCTTCACTACCTACTGAACTGGATTTTCAAAAAACACGACACTGAAATTGTGCTTCAATGCAACATTTATGCCTTTTGGTAGCTTAAGATACAGGGATTCGAGGGCAGTTTATGTGAAAAAATTACAACCACAATCTGAAAACAAGTACCTACTTGGAATCATTAAATTCAATGCTGTAAAGTGTAGGGATTATACTTTCCATCCTCCCTACCCAAGGGGGATTTTTAGCTCTATGTGTAGGTTGTTTGTTCACCCTAAATAGCTAAGAGGTTGGACTCAAATTTTCCTCCCTGCCCAAGGGGGATTGTTAGTTCTATGTGTAGGATGTTTTTTCACCCTCAATAGCTAAGAGTTTGGCCTCAAATTGTTTTCAACCAATTAGTGCATTTCTTCATTATTCGAATGCTTTATTAGCCTACCTACTTGATTTAAGCTCCCTTTGGTACCTAGACTATAACAAGGTAAAGGTGCATTTGGGAGTATGGGAGGAATGACAAAATGTAGTTGATTGCTACAGAATGCACATTGAGGCCCAGATAAATTTGATTGATGAATGGTAGAATAATGTATATAGGATAAGCTCCGAAGGGAGTCACAAAGTAATGTTGAAATCTAACCCTATCTAGAAGCTTTGCATCCTAGAGTGGGAATGCACTCTTTCCCAACCTTTCATGGATACCAAAATTTTGTACTCATTGTTATATTGCCTTACTAGGGAAATTCCATGTCAAACATGCATTCCTCCATCAATGAGGCACTTTATAATATAGTGATGGAAGGAGTCCATGATACTCTTGTCTCCCTCATGCAAGATGTAGAGGTGAAATTTAGGCAAAATTTGACACACAGAAGTGTATCCAAGCGCTTAAGAGGCATTTAGGCAACATGAAATCCATGGAGCAGGCTGTAAACATTATGCACTTGAAAGGCAAAATGTGTCACTCCAAGGGCTTAAGAAGAATTTAGGAACTATGAAATCCATGGAGCAGATTGTAAACATTATGGACTTGAAAGGCAAAATGTGTCACTCCAAATAAAATGTGGAATTGAATGACACAAAAGATAAGCCCACAAGATCCATGGAGCAGTTTGTAAACATTATGGACTTGAAAGGCCAAATGTGTCACTTCAAGGGCTTAAGAAGAATTTAGGCACTATGAAAGACTTAACTTCTATTAAAATAGTCAACCCACCTGTTAAATTATACAAGCTCTTGTGTTACATTTAAAATATAAATGATGAACATAATGACTTGGTCAATTAAACCAACTATATAATAATATTCTCAACTAAATTTTGATCCCAAACTTTCCTATTTTGCGTATCACATGGAAGAATCACCCCAGAAAAAACTACACTACCAAAAATTTTTGCATCATAAGCTATTTTTGCTGGGAAATAGATAAACCTATTTGTTAATGGTTGGTTGACCAACCCTTCAAGCAGTGGATTATACACTCATTGGTTTAATACACCATAACTCTTCTTCAATACTATCCACTCATTGCTTTAGTACACCCTAACTCTTTTATCAAGCATAAAGGCAATCTAAGAACCACCAATTACTACATTTGGTGGTATTAAACTGAGAAAATAATGCGAAGGGGCCATATAACTAATTAGATTCAAGGATATAAAAGTGATTTTATGGCCTAAGAATATTGACATCCCATTGTTGGGTAACATTGCAAGGCATGCTGTGCCACTGCCTGCTTCACAGAACCCATAATACAGAGGACAGGAGGTTTGATGAAGTTTATTGCAGTGTTCAATGCTACAACAAAGTACATTTATTCACAAGCCCTACAAACCCTAGATTTGAAATTTATTCCTGTGGTTGTTCAGGGTTCCTTAACTAGGTTTCTAAGGGATTTGGAGGCACTAGAGATCTCAGTCCTACAATTGATTCATACATTTAAAAATATTTAAGTGTTTGACGTGTTTGAAAAGCGAGAAATGAGAGAAAGGAGGAGAGCATTGGACCTGAGCTTTGGATTTTTTTGCGTGAGCACTTCGTTCCAGACTCTGCACATCATGGATGCTGAGAGAAAATTAGAAAAAATCCTATTGTCGCAGTCACTATGTCAAGATGATGAGGGACAACAGTTACTGTGGCTCCTGGCAATCTCCATGCTGCTCGGGACACAAGTTACTGTGGCTTATGGCAATCTCCACCCTACTCTCCAGTTTTTCCCCTTTACTTATGGGCTCTCGCCGAAAATAGTTACTGTGGCTTATCGCAATCTCGACGCTACTCTCCAGTTTTCCCCTTTGGTTATGGACTCCTGCCATGGAAATCTCCACAATGCTCCAGTTTCCCCCTTTGATGATGGCGAAGGGCTCCCGCCATGGAAATATCCATGATGCTCTCCAGTTTCCCCCTTTGATTATGGGCTTTTTCTAGACAACGGCTTATGGCAACCTCCATGTGTGGCTTATGGCAATATCGCTCTCCAGTTTTCCCCTGCAACTAGTTTTCGGGCTCCTGCCGGGTCAATTGAGCGAGTAGCAACCAATTTTTGGGCTCCCGCCATGGCAATATCCACGATGCTCTCCAGTTTCCCCCTTTGATTATGGGCTTCGCAAGATAATGTCTTATGGCAACCTCCACTTGTGGCTTATGGCAATATCGCTCTCCAGTTTTCCCCTGCAACCAGTTTTTGGGCTCCCGTCGGGTTAGTTTTCGGGCTCCCACTTGAGCGAGAAACAACCAGTTTTGGGGCTCCCGCTTGAGAGAGTAACAACCAGTTTTGGGGCTCCCGTCAGATTTGCAATTTTCGGGCTCCTGTCGGGTCAGTTTTCGGGCTCCCGCTTGAGCGAGTAACAACCAGTTTTGGGGCTCCCGTCAGATCAATTGAATGAGTAGCATTTTTCCAAAGGGATATGGAAACTTGAGTGTATTGCACAAATTATTGAACAAAAAAATAATTTGAAACAAAACAACTTTATTTCGTGCAAAATATATAAAGGTGGTTAGAGTTGCAACGAATTAAATTTATTCATGTTGCATTTTTTATATTTATTACTATGATACAGGTTAATGCATATTTAATATTATTTTTTATATTTATTACTATGATAAAGGTTAATGCATATTTAATATTAAAATTCATGTTTAAGGAGTGAAAATATGGTTAGGAGGATGTTTTTCTTTCTTATTTTTATCATTAAAGTTTAGGGTGACATCAGATCCATAATCATCAATAAAGGAAATATATGTAATATTGAGAGATTATGTTGGGATGAAGATATTTCTGACAAATGGTGGTGTGCTTATTATTTGGGATCATTTTCATTAATGGTTTTTCTATCGGGATTTTATTTATATTTTCACTTATGGAATGGTAAGTTTATATTTTAAGCACAAGATAAACTAGATAAATTGATGAGTGACATTGATTTTCATCATCTATAGTTCATGCAATATATCACAAACAAGGTCATTTTCATAGTTCATGTAATATATCACAAAAAATGCCATTTGCATGTTCACCCACTTCTTTAATGATTTTGCATAGAAAAACATAAAATATTGACAATTGGTTGCCATAATATATGTGTAAAGGATCTATTATACATGTAAATATGTAGGTCATTTTTAAAGACCTAACTATATGGAAGAGTCCATTTACCTTTAGGCCTAAAATATTTATTGAAGAAAATGTCGATATGGATTCCCATGACTATGGACTACTTCCATTTGGTACAAGATTTAAAATCTACACTATTACAAAATTGGGTGTTAATTTAGTTTAGTCTATGTTGGGATGCATGTTTCATCATATCATAGGAGAAACTCCTAATAAAATGAGGGTAGAAGGCAGAGATCTCACACCAAATCCAAGGTTTGTTAATTTCATGGTCTCTCATTTGGATTCTATTTCCATTACTCAATTGCATACTCATATTAATAAATGAAAACCAATAAACTAACATGATAATGTATTTGGAATTTACTTGCAAAAAAAAAAAAACTTCTGGTTTGCCCGTTTTTCGTAATGAAAGTAGATTTCTTTCTCTAGACTAGCCCGACTTAACCAAAAAATAAATGTATAATTTCAATGCGAATATGATAACAGCCAACCTCAATTTAATTTTTTCTCTTTATATGGTATCACTTGTGTAATTTGAATTGATATATTAAATTTATTGAAGTGTCTTTACTAATCCTAATAGGTAGAACTAGTGGATTGCAATTCCAATATGAACAAATATCGTTCCACTATGGAGATTTAAATATTTATAAGTCATTAGTAAAATTTAGTGTTTGATATGTTTCTCAAGAAAGGAACCTATTAGAAAAAAATGGAAAAACAAAATGCATTGAGGTATAAAAAAATTTCCATGCACACCATGGAACTAAGCTACTTCAATAAAATTTGTCCGCGTGTCATTGATAAAATTTCCCCTTATTAACTAATTGATATTGTGATTGTTAACTTATTTGATAAATTGGAATATATCATCCACTAATTATACATGCTTTTTATTTCAATGTTTTTAATAATAAAGTGTCAAAGGTTTAGTTAAGAGCTAGAGGAAATAAGGATTAATTCAATTGGTAAATGCTCTTGTAAAAGAGTTCATAGAGCTCTCAATACAAAATCTTATTAATTATTTTTGGGTTACTAGTTGGTATTTTAGTTTCTAGTTATTATTGTGCTCCATTTGAAGACAAAGAAAGGTAAACCTATGGGGATTGAAAATGTACCAGCCTCCCTTAGAACTTTTAATACATTCATGAGTAAGGGAAAATATTCTTTGAAAAATGAAATAAACAATAGTTCATTTACTAAGTAATAGATAAATATTAATAATATATAATATATATATGATAAATATAATGAAGAAATTTTTAACACCCACTCCCCAACCATTTTATGTACCAATGCATCGAGTAATGGCATGTCACTGCCCCAATTTCCTTATATCAAGTGACATCATAATAAATAGATGCAAATTTTAGTTGTACCGCTAACATCGTTGGCACTCTGCAATCCTGCCTATATGTTCACCAAAGTAGATAACACTACCAAAAAACACCTTATGTAGTAGTGTCTGAAAAAAACCTCGATAAAATATGTAAACAAGGAAAATTAATGTCACTTATAAATTATAAACCCCACACGATGTAGATCGTCACCAGTTCAATCCACTATGACACCCCTTCAAATACAATATATTGTCGAATCATCGTCGACCAATATCCTTCAGAAAATCTCATCAAGCACACAATCGACAAAGATCTTCAATGACAACGCAAACCATTAATGGATTTTCCCTCATGTAATTAATGAACAACTTGGAAAATAAATATCCCCTTAGACTAATTAGTGACCCCAAGAGACTCCTTTGTGATCAAATTCAAAATTCAAATATGTTTCCAACTCCACCAACCAAAATGAATGCACTTACATAGCAGTAAAGATCCTCGGAAATCCCTCGATCAACCAATCCCAAACCAAAGAGGAGCATGAAGATCCACAAGAGAAAAGGTTGGAAAGAAATACCACATAAGACAACCAGCTAGTGCATCTCAAATAGACCACAATGAAGACCAACAGGTAGTAGCTAAGATCCTCGGAAATCCCCCGATCGACCAATCCCAAACCAGAGAAGGAACAGGAAGATCCACAAGAGAAAAGGTTTAGAATAAAGACCACGTAAACAACCAGCCAGTGCATCTCAGATAGACCACAGAATGAACCAATAGCTAGAACGGAAATCAAAATCTCATCAACTACTAATCACTAGTTAAAATCAAATCATCAACATATAAGGCAATAATAAGGTATTTACCTTATACCAAGATGTGATCGAGGTTTGCATTTGCTTCACTTATGGTGAAGCCCAAACCAGTGATATAATTATTGATCTTGGTGTACCAAGCACGAGGTACTTGTTTGAGACTATGCAATGCTTGTCTGAGTCTGCACACATGAGACTCCCGATCAAATGTCTCAAGAACTGTTGATTGCTCGATGTACACCTCCTCCTTAATAACCCCATTGAGAAATGTTGATTTTACATCCATCACGTGGATCTTCCACCCCATCTGAGTAGCCAGAGCAGGAATTGATCTAATGGATGAGTACCTTGCTATATGAGGAAAGGTCTCCTCATAGTTAATATCCTCAACTCGAGAATACCCCTTGGCAACAAATATGGCCTTATAATTCTCTATGCTTCTTTCTGCTACTGGCTTCACCTTGAATATCCATCTCGAACCCACTCTTGATTTATATGATGGTCTTGGGACCACTTCCCAAACGTTGTTCTTTACAATGGATTTGTATTCCTACACCATTACATCAACCCATATAGGTTGCTCTATTTCTTCATCAAAATAGGATGGCTTAGTCTCCATAAGCTCATCCATAAGATCCATCTAGCCAGTGTACCTCTCAGGTGACCTCGTTTGCCTACGCAATTTGAAGGATCTCCCACATTCCCCCTCGCATCCTGCACAAGTATATCAGCTTCCCTGGTTCATTTTCTACCTTCTTTGGATGGTTTTTCTTGAGTGAATGTATCCACTCTCTTCTCCTAAATATATTTGTTGCTCCAACAGTTCATGAGGCTCCTCCTTTGGAGCTAAAAGCTACTCTTCTGGTGGGATCTAAAGATCCCTCTCAAGAGAGCACTACATCTCGTTCTCCTCATTAAACTATCCATCCCTTCACACAACTATTATGAGGGATGGAAAGTACACATGATAGTTGTGGGGAGTTTCTGTGTAACCCATAAATGCAACTTATTTGTTTTTTTGGTTCTCCAACCATGGAAGTGTAAGCACCAGTGCTTGGAGGTGACCTAGAATGGATTGACTGATATGAATAAATAAGGGAATAAGGTGCCATGGAGGAAGCACATGTATTAAAGAGGGGAAACTAGGATTTTAATCAAAATGCAATAATTAAGAAGTGGTGGATGAATAGTACGAAGGGGATTCTCATCACAATACGTTGATAATGAAAATGGGTATTAGTGAGGATGGAAAAATACCAAACATTTGTTCAGATAAGGGGATTTAATAATTGCAAAGAGCTTGGAGAGAATAATAGGTGGGGATAATATGTCTAGAAATTTGGAAGAGAAAAAAGAAGTGATGGCACAAGGAGGTGAGCACATTCAGTTAGATGGATCATGATTGTCTAACAGGAAGCCTTGGTTTGTAAGGTATTGATTAGCCTATGAAGAGAGATATCATCACATAGAAAGAAGAGGAAGAAACACTTAATAATTTGCTCTAATTGCTTGAGCTAGAGGAAGGTCAAGTAGTATACATGATACATCCTAAGAAAAGTGGGTCGAATCCAAGCCAACCACCTTATGAATTTTAAAATCCTAGAGGTAATCCCAACTTTTTTTTTCTACTTTTGACTTGAAAGCACCTTTTCTTAGTAGTTTGGGATATAGTAGTAGTGAAAACAAAATGAAGATGGGAATAAAAGTATAAGTGGCATATGTTATGTTTGAATTTTAGTTGAAGTGGGGGAGCATGCCTAATTATTCAAACATGTCCATAAGGTTTTATCTTGGTGAACAACCTAACCAACAATATTTTTATAGTAGTTCTAAGAACTTTATGAAGGGTGATGGTGGTGAAAAACCGCATCGATTCTTATGTGGATTCATTTGGATGGTGAAAAGGATTGTAGTGCTAGCTTCTAAGTTGATAAATTTCCTAACCACATTTTGGGGGAATCTTCTGTAATGGTGCATGAAGTTCATATAGATTTATCCCTAGGATGTAGCTAAGGCCTTAGACAAATTAAAGGCGATATTTTTATCTAAGTTATAGAGGCTAAACATTGAACAACAAAAAATCACTAAACTGAAGGAGATTAAGAAAATGGTTGGAGAAAGTTCTCAAGAGTATGATGAAAAATTACAAAACTTGATCAACAAACTCTCCTATAATCTCCATGAAACTCAACACAAAGAATGATCCATTTAAAGTTTGTTGCTCTTTAATAGTGTACCATTAAAGCAATAGTCATGGTTGACACAAGGGGATGCCTTATCTTAGGCCACGAGAATAGAATCTTGTAGGGTGAACATCCATTTTACTAAAAAAAATCATGCTTGGTAGGATCTAAGAGAGAATTATGTAAGGAGTTCCTTCTAAGTAAAGGACATTGGTATTACTATTGTTAAAGGTGGTGGCCTACAAGGATACATTGGTAGTTATTGATGCAAGAGCATAATTTCAACAATTTATTTCAAAATTTGTATTTGTCCTCCAGAAGGTCTTAGAGCTTTATAGAAGAGGAAGTTGGTTTCGTTGTTGCCCTATAATTTTGTAGAATTTCTAATTTCATATTTAGGATAGGAAATTTTAGTAATTTTAGGTATAAGTTAAAATGTTGTTTGATTTTTAAGGCCTCCTAGTAATTAGGAAAGTTGAGTCTTATGATTAGGATTACTTGTGGTATCCTATGTATTTTTCAAACTCCAATACACCAAGGCAAATATGTTGAGGATATTTGGGGGAAATGTGATTGTCCATAAAATGTAGATTGGATTTTGGGATATTGAAGCTCTTTTAATTTGACCCTACTAGTTCTTAGAGGTTGTATTTGGAGCAGTTAGCAGGAAAAAACATAACATGCCCAAAAATATTAGTGTTGGAGCACTTATTGTTTGGGAGAAAGGATAAGGGGTTCTAGGAGTTAAGGGGTTTAAGGGTTTAGGACCAAGCGGTTAAGGATAAAAGGTAAATGGTTAGGGCTTATGGGGTTTAGGGGTTAGGGGGTCGAGGTATATGGGTTTAAGGGTTAAATGTTAATGGCTTAGTGGTTAATGGATTTAGGGATAACGATTAACCATCAAGGGCTTACATGTCAGGGATATAGGGGTTAAGTGCCTAAGGGTTATGGTATTTAGGTCTCAACAGGTTAAGGGGTTAGGGGTTAATGAGTTTAGGGGCTAGGGGTTCTGGGTTAAGGGTCAAGGTTTAAGAGGATATTGGATTAGGGTTTATGGGGTTCAAGGATTCTAAGTTAGGGGTTAGGGGTTAAGTGGCTAGAGGCTTTGGGGTTAAGGGATCAGGGGGTTAATTTATTATGAGTTATGAGTGTAGGGGTTAAGTGATTATGGCTTTTGGGTTAAAGGGATATGGACTTTAGTGGTTATGGGTTAAGTGCGTATGGGTTGTGATAATGTGGTCCCTAATCCCCTTGTCACAACTATTGGGGGTTCACCTATCAATTTTTCTCATTACCTTACCTATAGATGTCAATTTCTCTCATTGCCTTACTTATAGTATGTCTTGGAGATATTAGATGTCATTTAATTGAGCTATAGTGATAGGTGAGAGCTATGCGTAACTCACTAAAGGTGTATCAAGAGGCTATTATTCTATTGGCTACAAAATCTGACTCTTTTTATTTGTAACTTAGAAAAATGGAGAAGATGTGGAGACAATATCCATTCTTCTTCTTTCACCGAGCCATGTAAAATAAATGAAGCAAATAGTCTCAACCCCTTGGAGAAGGAAAGTTTAGAGCAATAATTAGCATGAACAAACAAAGAATCCAATGAGTTAAGCTTAGAGGGGTCTCCCTTTGTAAACAAGCATCCATAATCTCGTTAGAGTTAATATGAGTATTTACTAGAAGTTGAGTAGTCTTCACATCACCAACCACATCCAATAGAAAGGTACCAACCCCTATAATAAAAATGAAGTCTCGAAATAAGGTGTAGTTAAATCCAGTAATATCATCTTATAAATCTATTACAATATGATTTGGAAAGTACGTTTCCATACACGTGTGAAAGAAACAATCAATTACGTTTGCAAAAGGAAGTATTTTTGAAGACCTCAAGAAATCCCCTTGAATGAGACAAGAAGGGTTTGAAATCATGGAAAAAAGGCTTCATATATTTTCTATCACCTATCAAACCGAGTGAACAAACACATAGCACAATTTATGGTGTTGGATTGATTGAGATGTTTATTTTTGGATGGATGGATTTACATCTCTTTAGCCAATAGACAAAACTCATTAAGTATTGTTGCAAGTATGTTATTGACATGTTGAAGTTTCATTGAGACTTAGAGGTATAAGATTTAGACTTGTATGTTGTCACCTATCCAGGTGTGATGATACCTTGTGGAGGTAGGAAAATTTTCTATTTTTTTAACTCTTGGAAATATTCTATACGCTCTTGAGAGAATTTCAACCTTTTAAATAAAATTATAAACAAATGTAAATTCATGCAATAATTACTAATTGATTTGGGGGTGACTCAACAAATTGTAGCATGTTGGCTTGTTGAATTTGTTAGTAAGTTAGGGTTTGATAAATTTGTAAGCTTCAATGGGATTTATTGCGGTTGTGTGTGTTTTAGAGAAGCCAGTTTGGAGTCGTGGTTATGTTTCCTTTATTGAATTTGATTTCTTTGGTTCTTCTTCTTGTGCATTCCCACTGTGGTATCTTCTCGTTGCAAATATTTTCTCATTCTGTACAGAAAAAATTTCTTCTTCCATCCTTGAAAAATTTGCACAATTGTCCTGATTTATCTTTGCAATACCTTGAGTTGTCTCGCTTCTTTCAATTGGGCTGGAATTGTCCACCTCAAGAGGGTTGTTAGTTGTTGTCGAACTAAATTGTTACAACATTTTTTCCTGTTTTATTTATTTTTTTTTTCTTCAAGGAGGTGTTTCCTTTAAACTCTAGAAGAAGCATTGCAAGTGGCCAGATTATAGCAGTCATCAGAAGATGTCTGTGATCATGGGCAAGACAACCCTCGGAAGGTGAAAATTGGGTATGTTATACCTATGGAAAACTTTGGCTAACATCCAATTAGATATTTTATATGTAGTTCACAATTAGGAGATCGTAGACCATATTGTTGCACATAAAAATGCACTACTCCTCAGATATCAGGGTAAGTGCAAGGGTATTTATTGAATATACTTTAGTCACATGATAAAACTATCCCACAACTCTACAGTAGAGAGACCAGCATGGAAAAATAAACTTAAAATCAATCGATGCACTCACTTTCGTGGGAAGTTCATGAACATTTTTATTTTCTTATATAATGCACTTTTACCTACATCTAGAGATCACATGAAAATGGTATTCATAATAAAGTTTTCTGGGTGAAGCAATTCATTTTTCCTGCAAGATCAGGTTATGTAGCTATAATTTCTCATGTTTTTTCGTACATCCAACTCGAAACATATCTTGTAGGAATTTTGAAGGAAATCCCACTCAAATTATCAGAGAATCTCCAGGTGATCTCATTAAAAAAGTATGTTTCTCCTCATATGTAGATTATTGTTTCTCTTCACTGTGTTTTATATATAAATTCATTTCAATTCATTCATGTCATATATACTCTGGCTCCTAGTTCCAATTTAAAGGTCGAGTTCTCAACATTGTTTGTTGTTCTTTATTTGGAATGTTCTTGTGGTTTGAAGAGGTTGCAAGAGATGGGAATCTCAAATAGTTTTTGACCGAGCTAATGTAAGTTTTATAGGTAGAATGTGCGGCTCCAATCCCCACATTTATTATGAGCTTAATCAACTAGTAGATAAGCTTTCCGAGGAGGCATTCAAGTATCCATGAACTATCAGCAAGATCAAGGTTGTGGCACACCAAAAAAAAAGGAAACTCGCAAAATTTAACAACAACCGCTACTCCTGAAGCTGAAAACTTGTCTCCCTCAAGGACCACTATATTCTCCTTCATCAGGCAATACTTCCTCAACAACTCACTCAACTGCATCATTTATATACCCCCAAAAATCTATTTATGTTATTGTGCCTATAACATTTTTCGAATAATTTGATGTTTCATATCAGTGAATGCCAAATGCCAATTTCCTATTTGAAAACCAAAGTTGCATCCCTTGTACCTAATGATCCTTCTTCGTTGAATATTTTCTTGAATGGAGTTTTGTTTACTAATTTTTATCATTTAATGATTTCTTATATGTTAGAATTCTTCTCTATTTCATGCCTTACAACGTGTCCTCTACAACATCTGGTGCAATTTCTAGTTTAAATTTTTTCACATATTTAAAAAAATAAAAAAATTTAGTTCATGGAATGTAACTCACTTGACAATCACCTTGTTATGAAGTATTATGTTAAAATATGAGATTCAAAGTTCAAATCCCCTTGAGTGGCGAACCAAAAATTAATATTTTTTAATCTATTTATTTATTATATTTTTAGAATGTGGTTTATTGAAAAAAGGAATAAATACAATATAAAAGAAATAAATATGACCTGATTAAATTTCATGTGGCTTGAATATCTAATTTCAAAAATAAAAAAATATAATTATCCATTATCCACTCATGGAATTTCAATGCAAACTTATGAATGTTAATGATTTTGTCTTAATTTCTAACTATCTTAAATGGGTTACGTCTTAATTGTCATTGTCTTAAGTCACCATTATCTTAAATATAAAGTTTTGTCTTAAATATTTTTGTGTCAAAGTGCTTTTGTCTTAAATATAAATTTTTGTCTTAAAATATTTTTGTCTCAAATTGCTTTTGTCTTAAAATATTTTTGTCTCAAACTGCTTTTGTCTTAAATATAAAGTTTTGTCTTAAAATATTTTTGTCTCAAACTGTTTTTGTCTTAAATATAAAGTTTTGTCTTAAATACTTTTGTCTCAAATTGTTTTTGTATTAAATATTTTTGTCTCAAATTGTTTTTGTCTTAAATGTAAAGTTTTGTCTCACACTATTTTTGTCTAAGATTTTATATTTAAGACAATTCAATTGATATTAAATTTTAATATAAACTAACTAAAATAAAAAGTGACTTTTTAAGACAAAAGATTTCTTTTGTCTTAAAAAAATGTCTTAAAAATGCCCTTGTGTAGTAGTGACAAAAACCAATTATTTTTTGGAGAAAGGAGTGGAGAAATGAATGGTTCATAAGTCTTGGAACTTTTACTTAATAACATAAGCCTTCAAGGACAACATGTTCTTCATGTGTGAATTATGAATATTTGTAAGACTATTATGTGGATGTTTGTATTTCATGTATGTTGTCACATGTACTAAGATAGTTGAACTATTTCGGTTATTTTAGTGCTTATCTTGTTGAGAATGTGTTGTAATGGTTATAATTGTTGTCCCATCCTTGTGGACTATTCCGCAGGATATTAGGAAGATCCTTCTCAAATTGGTGTGTGCAGTGACTATCACATCCCTTGTGGACTATTCCGCTGGATGTTAGGCAAATTATTTCAGTTCATGTGTGTCTCTTCCTGAGTGGTATTATTACCTCTCTCTTATAGACTCACTTCTCCTTCCCCCGCAGTAGAAGAACCTTGACACACATATGATCAAATACTCACCAAGAACACCCCCCTTGCTTTTAGAAGGTGCACGTGCACCCCTCTCTCTTTTTAATAGTGAGAGTCAAGGAAAATATATATGAAAATATGACAAATGGGTCAATATTTTGGATGGGGCTCCTACTCTAAACAGTGTGAGGTCTAATTTGGATTTCACATCGAGAAGACCCCTTTGTTTACGGATCTCCAACGCTATCAACAACTTCATGGATGTCCTCTTATAGATCTATGGACTTAGTTCAAAAATATTATACCATATAGTTAAGAAGAAATACCTCCTTCCTTTCCGCATGTACTTTGTAAAGCTGAGTAATTACCATTGTCTTGTCCTACAATTATCTTTGAATAACATTGTGTTGTTCTCACCATGGGTACTTGACTGCTCAGATCCTTAAGATGAATCCTCATGGTTTGAATAAATCCCTTTTTTTCTGTCCTTATTTCTTCCTTTCTTTAACTTGGACAAGAATGGTTAAGTTCCCAGGGTCCCTTGTAGATAAAGATAGTCCTCTCCTTCTCAGTTCATTCTTGCTACAGGTTTTATTTTCTTTGCTCTTGCTTCATCCATCCATCCTCTTTATCTCCTTCCCAGTCAGCACTTTTCTGAGCAATTTTATGTTTTTCATGACCAAATTTTCAACTAGATCATAGGCAGTTGATGATACAACTAGTTTATTTCTCCAAATGATCAACAATTTGGATCCTAGTATCTTGAAAATGTCGGAATATCCTTCTGAAAAACAATGACAGAATATTATGCATGTTTGTTTCAACACGTTCTAGATGCGCCGATGTAAAATTTTTGGAACACTCGAAAGATTAAGTATTCACATTCCATATTTATCACGAATGTGCCAAAGCTAATTCTTCCATGAGTTCTAAGATTCTGCGCCACTTCTAAAAGGTAGGAAGCATGATTTTTTTCAACCCCCAAAGTTTTTCCACTGTCAACGACAATATCTCTCTAATGAGATCAATGTTGTAAGGTGGTATAGGCGATGTTAAATCTACGATACTACTAAGACAAGATGAAGTTGTGTGTCTAAATTCTTCGCAATGTTTCTCCTAGTGTTTCGGTTGTATCAACGCAAGCATGGATGGCTTGAGAGCCCAACTGAGTTTCTTCCATTCTGAATACCCCACCCTTGTTAGATATGTGTCTAATTCCTCCAACAACAAAGGTCTATTTTTGCATTTTTTTTTTGCAGTTCATATCCAAGTGTGAATAGCTTAGATCCTCTTGCTTGTCTTTCCATCACTTCCCATGGGTGCTTCTACTGCAAAATGACATGGACTATTTTTTAGAATGGTCTGCTACTTTGACCATCATTTTGGTCTAAGAAAGTATTGTTGCGTAAAGGACCATATATTCTCACTAGTTCATCAAGTTGTTTCTAGGTGTTTTATAAGGTCTCTTCAAGAAGATCCATATTATCTCATACCAGAGAAGGAAAATTTGTAGGAATACACTAATTCTTCAGAGGGACATTCTATCAATCATGCCTTCAAATATTGTCAACAAATTTGACACAAGGTTTCTCCCTTCACTTCTCTCTCTCTCTCTCTCTCTCTCTCTCTCTCTCTCTCTCTCTCTCTCTCTCTCTCTGTATATATATATATATATTGTAAACTTGACAGTACCTCTCTATTCATCATATGTAAAGCATGTTACAAAATATGTTTCTGGTCACCTCAACCTACCCGTAGGAAAGAAAGTCTATTGGCCACAGATCAACATCATAAACTATCCAAAATTTAAATATTTGGAGCATGTCCAACCAAGTTTTCAAAGCCACCATGCATACTATTAATCTATTATGACTACTGTAAATGTAAATGCTATCCGAGATCATTAAAAAAAATAACAAGAATTTTCTAGAACACCATGATTTGCAAAGGTCAATCATCTGATGAATCTACTTGGGTTTGGTCCTTAGCACTCAATCCCAGCATTTGTTGTTGCTGCATACTCTAAAATTTCTTGTCCATGCGTCCAAGACAAACATTCTAGTGGAAGAGTTGCACTTGGACTGACTGTATTTCCTTCCGAATTACATACAAGCTCGACTCCTCTTCTTGGGGTTGTTAATGGCCTTGCTGGTGAGGAAATTCGCTCTATTGTTGCATATATGTCATAAATTTCGACAGTAGGATTTTCATAATCCAGTAAGTTTGGATGACCTATTTAAACAGGGCCAACATACCTCTAGTATTTCTGGGGTGCACTGCCAGTGCTTCCCATTCTTCCACTTGGATCAGCTCCTCTACTTCCTTTGCTTTAACTTTTATTTCCCATTTTGAAAATTCTTCTTTCATGTGTGCTGGTTAGCCTTCATTCTATACATGAAACATGTTTTCCATGTTTTCCTCCCATTTTCTCTTGCCTCTCTTACTTTTCATCCGACTAGTTAAGTATGGAGCCTTTCATTTCCCCTTGCTAGGGTTTTCGTGGTTGCAACAACCCTTTCGTCCCTCCACTGCCTCCACCTTAATTCTAAAAAATGCTTAATTTTTCAATTGTTTCAAGTCCTCTGGTACCCTTTCCAAGGCACTTAGCAATAGAGTGGGAGACAGAGAGGAAAGCAATTTAATCTGACCTAAAATAAATTCATAGTCACAAACAATGTTACGATCATTTTTCTTCTT
This sequence comes from Pinus albicaulis, assembly GCA_034641835.2. Taxonomy (NCBI): domain Eukaryota; kingdom Viridiplantae; phylum Streptophyta; class Pinopsida; order Pinales; family Pinaceae; genus Pinus; species Pinus albicaulis. The sequence goes on along the minus strand of CM076579.1, from coordinate 990,558,299 downwards.
ACAACCAATAACTCACATTTGTTCCTCACGGTATGCCATTCCATTACTAATGATTCAGCCCAAGCCTTGGACATGTTTGATACCTCGTGTTCTCTCGATTGATTCCATGAGGTCGGAAAGGAATGCTACAAATGTTTGACTATTCCAAAGAAACAAAACCTGACCTTGTACCTCACTCTTGACATGTTTCGATACTAGACTCTAACTCCCTTGAATCTTCCCTTTCGGTTTCATTTCTGCCACCTTAAGATTACGCCCGAGCCCTAGATCCTTCTGATTTCCCGCCTTGCTCAGTTAATATAAACATAGAATGTATATCTTGCCTCGACTGCCTATCATTCTTTTATGGTTTCACATCACCTGGCCTTTAAGAAAACCCTCCTCTGGTTCAGCCTTACGAAACCCCGACTCCCTAGATGCTCCCTCTCAAACCCCAAAATTATGAAATTTACAAGAAGACGAGAGCGTAAAGGTTGAAATTACCACGTTTCCCGGAGACCCAATGCTCCCCTACAAAAAATCCCTATATTCTCCAAACCAAACCCCCCAATTGCAAAATTTAACATAAGGAAAGAGTGCAAAGGTTGACATTACCATGTTTCCCAGAGATCCAATGCCCCCTACAAAGTTTGCATGAAACATACTGATGCCGACAAGCATAAGAAGACTGATAGATTCCCCATCCCGAATCCTATAATCCCATGCATAAGAAACCACAGACAAAAGCAATTTCTCATAATTTTGTTCCTCTTTACCTATGTTTCAAGAAAGAAGAGGGTATGCACTACATACTAGGAACTTTGCCTTGTCGTCGACCTGCAGTCCTCGACACTGTTGTTCTGCCAATGCCGTTGATGTCAAAGATCGTTTTCCCACCCTCATTTATTATCCAATCTCGTGCTGGTGCACAATTATTTTTTCAGGAAGGGCATGCACAACACCATATATCACATGCTAGTACTTTCCCCTGTGGCATCTGAACTGGCCTTCCTATGGTGTGACCCAACAATAATTTTTCGCGGTATGTGGCGGTGTTGGGTAGCCCGCCTATAGAAATTATATAAATAATGCATTATATGTCTAATATTCTTCTAATCACACACTATCTTAACTTCATTCACAATACAAAATCTATTCCACTATTGATCATTATATGCAGAAATTAAATCAATTACATGCACACATTGAAACCATAAAAACTCACACATATTAACACAAATGTTTAACGGGAAAGCATGAAGATAAAAACCCCAACTATATTTATATAATATATGTCATAGAGATCATGTAACAATCCTCATACAAATATGATCATATCAAGCTCTCAGTACAATACAATCACTACACACTAATCAGGTCTGATCTAGCAAATCCATGCACTGATCTCTGCCACCTGCTAGCCTGCCTCTATTGTGCAATCCCTACTGAAGAATGGCTCTGAATGAACTCGAATTGGTCCAGCCTTGCTCATGCAATCCTCATTGGCATCTCCACTAAGTTTTGGATGCAATCAATGCATCACTATAGTCGCAACTGATAGTCATCTTTCCCTTTCACCTATCTCTCCACTGGTCTCCACTGAAACTGTCCATGCACTGTAGTTAACTGATGTATTCTTCAGTTGATTAATGAGTTAATATTTAGTGAATTAATTATTAATTCATTCATACCACTCTCACTAGTGTATCAATCAGTTAGACTAGATACAACTAGCTCAACTGTGTCTAACTCATTTAAACTGAACACAACTCCACCAACTACTTCTACAACTCCACCAAAATCTGTCCCATGAGTTCTAACTGAAGTCCTCCATGCAATAGCTCCAGTAAACCCTCAGGAATAGCGTAATTCCTTCCGTCAACTTCTGTGCCACATCTGTGCACTTAACTGAAGTGCTCCAAGAGAATAAGATAATGTTTAGAGTCCAAATATTATTAAGAGCTAATAATATTTGACATATCTATTTTTAGACCGGCAATCTAAAAATAGATTCCGCCCAATATGTCTAAAAATTAAAGTCCATTTATTTTTCCAACTTGACCATCCATCCACAAATAGCATCCTGCAACTCATATAATATGATTGACATGTCTAAAAATAGACTTGCACCAAAAATAGCTTGCGGGCCCACTTAGTGAAGGCGACTCTTTTCACTAAGCTCATCATCTTGTTGCAATCTCAACACTCCCTCTCAACAATATAGGGATTATCTGCCACCCCGATCCTGTCTCTATGGTATTCGAATTTTCTCCTGGTGAGCACCTTCATTAGAATAGCAGCATCTTGATCCTCCGTAGGAATGTATGATAGTAACATGATCTTTCGGTACACACAATCTATGATATGATGGTACCAGATGTCAATATGTTTAGATCTATCATGAAATACTGGATTAACTGAGATTTTAATACAACTCTGATTATCACAATATATCACAGTAGGATCTAAGTGTGAAACAAACAACCCGACTAGGATCTTCCTCATCCATATAGCTTCGCATGCAGCCAAACTTTCTGCCATGTACTCGGCCTCCGCTGAACTGAATGCCACAGATCTCTTTTTCCTATTGTACCAAGAAACTACTGTAGACCTGATACTGAAAATCCCTCTAGATGTGCTCTTTCTTTCCGTTTGGCTCCCTACCCAATCTACATCTGTGAAGCCATGTAGCTTCACCTCATCCAACTGTCTGTACCATAATCCATATCCCGATTTGCCTCTGAGATATCTCAATACATGCTTGCTTGCCTTCCAAAAGAGCTTGGTAGGCTTAACCATAGCTTGTGAAAGCTAGTTAACAACATAGCATATGTCTAGTTGTGTATTGACTAGATACATGAGTGGATCAACCAACTGTTGATAAATAGTGGCATCCACTACCTCTGCCGATGTAGCATCTTCTTTCCTCCAACCACCAGGAAGAGGAGTGTTCATAGGCTTGCAGCCTTGCATGTTGAACTTCTCCACTACATCCTAGGCATACTTTCCTTGAGACACAAATAATCCATCCTTTTGCTGCCAAATTTCCAATCCCAGGAAATAATGAAGGAGGCCCAAGTCCTTCATCTCAAACTCCTTTGCAAGATCTGCCTTGCATGAGAGTATCAACTATTAATCACTTGTCAGTATCAAATCATTTACATAAATTACAATGATTATCAACTTACCCTCCACCACAATCTGGTATATGTTCGGATCCGCCTCACTCTTGGTGAATCCAAGACTGGTGAAATAACTATCTATCTGTGTGTACCAAGCACAAGGTGCTTGTTTCATCCCATACATGCTCTTTTGAGTGCACACATGTGACTCGCTGCTCAAGATTTCGAAGCCTTTAGGATGCTCTATGTACACCTCCTCCTCAATGACTCCATTGAGGAACACAGTCTTCACATCGATCTGATGAATGTGCCAACCCATCTGTGCTGAGAGAGCTAGGATGCTCCGTATGGAAGAATACCTTGTGACAGGTGCAAAGGTTTCTTCATGGTCGATCCCCTTGATTTGTGAGAAGCCCTGGGAAACAAATCTTGCCTTGTACTTCTCAATGCTCCTGTCAGCAGCTTGCTTCAATTTGTAGATCCATCTCGAACCTACCACTGATTTCCCTTCCAGCCTTGGGACAATCTCCCATGGACTATTTCTAACAATTGAATCATACTCTTCCACCATGGCATCTACCCATGTAGGGTCCTCCACAGCTTCCTCCAAAGAAGATGGTTCTGTCACGATACCCTTGCTCATTAGAGCCATGTATCCAGTATATCAGTCAGGTGGCTGTCTCGGTTTGCGCTGTGATGTAGGGACTCCTACATTCTGCGCTGCATCTTGATTCAGTCGCTCAGCTTCTATAGTGCGCTTCCGCCCTCTGATGTTTGGTGCTGCATGAGTGGTTTCTTCCACTCCATGAACCTCCTCTTGTGGTTGATACACATCCTAAGGCTCATCCTTAGGAACTAATAGCTCCTCATCTCCATGCAAGTGTAGCTCCCTCTCAGGTGACAACTTCATGGCTTTCTCCTCATGAAATTTGATATCCCGTCACACAACAGTCTTCCAACTGTTTGGAAAATACACACGATAATTTTGGGGTGTTTCTGTGTACCCCAAAAATGTCCCAACCTCTGTGGTCAGCTCCAGCTTCTTGCTGGAATCCTTTGTCACATGAATGTAAACAGGTGAGCCAAAGATCAGCCTTGCATGAGAGTATCAACTTTTCATCACCTGTCAGTATCAAATCATCTACATAAAGTACAATGATCAGCAACTTACCCTCCACCACAATCTGGTATAGGTTTGGATCCGCCTCACTCTTGGTGAATCCAAGACCGGTGAAATAACTGTATATACGTGTGTACCAAGCACGAGGTGCTTGTTTCAGCCCATACAACACTCTTTTGAGCCTGCACACATGCAAGTTGCTACTGAAGATTTCGAAGCCTTAAGGCTGATCTATGTACACCTCCTCCTCAATCACTCCGTTGAGGAATTTAGTATTCACATCCATCTGATGAATGTGCCAACCCATCTGCGCTTAGAGAGCTAGGATGCTCCATATGGAAGAATACCTTGCGACAGGGGCAAAGGTTTCTTCATAGTCGATCCCCTCGATCTATGAGAAGCCCCAGGCAACAAATCTTTCCTTTTACTTCTCGATGCTCCCGTCAGTAGCTTGCTTCACTTTGTAGATCCATCTCGAACCTACCACTGATTTCCATTCTGGCCTTGGGACAGTCTCCCATGCACTGTTTCTGACAATCGAATCATACTCTTCCACCATGGCATATACCCATGCAGGGTCCTCCATAGCTTCCTTGAAAGAAGATGGTTCTATCATGATACACTTACTCATTAGAGCCATGTATCCAGTATATCAGTCAGGTGACTGTCTCTTTCTGCGCTGTGATGTAGGGACTCCTACATTCTGTGTTGCATCTTGATTCAATCGCTCAGCTTCTGTAGTGCGTTTCCGCCCTCTGATGTTTGGTGTTGCATGAGTGGTTTCTTCCACTCCATGAACCTCCTCTTGTGGCTGATCCACATCCTCACGCTCATCCTTAGGAAAAAATAGCTCCTCATATGCATGCAAGTGTAGCTCCCTCTCAAGCGACAACTTCATGGCTTTCTCCTGATGAAATTTGATATCCCATCGCACAAAAGTCTTCCGATTGTCTGGAAAATACACACGATAATTGTGGGGTGTTTCTGTGTACCCCACAAATATCCCAACCTCTGTGTTCGGCTCCAGCTTCTTCCTGGCATCCTTCATCGCATGAATGTAAATAGGTGAGCTAAAAATCTTCAAATGAGAAACACCAGGCTTCTTACCAGAAAACGCCTCTTCGTGTGTACTCATGCCAAGTACTCTATGAGGACAACGGTTTTGCACATAAACTGTAGTGTTGCATGGTTCAGCCCACAAGTGTATGGGAAGCCTTTGATCATGCAACATCGCACGTGCAACAACCACGATCGTTCTGTTCTTTCGCTCCACGACACCATTCTGCTATGGGTTATGAGGCGCTATGAGCTCTCTTCAAACTCCTTGTGCACTGCAAAAGTCTTTAAATTATCCAGAGATGAATTCACCACCATTATCGCTCCTAAGAGCCTTCACCTACTTCCCCAATTCTTTCTCCACCAGTGCCTTGAACTCACAGAACTTAGAGAATGTCTCGCTCTTCTTCTACATGAAGAAGATCCAGCACTTATGAGAAAAGTCATCAACAAATATCATATAATACCTGTTCTTTGCAGTCGAAGCTACTGAGAAAGCTCCACACATGTCTCTATGAATTCTCTCAAGGATCATCGTGGCGCGACTATCCTTCTCATGAAAGGTGGCTTTCACAAATTTTCCCAAAGTACATCCCTTGCACTGATCTGTCTGCACAAGTGTACCCTTGGGAAGCCTGGTAGAAATCTACTGCAAAATTTTCAAAGCGCCATGGTGAAGATGGCCCAATATCCTATGCCACAATTCACCCTCATCCCGGCTCACCACTCCCTCTACTTTGTCTGCCATTGTTGCGCAGCCATCTACCTACAATTGATAAAGGTTCTTAACTTGAACCCCTATCCTCCGAGTTTGACCAGTTGCCTTACTACGCAAGAAATCCTTTCCCTCGCTAAAGACAACATCATATCCCTTGTCTTCCAACATCACCACAAAGATCAGATTCTTCTTCAATCCTGGAACATGCATGACGTCCTTCAAGATGAAAGGTTTTCCAAACTCCCTCTCGAAGGAAATTGTCCCGATACCAGTCGCACTATATCTACCATCGTCACCCATCTCGATGTGCACTCCAAGATCCTTCTCATCCAGATCAGTAAACAAATACTTTTCTCCGGTCATATGGAAAGATGCACCACTGTCAAGAAACCCCACTGATCCCATCAAACTTGAGACCAAGCGTGCGATTAGCAAAAAATCTAGCTCAAACTGTGAGGCTAAGGCCTCTCCAACTGCAGATCCAGTAGCTTGATTATTTTTCTTCTTTTGTGGACAATTAGTGGCGTAATGTCCGTGTTGGCGACAATGAAAGCACTTCACCTTAGACATGTCCTGCTTCTTGCCTTTCACACTGGATTGAGAAGGATTTTTATTTCCCTTCCCTTTCCTTTCTTTGGTAGCCAAAGCGCAATTTTCTTCATCTTCATTCTTCGATGAAGATCCATCCCTGGTACTCCGCCTTATCTCCTCCTACACAAGATCTGACCAAAGTCACTCCTATCCTGGTAGTTTCTCCTAACCATTGACAGAGTCCCCATAGGAATGCCAACTCTTTGGAAGCCCAAGGACAGCCAAGCTCACCAAGTCCTCTTCATCTATAGTAACCTCCATAGTTCCTAGCTCATCCCTGCATTAGACAAACTTCGTGATGTACTTGGGTATACTTTCTCCCTTCCCCATTTTTTTTTTCCTGAGCTTGTCTTTAAGCGCCAACTTCCTCTGGTCGCTCTTGCTTTGGAACAAGTATGTCAAAGCTTTCCACATCAAGAATTGAGAAACTTTACCATGAAGGTTGGACACTATGTGATCCTTCACACCTTCCAATAGAATCCTTCGACATTTTTCTGTTTTCTTTTGCCATGCGTCAAGTGCGGCAGCATCGCTAGAAGCAGGTTTTGGAATTTCTCCATCTATGAACTCCTTCAACCCATTATACTCCAGCACCACCTCCATCCTATCCTTCCATGCAATATAATTCAAGCTTCCCTCAAGGGAATACTCCAATCGCAATCCGTTGAAAGACATATCAACTTCGACACCAAGAAAACACTATAGCCAATTCAAATTCCACCACCACAAAACTCAACCGCTTCAATGATTTTCAATTGCTCCAATGATCAATGCTCTGATACCATGTAGAAATTATATAAATAATGCGTTATATGTCTAAGATTCTCCTGATCACACACTATTTTAACTTCATGCACAATACATAATCTATTCCACCATTGATCATCATATGCGGAAATTAAATCAATTGCATGCACACATTGAAACCATAAAAATTCACACACATTAACACAGTTTTTTAATGGGAAAACCTAAAGCTAAAAACCCCAACTATATGTATATAATATATGTCATAGAGATCATGTAACAATCCTCATACAAAGCTGATCATATTAAGCTCTCAGTACAATACAATCACTACACACTAATGAGGTATGATCTAGCAAATCCATGCACCGGTCTCTGCCACCTGCTAGCCTGCCTCTACTGCACAATCCCTACTGAAGAATGGCTCTAAATTAACTCTAATTGGTCCAGCCTTGATCATGCAATCCTCATTGGCATCTCCACTGAGTTTTGGATGCAATCAATGCATCACTATAGTCACAACTGATAGTCATCTTGCCCTTTCACCTATCTCTCCACTGGTCTCCTTTGAAACTATCCATGCACTGTAGTTAACTGATGTATTATTTAGTTGATTAATGATTTAATATTTAGTGAATTAATTATTAATTAATTCACACCACTCTCACTAGTGTATCAATCAGTTAGACTAGATACAACTAGCTCAAGTGTGTGTAACTGAGTTAAATTGAACAAAACTCCACCAACTACTTCTACAACTCCACCAAACTCTGTCACATGAGTTCTAACTGAAGTCCTCCATATAGTAGCTCCAGTAAACCCTCAGGAATAGCGTAATTCCTTCTATCAGCTCCTGTGCCACATCTGTGCACTTAACTGAAGTGCTCCAAGAGAATAATATAATGTTTAGAGTCCAAGTATTATTAAGAGCTAATAATATTCGACATATCTACTTTTATACTGGCAATATAAAAATAGATTCTGCACAATATGTGTAAAAATAGAAGTCCATATATTTTTCGAACTTGACCAACCATCTACAAATAGCATCCTGCAACTCATAGAATATGATCGACATGTCTAAAAATAGACTTGTGCCAAAAATAGCCTGTGGGCCCACTTAGTGAAGGTGACTCTTTTCACTAAGCTCATCATCTTGTTGCAATCTCAACACCGCCAACATATGTTGCAATGTTGCCTTACTGACACAACCTCTGTTTTTTTTCGAACCCTCTCTCATCCTCACACCATGATCAGGGGTTCTCATTCTCATTCCCTTCTACATCACTTCTTAGGATTTCCTGTAGTTGTGCCATCCCTTCCTCCTAGTTGATTTTGTCTCTAGGAATGTCCAACTACTTTCCCTGATTGTTTCATCCCAACTTTGCAAGGAAGTTAGCTACAGTGTTTCTGGCTCAGCAAGCATGCATTGGAATGATGTATTCCATACTTTAAATTAGTTCCCCTACTTCCCGGGTGAGCCTTATTTTTCTCCATCTTTTACTTATATTTTCCCACTGGGTTCCTTGATGAAGATTTTTAATTTTTTTCTATCACGAGAGTTGAACCCCCTTCCACCACCAATTTATGGATTCCCTCTTTTCATGCAATGATAAATCCCCGCTTCACAACATTGAATTATGCCTTCTTATTTCTTGGAATTCCACAATCTAGTGTGAATGCTCAAATCACCCTGCCTTGGAAATTTATGAAAATACCTCCATATCCCGCTTCTCATGGGTTTCCTTTAGAGGCACCGTCGAAATTCATTTTTATGAATTATACTAGAGGATATATGAACTTCAAAGGTGATGGGGAGCGACATGATTTAATTTTCCAAGAACATGGCACTAGCATCTGTGGGGTCAAGTTTAGCATGTTGAGGATCCTATATTCCTAGCACGAAGCTTTCCAGTCCTCCAAGTACGATTTCTTGACTAGAATGGTTTCACGAATATTTTGGTTAATGATCTTCCATACCTCCAACTCTTCCTGATTTTGGTCCTTTAATATCCTCCTGTTTCATTCTTTCCAAACAGCCCAGAGTAGGAACCCCATAGATATGACCCAAGCTCTATTGAGGATTGGGTTTTCGTAGAATGTTTTCCTCCATTTCTCAATTGTGGTCTGGATACTATTTTTGTCATGGTATGAATATATGAAGAGGTTTTCATGGTTCTATCATAGCCTATTAGTGTAGGGGAAATATTTTAAGAGATGTTCCATCATTTCTGTTTGTGCCGCAAACATATTACATATTGAAGGACCCTCCACTCCCCTTCTTTGTATTTGATCACATGTAAGGGCCCGGGCATGGTTGAACAGCCATAGGAAGAACATCACCTATGGCCAAAGGTGTTGGGACCACATTTTACTCCCATATCTGGGAGATGTTGGCGTTGGTGCTTTGCCTTCATTTGGTATCCTTGCTGTATCATGAACATCCCTTTGTTTCCATATCCCCACCTGAGGATATATGAACCCTCAGATGTCGCGATATTTCAAGAGTTAATATCCTTTTCATATGCTTCCCATTGGGGTGATTCTGTTGCATTAAGCCATTTTTTTCTTGTTTTCAGTTCTCTCTAGTTTAATCTAGTCTCTGAATTCCATTATTTCTTTAGCATCTGATTAGAATGTCTGTTACTGAATATGAAAGTCTCGTCAAGCTCCTGTCAACTGAAAATATTTTCTGTCTATTTCCATGCTTCCTCCCAAAACAACACCTTATCCCCTCCTCTAATCTCCTATAAACTCTGGGTACAATCCAATTCCGAGCTCTTTGCTGCTAGATTCCAAATTGTAGATCCTCTTGGTATACCTTAGATTCTGAGTCTTCCTTCTGTGGATTTTGGCATGTTCTATTTCCTTTTCCATATCATTTTCCAAAGATCGTTATTTCCCTAGACCCATCTCCACCATAAATTTACTCCCATCACCTGATTAAGAATATACAAGTCTCTTAGGCCCAGGCCCCTTTCCATCGTGGGCTTAGTTAGGGAGTTCCAGGATAGGAGCGCCCATTTTTTCCCTATTGCACTCCTTTCCACAGGAATATTTTTAAAATATTATTCATTTCATTGCAGCTTGCTTTAGGGGTTTCCAAGCCTAAAATTTGGTAGATGGGGATTTATTGTAATGAAAATTTCAGGAGGATTACACAACTCGCCATATTGAGGGCCTGAAAAAGTTCAATTTTGAAGGCGACATTGGAGATTCTCGAGAAAAGATTTCCAGTTTGATTTTTTAATATATATATATATATATATATATATATATATATATATATATATATATATATATAATGCTATCAAATATTTTTATAAACCCTTATACCTCCAAATAATTATCAAAATCATTTAACATACTCCCTCCATATGCCAAAATTTATTATTTCAGCTGGTCACTAAACATGTGAATGGCGCCTTGAGTTGATTTTGAGGTGGTTTCTTTGGTCTCAAAGCCTTCCAATCTTTGCAACATGAGTTTTTCAACCAGTATCCCCTCTGAAGCAGTGTACAACTACCTCCCAATCTTCCATATTTCTAATCCAACCTTGAACTTAGGTAGGAAGAGAATTATGTGATAAAAATTATTAAGGAAGGAAATTATCCGAATGACAAGCATAAAATCCTCCCTTGCGCGGCATGTTTCTCTACCCTAAAATAATGAACATATCTATGTTCACTACCTTAATAGTTGTAACTATTATTAGGACTTATATATAGAGAAAAATATTACACCCTCTCACACACAATGATTTAGATTTCTTTTGATAGCGAGCTAATAGTCAAAGGTGTCTGGTTCAACAATGGGTTGTGCCAGAACTCCATCGGTTGGGCTAACATATCTACTCTGTCAACATACTTGTCACTGTAGGTTCTGCGTCAAGATCCTTCAATAACGAATGCTTCCTCCTAGATAAAAGCATGAAAATACATATCGTTACCATTCACAACCCATACAATTATGATTATCCTCTCAACTCTCGCACCCTAGCGAATGAAGCCTACCTTCCATGCTATAATCTAGTCTTTCAACCCTTCTGATGCGAACTACCGGGCCCCAATCTCTATGTATAGTTGCACAAAATAATTCCCTTGAGACTATCGTGTGGCCACTACGACTCTTTGTATGAGTCCTTCTACCTATGGGAATCCTTCCACTCTTTTGCAAATTACTTGACCCTGCTCAGTCCTTCAATGTGGCCAATCACTGATACCCATATGCTGCCCGACCCTCCAATGGCCTTCGATCTCTACCGTGATCACAACTCTGGTCTGTTGAAATCACTTTCATGACGTCAAAAAGCTCCACATACCAATGTTTGTACCCTTCAAAGGCAATCCATATCCATGTCTCCGATATTCAAATTTGTGCTTATGATCGAGAGTCAACCTTGGTTGTGCCCAATATTTTTCTCCAATGCCTCGACCAAGCTACTAAGCCTGAATTCTACCTAGATGCACTGGTTAGTGATGTGGGAGAAGTTATTTTATTTAATCGACAGAGGGCTTCAAACTCACCCCAAATTGAATGGAAATTAAGCCCTTCAATTAAGTGCGTAACATAATTTGTATACTTAGTGTTGTTGAAATTTCCAACGGCATGCTCCAATACTATGTTAGAAAAATCTAGTATGCTCCGATGCCATGTCAAGAATGTACACAAATACGAGAAGCTCAAAAGAACAAGGGAAATTCTCCTTCCCTCAATCTAAAGTTTAGATAGAATGCAGAAATTAAGTAAAAACAATGACAACACAGTTTTATCAAAATACAAAGCCACACAAAGATAATAACTAGAGAGAATTGAATGGCATAACCTAAAAATTGAATGGTAATTCGATGCTAAAGCGGATGGGTAACCACCAATTCTTCTTATGTCGTGAAAGGCCATTTCTTCAAAAAAACAATGCACAGAGCCTTATACGTCGGCCTTGAAATTCTTCAGGTGTCGGCTTTGAAACCACATTTCATTCGCGCCCACATCGCATATCATACTTTGGCGATGTCAAAACTTAACTGGGCGCTATCCTCCTGAGTTTGTGAAATGCGGTGTGTTCTCGTGGCGACAATTAAATTTTCGCACAACGCAACATTTAACCGTGGTGATTTTTAATCGAAAAAAATAAAAATTTGTGATTGCAATGTGCGATGGCGATATCGCATCGCACCATTGCAAGGTTTGGAGCTGAGCAAAAAAGGTAAGAACAAAATTTTGCGAAGGCTGATGAGTGATGTGCTAAACATTGGGAAGTGCAAAAAGGCATGGGTAAAGGTAAAATAGGAAAACAAAGCTTTGTAGCCAGAAATGGTAATGCGTATAGTTGAGAGACCCACCAGATATCGCATTGGTGGAGATTTATGATTGCGTTAAGGAGTTAAACGGAAGGCCTTAATCTTTGCAAGATGCACAGTGTGAGCAAGAGGTAGGTGAATACAGCAGGAAAGGAATTTAACACAGAGTGATGGCCAGGTACAAATTCTGAATGCTACGGAGATTTACATGAAGTGAATAAGATTGCAGACTTGTTCTTGTCCTTCTCTGAAAAAATATTTAACTTATGGTATGGCTACTGCCAGTTTATTCATGGCGGTGGTTGGGAGTAATTTCCAACACTCCCCCTTAATCACAAGTGCTGCCATTGACCATTCCCAAACATTCTTTGAGATAAACAAATTTTTTCTGTTCCAATGGCTTTGTGAAGATGTCTGCAAATTGTTCCTCTAACCTGCAATGCTATAGAAAAATTTCACCATTGTTAACTAATTCTCTTATGAAATGATATTTAGCATCAATGTGCTTTGTCCTCTTTTGAAAAACAAATTTCCTTGATAGTGCAATTGCTGAACTATTATCATAGAAAATAGTGGTTTCTTTGTCTTGTTCATGACATAAATCCCACAACCTTCTTCTCATCCAAACTTCTTGACATGTTGCTGCTATTGCGACAACACACTTAGCTACTGCTGTTGAAAATGAAACTATTGGCTACTTCTTGTAAGCCCACGAAATGGCTCCGAAACCCAAATGAAAAACATATCCTGATGTGCTCTTTTTGTCATCAACACTTCCAGCCCAATCACTGTCGATGTAACCAATCAGCCTAAAATCATCAGTTGGGGAGTATAGAACACCATACTCCTTTTTCCCATTGACATATTTTAAAATTCCTTTGGCTGCCTGCCAATGTGTCTCCTTGGGTGTTTCCATGAACCTTGACACCAAACTAACTACATACATGATATTAGGCCTAGTTGCAGTCAAATACATTAGGTTTCCCACCATGATTTTGTATAATGTCGGATTGACATTTCTATTGCAATCTTCCTTACTCAACTTCAACCCCATGACAGTTAGATTTGGTGATGACTCGTTGTTCTGCATATTGAACCTCTTTAAAATCTCTGCAACATACTTTTCTTGAGAGATAAAAATTTAATTTTCTATTTACTTCACTTCTATGCCCAGAAAATATCTTAACAACCCCAAATTCAGTCATTTCAAAACTCACTTTTCATGACTACTTTAAAATCAACGATGAGAGAATCATCATTGCCAGTAAAAATTAAATCATCTACATAAAAAACAAAAATAAGAATCTTACCGTCATTTTCTTTGATGTAGAGAGTAGGTTCACCATCACATTTGTTGAACCCATTTTCCATTAGGTAAGCATCTATCTTTTTGTACCATGCACGTGGTGCTTGCTTCAGCCCATAAAGAGCTTGTCGCAATTTACACACCTTGTGTTCTTGGCCTTCTACCTCATAGCTAGGAGGTTGTTCAACATACACCTCCTCTTTTAGCACTCCATTCAAGAATGCTGACTTCATGTCCATTTGATACACTTTCCATTTTTGTTGTGTTGTTATTGACAAGATTGTTCGCACTGTCTCCATCCTTACAACTGGTGCAAAGGTTTCCTGATAGTCTGTTCCATGTTGCTTCTGGTAGCCCTTGACAACTAGCCTTGATTTGTGCCATTCTATCTTGCCTTTAATGTTTCTCTTGGTATTATACACCCATTTAACTCCAATGACTTCTTTTCCTTGCGGAAGGTCCACTAGCTCCCATGTGTCATTCATTTCTATTGCTCCTATCTCACCATTTATTTCTTCAACCCATTTCTCTTCTTTGATTGCATCATGAAAATGTATTGTGTCATCTACATGACAAAATAATGCAAATAAATAATTTATACCAACACTATTATGAAATTCTTCTTTCTCATAAATTTTACTTAAATTTATGAATTTTGGTCTTCTTATACTTGCTAAAGATGAGCTTATGATAAAGCTGGGATCATAAGTGCGCAAGCACCAAAAAGACCCAAAAGAGAAAAAAAAGTCACTGAAGCAAAATCATGGACCATGGATGGATCCACTAGACTCAAGGATCTAAAGGCCTAGCTCCTATCCCCTATTATAGGCTTGATAGACTTTCTAGAAATCTTATTTTATTATTTCCCTAGAAGAACTAAGGAAAATACCACAGTAGATCCCATAGTAGATTCCATAATAAAATACCATGATAGATACCATAGGTAAATTCTGTCCATTTTGACCAGATAAAATAAAAAAGAATATTATAACCACAAATTTGAAATCCCAATGAATACAAAAAAAATACATTCATGCTTACTATAACTACGTTCTTATTAACAATCTTTTAAGAAACAACTATGATCTTATTCACAATATTTTAACATAAAATATTCTTCTTCATTTTACTAAAACTAACATCTTCTTCACAATCCTTTGATACAAAATCTTCATCCTCTGCTCCCCCAACATTCAAACCTTTGAACTTATTAAAATCTTATTTTCTGTCATTTTAAACTAATATTTTCTACGTGAGCAAATGAAATCCAATTATTTTTTACTACTCTCCCTAGTTGATAAAACCTTTGAACTTAATAAAATCATACTTCCTGTGATTTTAAACTAAAATTTTCAGCCTCAACAAATAAAACCCAATTTTTTTTTTTTTAATGTTCATTTCGTTTTACAAATTTTAAATTATAATAAAAGTTTTTAACTTGTACCAAACAAAGGATATTAAAGGGTGGTGGATATGGGATTATTGGTCGACTGCTCTTTCCTACGCTCAAAATGCCGTTGCAGTAAACGAGTTCCTGGCAGCAAGGTGGAAGAAGGCCTGACATTATTTTATGCAACATCTTTACCAGAAGTACATTACTTTGCACAATAAAAAAGTTCATTTAATTTGTGTTATGTTCTGATGTAGCTTGCAAACAACTTTATCGGAATGCAATTGTTGCAATCACGCAGACTTTTTACCAATTACTACTGGTATTTGTATTGGATTGGAATTTCATCACTAATGGGGTTCGCTATTTTGTATAACATCTTCTTCATGTTGGAATTTCTGAGAATTCCTGAACAAACTCATAGAGAATGATAGTCTCCTTCTTAACATAGAGAATTAAAAAAAAATTGCTTATTGGGAGACAAATTTTGCACTTAAAAACTTCGATTTCATCAGCTTAAAAACTATTACAAAAATCTTCCTCTAACAGAGGGATTACAAAATGGAATGCTGCAAACACAGTGCCAAAACAAACTACTTCTCTGTCTCAGTTACAGAAAATACACTCTATTCTTTTTCAACAACATCCTTCGGGCTTGTTCACTATGTTTTTAACACTGATGTGTAAAAACAATACGCACTGCTGTGTAAAATTACATTAGCCTCACTTTTTACACATACACTACTTTATATGGTGCATAACCTTTTAACCAACATAACAAAAATACATATAACTTAAAACTAAACAAAATATGGCCCACCGGGCCCTATTACAAAAGCACGTATAATATGTGTTAAAACAAAATATGACACCAAAGGTTAAAAAACCTTTATCGCGCAGTGAAAAACATATAACAAAGAACATAATCAAACTATAACATAACATAATACAAAATTTTCCGCCGGACTTCAAAAACATTAAGCCAAACTGTAACAAAACTTTGTGTCACAAAATGAGGATCATGACGTCATCAATTGGACGCCCGATTAAATATCAATTCGCGCTTATAAAAACTCATTGGGTCTGAAATTTGGTTTCGCAGACGGCCCAAAATAAAACCCAAAATTGTTATTCATTTTGGCTCATAGACTTTTCGGGTCCGGATCTGAGGACCTCGGCCCGACTCAAATAAAAACTTGATTGAATGAAAATGCTCCACGTGTCTTGCTATGATGTGGTGAACTGGCTGAGGATGTGGCCTATGGGGACTGCCGAACCTTAAACTAAAATGCTTCCCATGTTCAAAAAGACCGCGTGTAGTTATGTTGGTGGATGGCTGGGAACACCGTTCTCGTGGCCCATTACTAACCAAACGAAAATAAAAAACTCAAAACAAAGTCTTTGTCATGCACAAACAAAAGCAAAAGCTCTACTGTGTATAATAAAAAGATGCTCTGTTTTCTATTTAAACTCTGTTTTTCAAATATGAAAGGAATGTAAGGTTTTAACAGCTCCGAACTTGACTGTTCACCGAATATAGCAAGCAGCTCTATGCCAGAGCAATCAAACCAGTTTTGGAAAGCGGCTTTGTATAAGGGTAGTTGAAATTAACATTTCAACACTTCCACTTAAGTTCAACTGCTAGGTTATCAGTCATACCCATGCATTTCCTCAAATGTTCAAAACTCTTCTGCCCCAATGTCTTGGTCAGAATGTCTGCAAGTTATTCTTGAGTCGTGCAATGTTTTAAAATATTTCTTCATTGTTCACTAGCTCCCTGATGTAGTGAAACTTGTTATCAATGTGTTTCGTTCTTTTATGAAACACAGAATTCTTTGATAATGCAATAGCTGAGCTATTGTCATAATAAATCACTGTGCCTTTTACTTACTCTTGGCATAAACTTCTCAAAATCCTCCTCATCCACACTGCTTGACATGTTGCTACTGTAGCTGCCACATACTCTGCCTCAGCTGTAGATAATGCTATAATAGGTTGTTTCTTAGAAGCCCATGAAATGGCTCCTGAACCCATGTGAAAAACATAACCAAAAGTAATTTTCCGGTCATCTACACTTCCAGCCCAATCACTGTCAGTGTATCCAATTAATTCTGAATTTTATGAAGTAGTATACAAAATACCATACCTTTTAGTTCCTTTAACATACCTCAGAATTCTTTTTGCTAGCTGCGAATGTGCTTCTTTTGGCCTCTCCATGAATCTGAAAATCAAACTAACAGCATGCATAATATCCGGCCTAGTTGCAGTCAAATACATGAGGCTGCCAACTATACTCTTGTACAAACTAGGATCAAAATCCTTACTGTTGTCCTCTTTGCTGAGTTTTAACCCCATCACTGTGGGAGTAATTGCTGCCTTGCAATCCTGCATGTTAAATCTCTCCATAACTTCATTAACATACTTTTCTTGAGAAATACAAATTTTATTTTCAGTTTGCTTTAATTCTATTCCTAAGAAGTATTTCAACAAACCCATATCAGTCATTTCAAATTCATCTTTCATGACCTTTTTAAAATTTTCAACAAGGTAATCATCATTACCTATAAAGATCACATCATCAACATATAACAAAACAATTAGCATCTTACCATATTTCTCCTTGATGTATAAGGTGGGTTCTCCCTCACATTTTTCAAACCCATTCTCCAGTAGATAGGAATCTATCCTACTGTACCATGCTCTTAGTGCTTGTTTCAGCCCATAAAGAGCTTTCTTCAATCTGCACACTTTGTGCTCTTGGCCTTTCTTCTGATACCCTAGAGGTTGTTCAACATAAACCTCTTCCATTAACACTCCATTTAGGCATGCTGACTTCATATCAATTTGGTAAACTTTCCACTTGTTTTGTGCTGCTAAGGACAACACTGCTCTCACAGTTTCCATTCTTGCAACTAGTGTGAAATTTTCCTCATAGTCTCTCCCATGTTGCTGCTTATATTCTTTGAAAACAAGTGTGGTATTTTGTCTTTCAATTTTTCCTTCAACATTACTTTTGGTCTTGTAGACCCATTTAACTCCAATCACTTCTTTACCTTTTGGGAGTTCAACCAAATCTCATGTCTTGTTTCTCTCTATGGCGTTAATCTCTTCATTCATAGCTTCTATCCATTTATTATCTTTAATGGCTTCTTCAAAATGAATAGGATCATCAACATGAAAATACAAAGCAAATAAAGAGTTCATACCTTCATTTGCTGCATCTTGCTCATAAATTTCATTTAAATTTCTGAACTTTGTTCCTCTTTCATTTGGTGTACAAGTGCTTGAAGAAGCACTCGAATCTCCTCCTTGTGTTGTGCTTGGAGAAGCACTCTCATTTCTCCTCAAGGGTGTCCCTTGCTGCCCTTGTGTTGGTGCTGCTATTGAGGGATGTACTTCAGCCATATCTTCATCATTTTCATCATGAGACAAATAGTTTTTAACATTCACTGGTTTCTCAATGCTTCCATCCCAAGCTTCTTCTTTAATAAACTGAACATCTCTGCTCACAATAAACTTCTTGATGGATGGGTTATATAACCTGTAAGCTTTGGATTCCTCACTGTATCCAATAAAAATACGTTTCTCCCCCTTGCTGTCCAACTTCTTCCTTAGCTGATCTGGAATGTGTGCATAAGCCACACAATCAAAAACTTTCATGTGGGTGACACCTTGTTTTGTGCCACTCCATGCTTCTTCCGGAACTCTGTTCATTACTACCTTTATTGGGCATCTATTCAAAATATACGCTGCACAATATACAGCTTCAGCCCAATAATCATTTGGCAAACGTTTTGCCTTTATCATACTCCTTACCATATCCATGATTGTCTTATTTTTTCTTTCGGCAACTCCATTTTGCTGCGGAGCGTACCTTGCTGTAAATTGCTTGTGTATGTCATTTTCTTTGCAAAAACACAGAAATTATTTAGAGATGTACTCACCTCCTCTATCAGTCCTAAGCACTTTGATATGCTGTCCACTTTGGTTTTCCACAAGTGCTTTAAAATTGCAGAATTTTTCAAACACTTCACTTTTATTTTTCAAAAAGTAAACCAAAGTTTTTCTTGTAAAATCATCAATAAAAGTTAACATACAGTGGCTACTTCCAAGTGATGGTGTTTGCATTGGTCCACATAAATCTGAGTGGAAAATTTCTAAGGGTGTCTTTGCCCTTATGCTTTTCCCGGATGGAAAACTTTCTCTGTGTTGTTTACCCAAGATACAACCTTCACATAGGCTGTCCGGTTTCTCAATCAATGGTAATCCTCTTACCATTCCTTTCCTATGTAACAAATTAAGACCTCCAAAGTTGAGATGTCCAAATCTCAAGTGCCATAACCAATTCTCATATTTTGCTTCTCTTTGGAAAGTCTCTTGTGTCACTGATACCATTTCTTCTCCATTCTTCAAATCTTCCCTCATCCTGAGAGGGAACATTTTGTTCCTTGTCATCCTTATTTCAGCAATACATTGTTTGCTTGGAGGTTTATCCATGATGGCACATATATCATCCTCAAAAAAAACATTGTATCTCTTTTGAATGAGCTTCCCAATGCTTAACAAATTACATTTCATATCTGGCACATAATATACATCAGGTATGCTCTTCTTTTCTCCCTTCTTTTTCAAGACATTTACTATGCCTTTTCCTGTGACAGAAATCTTACTGTCTATTCCCAATGTGACTTGAGACTTCACATTTTCATCTAACATAGAAAACATGGCAATTTTTCCTGTCATATGGTTACTACATCCTGAATCTAGAAACCATAAATCTTCACTCTTTTCCTCAACCATATTACATGCTAAAATTTTTTTTATCTTGGCTGATATTTTCTCTAGTGAAATTTTCACTGGGTCTATTACCCATATCATTTTTCTTCTTCCTACATTCATTTGCATAATGACCATATTTTTTACAATAATGACACTGGACATTGGATTTGTTATACCTTTGTCCATGAGCATGTTGTTGTCCACTTTTTTGGTTGTTGCTTTGGCCTTGGTTCTGATTTTGATTGCTACCCCTTCCTTGAGCATTTGATGGGCTGCTTGTTACTCCTCTGTTTTGTCTTCTGCCTCTTCCTCTCTTGTTTCCTCTGCCTTGACCTCTTCCTCTTCCAAAGGAAATTTGGGTTTTGAAGGCATGCTCCAAAGATGAGTTTTCATTCCCTCTCCATCTCTGTTCATGTGTCATCAGTGATGTATGAAGCTCATCAACTAAAAATTTTGAGAGAACCTTTGTCTCTTCTATGGTGGTGACTGTAACATCAAACCTTGAGGGTAAGCTCCTCAAAATTTTCTCCCCAATCCTTTTTTCTTCAAGTGTCTCTCCATGAGACATTATCTGTGTGACCATACCAATCACATGTGTGAAGAATGAGTGTATGTTATCAGACTCCTTCATGTAGAGAGTCTCAAAATCTCTCCTCAGTAATTGTAGTTTTGTTGTCTTCACTTTCTCCATGATTTGATAGGTTGTCTTGAGAGTTTCCCATGCTTCTTTGGAACTCCTAGCTGCTACTATCTTTGGAAACACACTCTCATGTACTGTTTGATACAAATAGAAGAGGGATTTAGAGTCCTTCTTCTTATTTCTCTTCAAAAATTCCTTCTCTACTTGTGTTAAGGCATTAAACTCATTTTCATCTACTGGCTCTTCAAAACCATCATCAACAAGTTCCCATAAGTCTTGAGAGGCAAACAGAGCTCTCATAGTGATTGCCCAATAATCATAGCTTTTCCCATTAAATTGTGGGAGATGAGCATTACTAATACTCATTCTTGTGCTAGCTCCTGCCATGCCTACACTCTGAACTATCCTTCAAATACTTGATTGTGAATTTTTTTAAATAAATTGACTGTCTGCAAATAGTAACACAAAAATCTGTTTTGAGAATACCTTGATTTTTTTTTACTGAGCCTTCACTCTGCTGGAGAAGTTGTTGCAACAAAAAATCCTTCCTTCAGCTTCTTTAACACCTTTAAAGAGCCTGGACTAGCTTTGATACCATGTTGGAATTTCTGAGAATTCCTGAATAAAGTCAGAGAGAATGATACTCTCCTTCTTAACACAGAGAATTAAAAAAAAATTGCTTGCTGGGAGACAGAGTTTGCACTTAAAAACTTCTATTTCATCAGCTTAAAATCTATTACAAAAATCTTCCACTAACAGAGGGATTACAAAATGGACTGTTGCAAACACAGTGCCAAAACAAACTACTTCTCTGTCTCAGTTACAGAAAGTACACTCTGTTCTTTTTCACCAACAGCTTTCGGGCTTGTTCACTCTGTTTTTAACACTACTGTGTAAAAACAATACGCACTACTGTGTAAAAAAAATACGCAGTACTGTGTAAAATTACATTAGCCTCATTTTTTACACATACACTACTTTATATGGTGCATAACCTTTTAACCAACATAAAAAAAAAACATATAACTTAAAATTAAACAAAGTATGGCCCACCGGGCCATATTACAAAAGCGCGTATAATATGTGTTAAAACAAAATATGACATCAAAGGTTAAAAAACCTTTATCGCGCGGTGAAAAACATATAACAAAAAATATAATCAACCTATAACATAACATACTACAAACTTTTTTTCCAGACTTCAAAAACATTAAGCCAAACTGTAACAAAATTTTGCATTACGAAATGAGGACCGTAACATCATCAATTGGACGCACGATGAAATATCAATTCGCACTTATAAAAACTCATCGGGTCTGAAATTTGGTTTCGCCGATGGCCCAAAATAAAACCTGAAATCGTTATTCATTTCAGCTCATAGACTTTTCGAGTCCGGATCTGAGGACCTCGACCCGACTCAAATAAAAACCCGAGTGAATGAAAATGCTCCACGCGTCTTGCTATGACGTGGTGAACTGGTTGAGGATGTGGCCTATGGGGACTGCCGAAACTTAAAATAAAACACTTCCCGCGTTCAAAAAGACTGCGTTTAGTGGTGTTGGTGGATGGCCAGGACCACCACTCCCGTGGCCCATTATTAACCAAAAAAAAATAAAAAACTTAAAACAAATTCTTTGCCACGCACAAACAAAAGTGAAACCTCTGATGTGTATAACAAGAAGATGCTCTGTTTTTCAAATATGAAAGGACTTTAAGGTTTTAACAACTCCAAACTTGACTGTTCACCAAATATAGCAAGCGGCTCTGTGCCAGAGCAGTCAAACCAGTATTGGAAAGCAACTCTATACAAAGGTAGTTGAAATTAACATTTCAACACTTCACACTAGCATTGCAGTACTTGAACCGTGTGTTATATTCACCTTCGTCGTTTCCAAATAAAAGTTCAAACTTTCTGAGCTTTATCCACTTTCAAAATAGTTAAATAGTTAATTAATCAATTAATTAGTCTCTCAATTTAGAACTTTAATGTGCAATTTTTCATATATTTCGTTGCAGCCATTGGAAAACCGAAGGCAATAGTTACTGAAGACGAGTTAGAAATCAAGAATGGGAAAAGCAAAACCTTCCAGTAAATAGATCAGCGTATTTGTCGACAGAGCGTTATCATGAAAGCTAATCTTCTGGTAAGATTCTTTTTAAGATTCAAATTATTTTTATTGTTTGAACTTAATTCAATAACAAGTTTTGAAAATATTTTGAAATTCAAAGAATAAAAAGTAACGCAATAAAAATGATCACAATTAGATATCGGATTTCAAAATATTTCCACAAATTATTTTTTGGCTGAACTTAATTCAATAACAAGTTTTGAAAATAATATTTTAAAATTCAAAGAATAAAAAGTAATACAATAAAAATTAGCACAATTAGATATCAGATTTCAAAATATTTCCAAAACCTGCCTGCTTTTCAGTTATCAAGTTATCAAATAATTTAAAACATTGTGCTAAGAAACAGCATCGTGCAGGCAAGAGTAGAGGGATGATTTTTCCTTTCCAACCATTGTCATTGGCACTGCACAATGTCAACTACTATGTAGATATGACGGAAGTATGTTCTCTTAGCCACCATATTCATTTGTTCAAAAATATTTTAAAAGGGGATTTTTCTTTATTAATTTCATATTAAGTTGAATTTATACGTAGAGAATTTAGTACATTCGTGTGTATAATATTAGAGGTTTTTTATTTTGACTTTTCTGAATGCAATTATTACTGGTATGAACAATACAATACAGGAAATGAAGGAGCAAGGAGTCATGAAACAAAGACTTCAGTTATTGCGAGACGTTAGCGGATCATTCAGGCCTGGAGTGCTCACTGCATTAGTCAGTGAAAGCGGTGCTTGGAAAACCACACTGATGAATGTTCTTGGAGGCAGGAAAACTGGAGGATACATAGAAGGATCCATTACAATCTCTAGATATCTGAAGAAATAGGAAACTTTTGCAAGGATCTCTGGTCACTACGAACAAACTGATATTCATTCACCATATGTCACAGTTCATGAATCCCTTATTTACTCTGCTTGGCTTCGTCTTGGCGAGGGGGTACATTCTGATACAAGAAAGGTATTTTAATATTTATCAATTCCAGATCAGTTTGAGTCAATTAATTGAACTATTATTTTTTTCATGATTTTGAACCATATTTCGTTGTATGCAGATGTTTGTGAATGAAGTAATGGAAATTGTAGAGTTGAATAATTTAAGTGGTGCTCTGGTGGGATTCCCTGGAGTGAATGGTTTGTCTACAAAACAAAGAAAGAGATTGACAATAGCAGTTGAACTGGTAGCAAATCCTTCAATAATTTTTATGGACGAACCAGCATCTGGACTGGATGCAAGGGCTGCAGCTATTGCTATGAGAACAGTTCGAAACACTGTTGATACTGGACGAACTGTGGTTTGCACCATTCATCAGCCCAACATTGATATATTCGAGGCCTTCGATGAGGTATTTTTATGATATTCAAAAGATGATGGACACTGCACAACTTTTTTTTATATTTTTAATCAAATTTTAAAAGGCTTTATATTAAGTTTTAAGAATTTTTCATATAGTAAAAATAAATTAATATGTTAAATACATTTCTTCTCGTGGAAATGCACCAGTTGTTGATGAAACGAGGGGGACAGATGATCTACGTTGGACCACTTGGTCACCAATCCCAAGCACTTGTGGACTACGTGGAGGCAATTGAAGGTGTACCGAGAATTACACCTGGTTACAACCCTGCTACATGGATGTTGGAAGTGACCTCTGTCACTTCATCAAGTCGGCTTGGAGTTGATTTTGTAGAAATCTATAGGAATTCATCCCTATATCCGTAAGTTATTGTTACGGTGTTTTCTAATTATTTTAAATTTTGGGTTTTTTTTTGGAATTGAGTCATGCATTTGTGAGAGAGAGTGCGATTTTCTTCACAGCGTGAGCTCTGGTTGTTTAACATGTTTTTTGGCCTGCATAAATGGATTCAACATTTTAATTGTGTAATACTAGGGTAAATTACACAACTTCAATTTTTTTAATTTTAATGAATATAGTCTATTTCCCACAAAATTATCCTAAAATTAATCGAGGAAGTGCCCAAAGTACTGAAAACTTAAAATAATTAAAGTACAGCCATTGTTGGGCACTGCCCAAGACTTGGAATAATCAAACTATAGCCATTGTTAATGTTATATGTTGACGTTATATGAATTTTTTATAATGGTTCAATACCGCGGAAAGATAATCGAATTAGTTTCTGTGCAGACGTAATGAAGATCTAATTCAGGAAATTAGCAAACCTGTTCCTGGCTGCAAGGATTTGAGCTTCGAAAGACAATTCGTTCAACCATTTACAGTTCAGACCATGGATTGTATATGGAAGTAGCATTGGTCTTATTGGCGAAATCCTCAATACAATTGCGTTCGAATCCTCTTCACCTTGGCCTCCGGTTTGTTTTTTGGCACCGCTTTCTTGGGAATGGGTTGGAAAATGTAAGCATTAATTTCAGAAACCCAGAGCATAAAATTTAAAATATAAATTATAATTAACCTAATTTCGGATGTTATGTATGGGGGGTTGTCATCTTTTTACAGAGACAGGCCGCAATATTTATTAAATGCAATGGGATCCATGTTTGCCGCAATTTTCTTCCTAGGCTTCGGCAATGTTGTTTCTGTACTACCAGTGGTCGATGTCGAAAGAACAGTCTTCTATAGAGAAAAGGCAATGGGAATGTACTCCCCTCTGCCCTATGCCCTTTCTCAGGTAAACACTCGATCATGTACCTTGTCATTATTTGAATTTGATATTTACATAGCCGAACTTTACTTGAATCTGATACTGATAGAAAAAATTATTTGAATGGAATTAAGATAGTACGGTTTGGAATATTCTAGAAAATTTGACAAATACCAGGGAATTATCTGTTTAATTTACCCGGTACCTTCAAAATATTTGGAAATCTGCGAACTAATTACCTTATTATACTCAGCACAAATGTTAGAATTCTCTCATGGCAAATATGATTTATCTCGTTTAGCGGAAGGTGAAATTATGTTTGTGTTGGTGAGGTTTTGATCGAAGTGCCATACGTATTTGTGCAAGCGGTAGTGTATGGTCTGATCGTTTATGCATTGATTGACTTCCGGTGGACAGCGGCCAAATTCTTCTGGTACTTTTTTATTATGTTCTTCACGCTCCTCTAAAACACATATTATGGGATGTTGATTTTGGGTCTCAGTCAGAATTCAGCCATAGCTTCAGTTCTCTCCTCGGGTTTCGTTTCAATGTGGATGATTTTCTGTGGTTTCATAATTCCATGCCCAGTGAGATTCACTACCTACTCATATTATATTTATGGGGTTCTTGTTGATTGCTGAGTTGGAAATATTTGGATGTTGAAAATAATTCTCTTAACCGGACAGTGAGTTAAAACCATTGACTTCGTTATTGAATTCAAACAGTGTCAGTCTAAAATCAGCAATCAAATTAACTTCACGATAGAAAACTTTCAGATAATCCAAATCTAGAATAGGTTAAACTAAGTTCTCATCAATCAATCCACGCTTTCTTATTCAAGTTTTCTTTTGTGACTGTTGCAGCGGATTCCAGTGTGGTGGAGATGGTATTATTGGGGTTCCCCATTTTCATGGACTCTATATGGACTGATAGCGTCTCAGTTCGGGGATAACTCAGAAGAAATGTTGTTGGTAGATGGTACAAAACAAGAAGTAAACAAATTCTTGAGGTGCTACTTTGGATATAGGCACGATTTTATGGGACCAGTAGCGGTTGCTACGATGTCATTCGCAGTCTTGTTTGCACTAATCTTTGCCATGCCCACTCGGGTTCCTCACCACTCTCGACCCGCCCATACTCGCTCTCAGCCCTCACTGATCTGTCCCTGCAACCACCGTCCCCGCTGCCTAACCCTTGCTCGAGCTCCCTCCCACTCGAGTTCCTCTCCACTCTTGACCTGCCCCTACTTGCTCCTGGCCCTCACTGAACCGTCCCAAATGCCTAACGCTCGCAGCTCCTTAAGGACGTGGGTTTTTCTCTGCGGGGTCCGGTGGCCGCCTCGCCGCTGCGGATAGGTTTTTTCTCTATGGGGTGGTACTCGACAGAGGAAGGCCAAGGGAGGAGTTTACACTGTGGGACTTAGACTCCGCTGGTTGTTTTGTACAAGCCTGGTCCTCCTGCGTCCCCGTTGAAGCTCAGCCTCAGACAGGAGGGAGGAATAACAACAGCTGCAACGGATTGGGTTTTTTCTGTGGGGTCTGGCGGCCGCCTCGCCGCTGCGGCCCCCTTCTTCTTCATCAGCGACCTCTGGGCGTAGCGGATGGGGTTTTATGTGGGGATGGGGTCTCCTCTGCACAGCATCTGGCGGCGGCTGTGCCCTGGTTTGCCTGCTCACAGTCCCGGTGGAATTGGAAGGTTCTATCCCGGTTTTTGGGTGTGGAGGAGGGGTTTTATGTCGCATTTGGGGTTTTCTCTGCGCGGGATATGGACAGCCGCCTCGCTGGTGGACTGGGGATGCAGTTTTGCTCGATGCTGTGAACCCTCTTCTGCTGTCTTTTTGCTTGTTCCTGCAGCTCCATTTTCTCCTCTGGGGCTGTTTTTTTGTGGATCCTGTTGATGGGATCATACAGGGGTGGAGACTACTCTCCCTCTGCTGTCATTTTTGTAATGAGTGGTTTATGCACTCTGATTTTTGTGATGCCAAGCATCTGTGATCCTGAATGTGATCTGGTTTGTTTTCTGGCATTGATGTCTCGATGCTTCTCGTTGTTGCACAACTGAGAACGAAATTGATGTATGTGGATGCCAAGTTACTGTGATCTGTATGTGATCCGGTTTGTTTTTTGGCATAGATGTTATGATGTTTTTGGCTGTTGCACAGCTGAGAACGATATTGATGTAAAATGAACTGACATATTTAATATATCAGCATTTTTTTTCTTCTGAAAAAAAAACTAATCTTTGCCATCAGCATCAAGATTTTCAATTTCCAAAAGAGATAGAGTAACATTACATTTTGAATTTCCGAAAGATATAGAAAAAAAACTATATTTTGTTTCTGGTCCCAAAAAATGTCAATCGGTGTTGTAGGTAAACGACAGATCAGGCTGCTATCTTGTTTTAATATCCATTTTCTTGCCGATTCTAGGCGGAAATACAAAATGGGTTTACTAATGGGTTTACTAATGATGGACAAATAATTCTTGTGGCAGAAGTATGAACTTTCTACGTATGATTTTTTTAATTTGATTGTAGATTTTGGAAAGTATTTGAATCGGAGAGACAGAATTCTCCTAGTCAATTGTTTGAAGTCTTTCTTCTTCGAATTTCAAAAAATTGAACTCACAAAATTTTAAAATTTGAATTCACTCTTCTTCACTGAATTTCAAAATATTTTCAATATAAAATTTAAATAACCATCATATATGTGTAAATGAATCTTAGTGCTTAGAATGTCCTTCAAAAATGCAATCATGACGCAGATTTATCTTTTTTGTCAGTCGTGCAGAGTAAGTGGTTAATACTTGCCTGCGCATCAATGGTGAGCGACAACGAGATATGATAAATTGAGTATCGACCTGCTTTGGCTGTTTCCACTGGAGGAGTCTTTCGTTCGACGAATCGGGAGCTGATGTGACAGCTCCTGATTAGCGTCTCCGGCGACCCCCTCCTTCTCTGACGCGATGGTGGACCCGCATAAGAAGACGACACCTTCCTCCCCGTGGATGGCAACGGCAGCAACCGAGATGGTGGATCCCGCATCGCATCCTCCGCCACCTGCTACCTCCACGACGCCACCACTGCGCACGTGCAAAAAATTTGAATTTTGAAATTTAAAACGAAAGACTTTGTGCCAGTAATAACATAGCTATAGGATGATAGAAATTCACACAGTTGCAGCAACTACAGGATGATACCAACCCATATTTTGGGACCGAAGTGGTTGTATTGTTCTTTGAGGATTCTGAGAAGTTGCTCCATAACTTAACAAATGCACTTCTGGGAAGCCTTCTTATCAGCCTAACATGGTTATTGATCATGCATCCTATGCCTTCAACAGTTATTGGCAGCAATTCAAGAACTCGGGGCACTCGTTGCTTTAATGGAGCTGCAACACTAGTCATACAGGACCCCAGTAAGTAAAATTATTTTACTCTGTATCTTTATCAATGTCTAGTTTTATTTTGCTTGTTTAGTCTTTAAGTTGTTTTGGTATGAACTTGCCTGCCCTTAGCTCTAAATATTATTGAATTCTGTCAACTATTTTGTTTTCTAGCTTGAATATTTTTTGGGTTAGGTATGTTTGCCTTTAGCTTGAATCTACTACATTGTTTAGGTTAGGTTCATTTGCTTTCACCTTGAATATGAATTACTGTTTGAGGTATATATTTCTTTTTGTTTGAATTGGCTGTGTACTGGGATCTTTGTGTTTTCTTTTTTCACATCTTTGGCATCAATCTCCTTTGCTTTTTAGCCTTGGCAGTTTTGTTTAAGCTGAATCTGCTTCGCTTCTAAAGCTTGATGTTTTTGCCTTTTGCTTCAATCCCTTCACATTTTGGGCATGTGTTTGTTTCTGGCAAGAATCTGCTTCACCTTTAGGTCGTCAAATGCATGTTCTCTGCATAAATATGCCTCGCTACTTAGGTCTGATATACTTGTTTTTCGGTCTGAATCAATTCAATTTTTTGGGCTAGAATTGTTTTATTTGACAGATATCAAAGTCCTTTTGCAAATATGGGTCTATCATCAGTTGACACATTTTCTGTTATTTTATGTTTCAGGTTGTGAAAGTTGCAAATACCCATCCACCTGACTGATCTATAGGGAATGTGGAGCAGACATTTTTTCTCCATCTGGCCTATTTGTAGAACTGTCTCCGGATGTCTGTGCTTTGTTGAAATGACAGTAGCAGTATTTTTGTCAGTTCTAGTTGTTCAGAAGATTACACTACTGATTCAATTCATTGTAGAGTTACATAAATTTTTTGTCTGAAAGGAACTTGTTACATAGCATACTTGTAATTGATAGCAGGGAGTCCTCATATTTATAGTTATCTATCAGTTTATAGATCCCATATTTCTAGGGTCTCAATATATGTTGTTCTATATATTACTGTACCTCTATGCAATGGTCTAATGAATGATAAATTATTTTGAGCTTTCACCATCCCTATGTTGGTGTGTAAGGAAGCATCGATGTGTTGCCTGATGATTTTGGGCTTGATGGATCTCTTTGGCTTTGTATATAGTTTACATGTTGGCTGGTGTGTGTTTAGTGGTATACAATCTGGGTATCACATATTGTAGGAGTGTGTTCTCTTGTATTAATTCTTAAGAGAAACAATGTTCTCCTCCCCTTACAACGCTTGTTGAGTCTAGTGAGCTTAGTTAGAAACAAGTAGTATTTTCAGTTGGACCAAACTTGATTAAATCTAGTTAAATCTTCAGAATTAGAGTAGCGTGTTCAATTGCACTAGACTTGGTTGACATCAATCAATTTATTTTGTTTCTTTTAATCTTTTTCCCATGGGACCCAATGTCACTGTATATTCAATTTGTGTAATGCATACGCTTGTGAGTATGGAATTGCTTTAGACTTCAAGGTCAACTTTACCATTACCTTAAGGAAAGAATGTTGACAACGTCATCACCACTTCCACAATTATTATTGTGTGACAAATTACAATATGATGGCAATTCATTGAAAAACCATAATGTTTTATCTATGAATAAAGTTGGACATGTGTATGAATATGATTTCTATAAAAAAAACCATGATTAAGTTGGACATATGTATGAATATGATTTCTATAAAAAGAACCCTTTAGGTTAATAAATGATTTTTATCATCAATATTTTTATTTTGAATTATTTTATTATTTTCTTTGAAACGGTGATTGTGAAGCTAGGTGGCTAAAAATTTATAATTGGTATTGAAAACTAAGTAATAATATAATAACTTAGTTTTTAAATTTTATCATTTCAAAATTAAAAATCTTTTAATTTTATTAATGTATTTAATTTTTAAATAAATATCAATAAAAGATAGAATATCAAATTTTATTTATATTTGTTTTCTTTAAAATTATAATTATTAATATAAAAGTGTCAAACTTTATTTATATTATTCTTTTAAATTATAATTTATTAATTTAAAAATCATTAGATTTATATAGAGAGATGTAGGGTGCTACTTGATAGTACATGAGTTCTTTGTAGGGTGTTACTTATAGTACATGTGTTCTTTATTGGTACCTTGAACAATGATGAATATGAAATATCCACTATTTTGCTAATATAGATAGGAACTTAACCTATCTTTTTTGTTCTATTCTATTTTCTTAAATTCCTTTTGATTAAGGGTTTGTTTTACTCTCATGCAAGAATATATTAACAACCCCCAAAACTTCAAGTGATCTCAAAGGAATGGAAGTCTATCCCTTCTTGAACCACCATCATATTATTACAGATAGGAAATTGTATTTACATTCAATGATAAAACTATATGTTGAAGTTTTTCAGATATAGGGGCTAGTCTAGTAGCCCCTGAGCAGTATAGTTTTTTTCCCATTTCTAAGACCTAAAATAATAGTGTAAAAATGTTCATATCGCCAATAATCACACATATCAAACAAATTTTATTAACTTAAAAGCATTTCATATATGATACAATGTTTACCTTTTGCAAAGAAGAGTTTATACCAACTTTTCTTATTCTATTGTGTTGTCTTAAATTGTTTTTGGTTGGTTAAGGGTTTGTTTTCCTCAATGCAAGAATAGATTCACAACCCAAAACATGGAGTTATCTCAAAAGGGTGGAAGTCTATCCCTTTATGGAAAACCACCAAATTATAACATATAAAAAATTTTATTTACATTCAATGATAAAACTACATGTTGAGGTTCTTGGAATATAGGGATTAGGCTAGTAGCTCTTAGTACTATAATTTTTTTCCTATTTCAAAAAAATAAAATAATAATGTGAAAATTTTTATATCATCAATAGTATGTGTATATAAAACTAATTATCTTAACTTAAAAGAATTTTAAATATGATACAATGTTTACCTTTTTCAAAAAACATGCAACATACCATAATGTTATTGATACCTATGTATGACATCATGTCTTTTATAGAAGAGAAAATGTTGTCACATCAATCACTTCTTCAAAATTTGGTTATAAAGCAATGGAGGAGTCTTTTAATCGACAAATCGGGAGCTGATGTGACAGCTCTCGATCCCCCCGCTCCGACAACCTCACCCTTCTCCTGTGCGATGTGGACCCAGCCTTTCCATCTCCCAACGGCAGCGAACGGTGACGGCTCCCTGCGGACGTTAGCGTGGACCCCATTTCGAGCACCTCCTCTGCCACCCCTCCCCTTGGCGCCGCTCCTCCCCCACCCGCCACCCCCACGACCCCTAGCTACCTATTGTCATAAATGCTGCACAAATTTTTATTTTGAATTTGAAATAACTCCCGGTAATAACCTCACTACTGCCCTTCCTGTTAATATTTACTCCCAGTAATATTTACATGAAATGAAGTTGATGTCTATTGCCCCTCTTGCTAATGATGGAATGTATCACAAGTCAGTTATAGAGCACAAAGAAATAAAGCAACAAATTCCAGGGATGGTTGGAAAAGAATTCATGCGACCCAGTTCATCTCCATATGGTTCACCCATAATTTTGGTTCCTCAGAAAAATGGGACATGGGGAATGTGTGTCGATTTTAAAGTTTTTGATTCATTGAAGCAGAAAAATTTCACAGCATTGTCAGACCATCAACAACCATTTGAAGTTAAAACAGATGCTAGTGGAAATACAATGGGTAAAGAAATAGTGATTCACATAGATCATCATCAGCTTCAATACCTTCAGTCACATACTAACTTGCAACAATCTTGCTACTATAGTTGGATGAGATTTCTTCAGCAAATTCACTTAGTAATTAAGGACAAGAAAGGTGTAACAAGAACGACCGGATCTAGCCCATTGCCAGGAATCTGACGTACTTTGTTTCGTCGAAAGCCAGCTCTGGATGAAGAAGTTATAGCCCGCTGACCTTCGTTTAGAATAAACAAGTTAAAAAAAAAAAGGGTAAAAGGAGTGAATAGAGGTAAACCATGGTCAAAGGCCCTCTAAGCTAATGACACTGTGACAAGTTTCACTACAGGAATCACCATTCAAGGTTTGAAGGTGAAATTTTTTATGGATTTTCTCCTAAAGTTGAATTTGAATTTTTTTATGGTTAGGGACATCCCAACCAGAGGCTGACACGTGGTGCATTTAGGGGTCGCCACGTGCCCCCTTTGGTGGACCCTCTCCAAGGGTCAAGTTGCATTTTTTTTATATGCAATGGTCAAATTTGGATTATATCATATGGTGGCACATATATTAGCATTTACAAAGTCTAGACTTAAATATATGGCACATTATTATTGTATATACCAAAGTTCACATATAACAATGGTGGACAGATTAAGTTTTATAATGGAATATTCAAATTATAATATAAGATTTTTAAACCTTATGGTAAGCGACGGTGCAAAATTTATGTACACGGTTGGGCAGAGGTCAGGGCTCGACCCTGCAACCTCCCCCACCATACTATCCACCATTACCATTGAGCCACTACCGAAGGTCTTAATAGACCACGAAATCGACACATACTTGTTATCAAATGGATTCACCGACAACGAGAATGGAGGTAGCCAACCCCCTCCCATACGACTATTCCATATAACCTCATGCAAGTGCCATACCTAATCGTGCTTAATGCGCCTTATGCTCACCATTAATCCAATTTAACATTAATTAAGTACCAATTTATGATTTTTCAGTGAATGTTACCCCCATAAATTTATGATCTATTTTCTTGCTCAAATTGGGGTCTCAAAGATTCCTGCAAAGCTCGGACTCACATTGTAACTCAGAACCAAAACCTCCATTTTGCATCTTCACTGTTGCTCTTTACTTTGTTAGAACCAAAACCTCCATTTTTCATCTTCACTGTTGCTCTTTTACTTTCTTGTGAATATGGAGATGCTAGATAGAGTTTCACAACTGAACTCAGGATTCAAAATCCCATTGATAGGCCTAGGTACTGCTGCATTACCTCAGAACGAGGAATATTTAAAGGAAGAAGTCGCTACAGCTCTCAAGGTACATTTTTGTTATATTTCTACTTCTCAATATGTTTGGAGATTTGTTAATTCATACGGAGGGAAACCGTTGTTTTCTTAATAATGCCTTATATGGGTTCACAGGTAGGTTACAGACACTTTGACACTACAAGTATTTATGGCACAGAACCAGCTTTAGGAGAAGCTCTCAGTGGGGCTTTTCAGAGTGGGGTTGTAATGCGGGGTGAAATTTTTGTTAAAAGTAAGCTCTTCGCTGGTGATCATGAGGATCCTTTTTCTGCATTGAAGAAAAGTTTAAAGTAGGTACTTGTTCACATTCAAAGTTGACACAAACCCATCTAAACTTGGGTGTTGGATATGACGTGCACCTCAAGTTATGATGTTCAAAGTTGAACGACCTTGGGTCCATGATCAAACCCAACCTCTGTGCTAATGTCGGATGCATTGTTAGAAAGATCCCTTGGTTGTAATTCTTCTATATAAAAATTGAATAGTTTGTAATGTTAATAAATTAAAATGGAAAAGAAGAAGAAACTTGATAAATATTTATCTTAATTCCAAATCTTTTGAGATATCTAATATTTAGATTTAGAATTATTTTATACTTATTAGTGCTTACTATATTTTGGATTAAGTGGATCTATGTTGATTCAAATTCAACTCATCTCAGTATGTGCTTGTATATAAGCATCTGATGTTGTTGAATGACTTTAAATCCATTATCAAGCCCTCGGTTTTTGTACTATATAATTAAAATAAAAAATTAAAGGCTACTATAATATTAAAATGAAAAATCAAAGGCCTTGGATGACTTTAATGTCAATAAAAATTCATCTTAAGCTTTAAATCTTTATAGTAAAATATTTTCACTTATAATTTGTTCATACATATTTATGTTTAATAAATTTGAAGTGGATCTATGTTAGTTTTGATTAAATGCACCATTACACACACTCACATATGGAAATTTGTCAAAATACCCAAGTTGTGAAGCCCCAAACTCGATGCCGAATAGATATACGGTTAAGTGGATTAATGTTAGTAAGGTGAACACCATGATCAGAGCTCCACATCGGCAATTTCAGGACTAAACACCAGATAGGCACGTCATGATCACTCTGTGAGACACATAATTGAAGACATTGGGAACTTCCATGGCCATGGTTCACTCTTCATAACTATACAAACCCATCACATGCATAATGCACATAGACATCTAAAAACTGAAATGGATACTTCTAGCTCCTTACTCTGTACTCTCAAACCATCAAACAATTCCACACTTCTAGTGGGTAGAGGGCAAAGGTTATACACCATGTTGCACTATGCACAATACATGTCAGAGTTTTTCACTTGGAAAACCTAAGGACCATATAAACATATTATGGTGATTTTGTCCAGATTTGTTTGAATTTATGAAAAATGGAAAGAGGACTCCTTGTTCATTCAAGGTATAACCACATACATTTTTATAAAATAGGAGGAGTCCACGTGGTGCGAGGATAAAATTAAGAAATGGTCACATCCCGTGGTGCACCATCCAAGTACTAGAGAGTTTGGACCGTGATATATAAACTATTTCCTTGCTCGGAGTTTTCGTGCTCTTTCTGTGTTATTGCTTTGCAAGGGACATTTTCTACTTGGTTGCTTTTTTGATAACTTATAATATTTCTATATTCAATATTACTCATTGCAATAGCATTTTATTTTTTTTCATTTTTTTCTCCTCCTAGCCAGTCAGGTATAATGCAATGAAGCTACACTATAACGTGTGGCATGACAGGTATGGGCTTGGATGGAAAATTGGGAAATGGCATGCAAACAAAACATTCTGTAAGCAGCAACAGAAGCTTATAGGGTTGAATAAGCCTAAAAAAAGACGATTATTGAGAAAACCTTTTTCAAGATTAAGACCTTTTGAAGCCAAGGTAGGGGATTTTGGCATGACACATATGAATGCTCCAAATACTTAACAAACACAACTAACTTGATCAGCTATCCTTGTATATGTTTTTAAATTTGTGGTATTTCTTCCAACATCCTTGGTCATTCAAGGTATAGCCACATAAGTTTTTATTAGCCATTATTTTTCTAAATAATTTAAAGATCCATATCATGGAAATAATTTTCTTTAAGTTGTTCAACAGGGTTCTGTTATGGGTACTAGCTTTGGTTTATTTGGACAATTATACCTTCAGTTCATACTCCCACACCCTTTATCCTAAATTTTATTTTCCATTGAAAAAGGGAATGACCTTTAAAATTTGGTGTTTACATTGGCTTCGGTGCTAAAGTGCCAGAAAATTGTACACTGCAATGAAACATCATAGTTTCACTGTGCATACATTTTTTAGCTAAAGAGCACTCATGTCAGACTTTCACACTAGAAAAAAAATAAGCACCCTTTAATTTATTTATGATAGTTGTGTACAGATTCTTTGGATTTATAAGAAATGGAATGAGAAACATAAAAATTTTAAATTCTTGGACCAACATCCTTGAGCAAGAAACATATAATTTTTTTTTCCTGTAGGCGCTGGAAAATGATTTTCCAGTGCCTACAGGAAAAAAAAATTATATGAATACCAAATATCCACTTAACAAAGATTAATGCACAAATATGTTTCATATTTGAATTATGCTACCACTCATCCTCGCAACTTCAACTCTTATTTATGTAGCTCTCCTTGGAACAATGGGTAAATACCTCTCCATGAGGCTCCTCCTCCAACAACGATTTATAACACAACAGTATTAGCAATGCTGCAATTCACCACAACCACTTATATTGACTCCTAATTGTGGCATATATCTCTATTAAGCATTCTATTAAACATCCTATCACAGCTAATTTTCAGTCAAGTTAGTTAGTGCTAAGTGGACTATTCAAAAATCATGAGAAATTAGTTAGTTACGACTATCTCTCATGGAAATGGTCATAGATGAATGACTTACTTAACGCAGTTGAATCCCAAAAAAATGATATCTAAAATTATATAGGTTTGTTGATGATGAAGATTTCTGGAAAAGTGTGTTGAAACCAACTTTTCGGGTGAACCCTTCACCCATATTTACGGGCTTGAAGCTCACTGAAGATGGGTGAAGGGCTCACCAGAAACTTTGGGCAAATGTATGATTTTCACACAGTTTTCTAGAAATATTCATCATCAACAGATTACTAAGTGTTGAAATATCCAAGCTAAAATTATTTAGGTTTCTTTAAAATTTTATTTTTGTGATAGAAAAATTTTAAGAGAAGCATTCTTACATTATTATAATTTTGATGAGTAAAAATGTTAAGAAGGTTGGTATTGTAATAAATATTTCAAATTGTGTTTTACAATGGTGTAGTTATGCGAATTTAGGAAAAAAATGTTTTTTATTTCCAACACTCTTGTGTCACAAAGATGATAAATTATTTAGACCTATGATGTTTTATGATTTGTCCAATGCTCTATTTCATTATGAGAGTTGTTGAGTCTCAAATCTGCAATTTTCTTATACATCTTCCTAGACCTTTTTCATTCACCTGAACCTTCCAAGTTGTCAATATCATTGTATATTAATTGCAAAAGAGCATCTAAAATGGTTTTTAACTATATTTTTGTGTCTGCTATTTGATTTAGATTTTTGCTCATCTAGCTGCGGAATCTTGCCACTTTCTGCAGCTGTTGCAACTTTCCGTAGCCATTTTGTGAAAGTCTATGTTGCAGGTGTCTTCAGGTAAAACGAGCCACATGGGCAAGTCAGAAATGATGTGGACATGGATCGTGTCTTATTGGCTCGAGAAAATTCACTGAAGGAGGCTGTGGTCAAAGGTGGCCAAGTGGAAGTCAACTGCAGAGTCCCACGGTGACAGGACTCTGTTTCTCATCACGTGAGGATTTGCATGACCGTTTCTAACTTACGGGGAGACACATAAACACCTGTACACGGCTCCATAAGCCGAATCCAACATCCACTCCTCATAGATTTACTCCTCACTGTGATGCTGGATCCCTGGACGTGATGATTTACGTGTCTCCATCAGCACAAACTTTAGGGAATTAGTTATATTACCTTTGTTATAAATAACGCGTTTGCATATGCACATTAGATTAGCCTCCAGATAGTTTTGTAATGTAATTACATTGCCACTGTGCCGTAATATCACCTTTCTGTTATGACTGCATTTTAATATATAAGAAGACTCTGTTTCCAAGCGTAATTCGTACTTGAAGGTTGTTGCCAAGGCTGGTGCAAAGGGCCCCTACACACGCTGAGGTTTTGTCCATTATTGTATAGTTCTTGTTTTATTTCTTTAAGCTCATTGTGCCATAAGTCATTCATGTGTTTATACATTACATCTTTCATGGTATTTCTGCTTCATCTCTGTTTATAATCTTTCATGCTTTACATCTTACTTCTGTTCATAATCTTTCATGTTTTACGTTGTTGTTAGCTGATCAGTGTTCCTGTTTCAGATCACAAATAGGCAGCCCGTGCATTTGCATAATGTTTTGACTAATGACATGGAATTAATATTGTTCTGCTGCTAATTTACTTTTCTTATTTTTTGTTTAATTTCAGTACTGCTTTGTTTATTTCAGTCTTGCTCATTTTCTTCAGTAGTTAGATTTAGATATATCAAATTGTTCATGTCCTTTTTAGTTACCTTGGAAAGCCACAGCTTGACTGATGGTGAGGGATTGAAGTATGAGGGTGTAGTTTGATATTAGTTTACTTTCTGAAAGTTAGATATATTAAATTGCTTATGTCATTTTCAGTTACCTCCGAAAGCCACAGCTGGACTGATGGTGAGGGATTGAAGTCTGAATGTGTAGTTTGATATTAGTTTCTTTTTCTGCAAGTTAGATATCAGGTTACTCAAGTTGTTTATGGTTTCCTCCGAAAACCATAGCTGGACTAATGGTGAGGGATCAGAAGATAAGTTGATGTAATTTGATTTAGATTTATTTTGTTGCAACTTTTGGATTTCTTAAGGCATAGTTTCTTTTGTGTTTGAACAGCAGCAAGGATAATGAGTTTCATGATCAGCAGTTCATTGTTTATTTGACTAGAATAGTGATGCAATTTCATTTTCTTTGAAGAATTAATTTTTTCATTGTGTTTTAAAATTCTTTTGAAGTTTGGAAAATCATTAGAAAGAGATTGTTGTCTTGAATATTTCTCTCCATACTTGTTTTTTAGAATTTCATAAAAAATCCAAAAACGACCAAAAAGTAAGAAATAGGTTATCTTGCACATATAGTGCGCCACACTTCATCAGCTTACGAATCCCGGATTGATAAATTAATGTAGCAATTTAGGACACACTAAATTGACCAAACATTTTGGCGCCGTTGCCAGGGAGGTGTAACTAGGTAGCCAATTTCTTAAAAAAAAACAAAATAATAAAAGAAGGGAAAACTTGATAACTTCTTGAAGTATGCTCTCCTCATGCACCTAGTGTGATCTGGAGGATCAGAAAAGAGAGTTATTGGTTCATTAATTTCTTAAGTATGCTCTCTTCTTGCACTTAGTGTGACCCGGAAGATCAGAAAGAGAATTATTAGCCCAAATTTTAAAAATAAATAAATAAATAAATAAAAAATAAAAAATAAATAAAATGACATGCACAGAGCAAGAGATTCTAGGGGAAGGTTTATAGCTAAAGCCAAGAGTTCGATTTTCACAACTCCATCTTCTTCAAGGAATAGACAAGAATCACCACTATCTACCCCTAGCCTTAAGATTTTTGGAATTCAAGGAGCAGCTGAATTAGAGGATTCTCCTATACCACCTACTAAATCTCATTTAGAAAAGGAAGAGACTCCCTCTCATCCTCCCTTGATAGAAGAACCAGAGGACTTTAAGGACTCTAAAGAAACTATCATGGCAGAGGAAATAATAGATGGATTTAGAGGTAGAGGTAGAGGAGGAGGAAACAATGGAGACAACAATGGTGAAGGTAATAATGAAATAAATAGGGAAGGAGACAACTTGTTTGGATTCCCTATAGTTGATGAGGAAACTCATACAACAATGAAAAATATCTCACCATCTGTCCTCCCCAACTTTTATGGATTGCGAAGTGAGGATCCTGAAACATTTTTGTTTGAGTTTGAAGTCGTGTGCCGAACCTATGACTATATGGAAGACTCTCAAAAACTCAAACTGTTTCCTTCAACATTGAAGGGAGCCGCTTTGAAATGGTTCATGGGATTAACCACTCAATCTATTAGGACTTGGAATGATATGAAACAAACATTTTTGGATAGATACTTGGACTATTGTATGCCCACCAATCACAAGGATGAGGTATTCAAAATGATGCAAAAAGAAGATGAAAATTTGGAAGACTTGCTTGAAAGATTTCAATACAACTTGAAAAGAGCAAAGATGAGAAACTTAGATGATGAAACCTTGAAAGCCCTCATATTAAAAGCCATTAGAGATGAATGGATAGATATTTTAAACATGATGGGGAAAGGAGACATTTCTCAACTTCCACTTCGTGACATAACAAAACTATGTGTCCATCTCTCAAGAGGAAAATCTAAAACAGGAAAAGGGACTAGGGATCCTTCTCTTATTAGGGCAGAGATTGGTAATATGCTTGATGAATTCAAAACTGATATCTTAGGGAGCCTTAGTGAGCAGCTAGACACCCTTAAAATCCAAAACAAGCAGAAAGCAGAAACAGATGCTCTAGCCATCTTTTGTCCAAAATGTAGAAAGAAACATGCTTTAAGGGAATGTCCCTTGGATGCAAAAGTTGTATAAACATGTATAATTTGCTCAGAGAATCATGAGATCAAGGATTTTCCTTCAATTCCTGGACTCAAAGCTATCTTTCAAGAAGACCCAAACTGTAGAATCTCTCTGTTTTGTTGCAAGAAGACCTTGGCAGGGACAACAAACTCAAGGGTTTAACAACCCTATGAATCTTCAAAACCCACAAAATTGGAATCCTTGGCAACAACCTTGGCCCCAACATCAAAATCCATATCAGCCATGGGTACAAGGGATGCAAAATCCTTATGGGAGATTTGCTCAATTTTACCAATATCCTCCATCTTTTCAAAATCAACAAGCTCCACAACTTCCGAACCCAAACCCACAACTTTCATTGCCATTTCCACAACAACAACCTTCTCAACAAAATCCAAATCCTCAACTCATGCTCCCATACCAACAAAAGACAAATCAACTTCCAGCTCAGCCATTGCCAAATCCTAACAATAAAAATCCTCAAAATACTTACATGATAGAAGGACAACAATTTCCTACCTATATGATTGTTCCTCTCAATGATGTACAACTCAGGTCTGGTAGAGTTTTAGAAAAACCTTCTATAGATGTCCAAGAGCAAGATACCTCTAAGGAGGACTCTCTTAAAGTCAATAAAGGTTCTGAGGAAGCATCTCTTCAAAACTCAAACATTCAAAAAGAGAAAGAAAAGTTAACACCCACAACTCCTATAGTTGAGCAACCTGCATCTTCATCCACACCTCCTTTCCCTGAAAGATTACAAATTGATAAAGGGGTGGAAAAACAAATCTTGTTTCCTAACTATGATTTTCTAGATGAATTAAAGAATGTTTGTATCAATATTCCTTTGCTACAAGCCATTCGAGAGATTCCTATTCTAGCAAAAACAATAAAGGAGTTGAGTTTCAAAAGACCAGGAAGGAAACTAAAAGACACAAGAAGAATCCACCTGGTAGGAAAAATTGCATATATTATGATGGGAAAAATTACCATGCAGAAGTATGTAGATCCAGGAAGTCCAATTGTCAAGACACATATAAATGGGATAGAAATTCCAAACACATTAATTGACTTAGGGGCTGCTATTAACATTATGAGTAGACAGACTATGGAACAACTAAAACTTCCTAACCTTCTTTTTACACCTACTTTAATGCAACTTGCAGATCGATCAATTATTAAACTAGATGGTGTATTAGAAGATATTTCAGTCTCCTTAGATTCTCGGGAATATCCAGTAGATTTTATGATTTTGACTCCCAAGAGTAATCTAGGAGGGCACCCAATTATCTTAGGAAGACCTTGGCTAGCCACAGCTGATGCTTTTATTAGTTGTAGATCTGGGGATATGCACATTTCTAATGATAATTCAACAAAGAAATTCAATTTGTATCCTCCAGCAAAAGCAATTACAGAAGTAGGAGACAATGAATGGGTCGATGATGAGGACATTATACAACCTGTCTTTACCATTTCTGAAATCAGTGAGGATAGTCAAATTCTGAACACAATAGAAAATTTTGAGATATCTTCAGAATATGACCCCACACAATTTCAGTTGGAATCTGACATAGAATATTTATCATCAAGAAAAATGTCTCTTTACTCTATGGAAGATTTTGGTAGTTCTACTATTGATATTTTTCCAGGAAAAACATTGAATATCAACAAACATTTGGAAAAGTCACAATAAGAAGGACTAACCAAAATATTGCAAAAACATTCTACTACATTTGCATGGGAGTATACTGACATGAAGGGTATTGATCCTAAGACTTGCATCCATCATATCTATATTGAGGAAAACAGTAGACCAATCAGACAACCTCAAAGAAGGATGAATCCAAAACTTAGGGAGATAGTGAAAGAAGAGCTCCAAAAACTACTCAATGTAAACTTCATTTATCCAATTTCAGATAGCCGATGGGTTTCTCCTTTGGTTATAGTACCTAAAAAGAATGGTAAATGGAGGTTATGCATTGATTACAGGGAATTGAACAAAGCAACTTTGAAGGATCACTTTCCTTTGCCTTTTATCGATCAGGTATTAGATACATTAGCAGGTAAAAATTACTTTTCATTTTTGGATGGTTTTAGTGGCTATAATCAAATTCAGGTAGCACCTGAAGATCAAGATAAGACCACATTTACTTGTCCATGGGGAACTTTTTCCTATCGAGTGCTTCCTTTTGGGTTATGTAATGCACCCGCAACATTCCAAAGAGCAGTACTAGGAATTTTTTCTGATCTAATCCATGATTGTGTAGAGGTTTATATGGATGATTTTACGGTTTATGGTAATTCATTTGAAGAGGCATTAGAAAATTTGGAAAAAGTCCTTATAAGATGTAAAGAAACAAACCTTTCATTAAGCCATGAAAAATGCTTTATGATGTTTACTGAAGGGATTGTTTTGGGGCATCATATTTCAGGAGATGGGATTAAGGTTGATAAATCAAAAGTTGAAGTCATCTCCAAGTTACCTATTCCAAATTTTCAAAGAGATGTTAGA
Organism: Pinus albicaulis; assembly: GCA_034641835.2. NCBI lineage: Eukaryota > Viridiplantae > Streptophyta > Pinopsida > Pinales > Pinaceae > Pinus > Pinus albicaulis. The sequence continues at coordinate 990,515,107 of CM076579.1, read as the reverse complement.
AGTTTTCTAGGATTTACTGATTACTATAGAAGATTTATAGAAAATTTCACTAAAATAGCATCTCCACTCTTCAAATTGCTTACAAAAGACTGTGAATTTAAATGGGATCCTGATTGTCAATCAGCCTTTGAAACTTTGAAAACAAAAATATCTGAAGCACCTATCTTGAGAGGACCAAATTGGAAACTCCCTTTCCATATTTCTACGGATGCTTTAGATACAGCTCTAGGAGCTGTGTTGGGTCAAAAAGATTTAGTTCCTTATGCCATTTATTATACCAGTAAAAATTTGACTCCCACAGAGTTAAACTATACTGTGACTGAAAAAGAGTTTTTAGCTGTTGTTCATGCAATCAATAAATTTAGACATTATATAACAGGCTATGAAACTTTTATTCATACTGACCATTCTGCAATTAGATATTTAATGAACAAACCTGTTACTAATGGCATAGTGACAAGATGGCTCTTACTTTTGCAGGAATTCAATATTACTGTGTTGGATAGACCAGGAAAACAAAATACAGTAGCAGATTTCTTGTCTAGGATTCAGAATACTAAAGAATATTCTCGTGTAGAGGATAAGTTTCCTGATGAATACTTGTTTGCAGTAACTATTAAAACTCCTTGGTATGCAGATATTGCTAACTATTTGGTTATAGGGAAACTACCTTCACATTTATTTCCAAGTGAAAAACGAAAAATTATTCAAGAGAGTTCAAAATATTCATGGATTTCTAACGAATTGTTTAAAACAGGGCCAGATCTTGTGATCAGAAGATGTGTCAGGGAAGATGAAATGCGTGATATTCTTAAGGCATGTCATGATGAACCATGCGGCGGACACTTTGCGGACAAAAGGACGGCCTATAAAATCCTTTCCTTGGGATATTATTGGCCTTCTCTCTTCAAAGATGCAAAACAATATGTCAAAAGGTGTGATAGCTGCCAAAGAGTAGGGAAACCTACCCTTTCAAATGAAATTCCATTGCAAACACGGGTACTCATTGAACCCTTTGAAAAATGGGCTTTAGATTTCATTGGACCGATTAATCCACCATCGAAGCAAAAGAAGTATATATTGGTTTGCACTGATTATGTTACTAAATGGGTAGAAGCTAAAGCATTAGTATCTGCTACTGAAAATTCAGTTGTTCATTTTCTTTATGGGGATATTTTTACTCGCTTTGGTGTTCCAAGAGAAATTGTGACAGATCAGGGGAGCCAATTCACATCAAATTTGGTGGAGAAGTTGATGGAAGAATACAAAATCAAGCACAGAAGATCTACTCCTTACCATCCACAAGCAAATGGTCAAGTGGAGTCCACAAATAAAGTTCTTGAAAGTATCATCACCAAGACTGTTCATCTACATAGAAGAGATTGGGCAGAAAGGCTTCCTGAAGCCTTGTGGGCCTACAGAACTACATGGAGGAATACAACAGGACATTCTCCCTATGAACTTGTTTATGGGAAAGAAGTCTTGCTCCCCATTGAGTTCCAAGTCAAGACCTTCAAGATAGCAGTTCAATTGGGGATGAATTTATCAGAAGCCCAAAAGCATAGAATGGAGCAATTAAATGAGCTAGATGAGATCAAACAAGAGGAAATTCTAAGAACTGATCTAGTTCAATATCAAAGAGCTAAATGGCATGACAAGTACATCAAAGAGAAGAAGTTTCAAGAAGGAGATTGGGCATTGTTATTTGATTCCAAGTTTAAAGATTTTCAAGGAAAATTTCGGACTCATTGGCTTGGGCCATATGAGATTGACAAGATCTTTAGCAATGGAGCAGTAAGAATCAAAACCATTGATGAGTTTCAAACTCCTCTTATTGTGAATGGCCACAGATTGAAAGTTTATCATAAGCCACTCTCAAAAGAGGATTTTGTCAAAATGTTTCAAGAAAATTCTGCAATCAGGCTGGTACAGAAGAATTCTTCTTCTCCACCAGCCTAGCTTTTGTTCTTTCAATATATATATATATATATATATATATATATATATATATATATATTTGTATAAGCCTGAAAACCAATCACTGATTGGCAGTCTTATACAGAAAATATAGGGTGAAAATCAGGAGCACCTGACACTCTATATTTTCCAAAAAAAAAAAAAAATTCTCTTTCATTTCATAAGTTTTGTAACCACTCCATTCCATTCCACTTCATTTCACTTCATTTCACTCCATTCCACTTCATTTTATCTATTTCATTCCATTTCACCAATAAAATTCTTTTTCATGACCATTTCCATCTAGTCATTTGTCATCCGTTCATGTTCATTCACCCAAATAATAGCTGCGTTAGTTTCCGCAGCTGACATCTGTTTCCGCAGCTGACACCAGTTTCCGCAGCCAGAAGCAGATTCTGCAGCTACCACTCTGTTTTCAAAAGAATGTACAGCGAGATGTTATTTCCATAACCATGAAATCAAATGCAGGTGTGAGGACCAATTATGAAGACATGGGGCATTCAAGATATCAATGAGGAGCAACTAATTGAAGACCAAGGAAAAAGGCAAGAATTCCAAGGTATGAGTAAAATTTATTTCAAATAGCATTGAAAACACATTTTTATATAGTTATGAACCATAAGCTACATTATGTGCAATGATTATATTGACAAACTCCATAACCCTTTCATGATCTCCATATGATCCTCCCACATTCATTTTCAAACGGTCCCATAATTAAAACTCCGATCTTCACTCAAACTCCGATACTCCACATGTGACAATGAGACGTAGTTGATTTTACTACGGCTTCTTTCAGCCGCATAAAATCCGTAGCCGTTTTTTAAACATGCTTACATTTATTTTGCATCCACCAAATTTCAAACACTCACGGATGTGTTATACTCTTCCTATTGTTCTATCAATCTCACAGTCGTATCTCTGCCGTGCTCACGTAACCCTTCTCTGTTCCACTTCACTCCATTTCAGTCTCTGTTACGCTACAGTCTGTATACCCACTCTCTGATATCTACCTACAGTCATCGTGCTCATTTCCGTTCATTCAGCCGTTCTACTTCCATTGAACCCTCCTCCACGCAGGCAAGTTTTTAAAGAGCAGAAAGAAGAATGGGTAAATTGTTAAGAGTAGAACCAGAAGGACCTAAATTCATGGAAGGATACCCGCAAGTCAGGGATATATTGAAGAAGGCAAAGTGGCTGCAGTTTATCCAAAAGTTCAGAGGCTACCAGAAAGAGGTGACAAAAGCCTTTGCAAGATCTTTCAATGGCCTGGAGGTAGAGGTTGGAGACCTTAAGTTCACGGTGAATGAGGCATCTATAGCAACTGCCACAAAACTTCCTCAAGAAGGTGAACGTTGGTTTAAAAACAAAAGCATTAGTGATGAAGCCTGGAGAATAATCTTACGAAACCCAGGTATGGACATAACTATTTTTAGAAGAGGAATTCTTGTTCATGCTTTGAAAGAGGAATGGGATACTTTGCTGCTAGTTGTTCAAAAATTCATCACCTGTGAAGGCCGTTTTCGGTCCATGTATATGTACCATACCAGATTGCTGATGAATTTTCGAGATAATCAAACTCTCAATCTCCCATATTTTCTATTAAATAGTTTGAAGAAAATGTCTGTGACTATTCAGAAGCATTTACGAGATGTAGAACCTGTTGTAGCCCCTACAACACCCTCCAAAAAGACCACCATTTCAAATTTTTGGAGCCCCTTGAAACTAGAGAGAAACCAAGTGAGGAACCCTTAAGGCCAAGTCGCCAAGTTGCCAAGTCGCAAAGTTAAACTATTGATAAAAACTGCAACCCCGCGACCCCGTGACTTTGCGACCCAGCGACCCAGGTCGCCAGGTCGCAAATCTCCAATTTTAGCGAAAAGTGCGACCCAGCGACCCCAGGTCGCCATGTCTCCAGGTCGCAAGGTCACAAAACTCCAATTTTAATGAAAAGTGTGACCCAGCGACCCTACGACCTAGCGACCCCAGGTCGTAAGGTCGCAAGGTCGCTAGGTCGCAAAACGCTGGAATGAATAGATTTGCGACCTAGCGACCCGCATTAATTGCCCGCACGTGCGACCTTCTATATAAGGGAGGTCACCAGGTCACATTTTACACATTCAGCGATTGGAAAGAAAACGCCTCTGACAGCTCAATTGGCGTGATTTTCCTGGGTAAGTTGTCATTTCCTCCTGTTTTTTCCATTATGAGCATTTATTACCAAACCCATGTCCCCTTAGGCCTTTAAATTTCCCTTTGTCTGAGCTTTTACCTTTTTTCAAGTGTTTTGTGACCCTGCTTTCTCCACAAATGTCCAACCTCACCCCACTTCTGGTTCAAACTCTCATAGCCTTGTCCCTTGCTCTTAAAACCATTCCTCAGCCCTGCCTGGACCCAGCTAGCTTATAAATTCCCAAGAAGAGGGAGAAAAGAAACCTTACGGTCGCGCGCACACAAAACCCCCCGGCAAGCCTTATCGCGACCTGTGACCCAGCGACCTAGTTGCAAGGTCGCAAAATCGCATTTTCTTCAGATTTCGGGAATCTGCGACCCAACGACCTGGCGACCTAGTCGCGAGGTCGCAAGGTCGCATTTTCGAATTTTCCGGAGAGTTGCGACCCAGCGACTCAGCGACCTGGTCGCGAGGTCGCAAGGTCGCATTTTCCTCTGTGTTCGTAATTTGCGACCCCGCGACCCTGCGACCTAGTCGCAAGGTCGCAAAGTTGCACCTAGACCTCTTCTTGCAATCCGCGACCCTGCGACCCAGTAACCCAGTTTTACATGTCTCAGCTAAATTTCATCACTAAACTGTAACTAGTTTTATATCATCATGTAGTTCTTATCTTGGGATTCCTTTATGAATTTGACAGGTGAAATTCAAGAAGACATAGAGTGCATACCTGTTTTATCAAATTCTAGTGACATGGCACCCCCGCTATCCCGAAAGAAAGACAAGCAAGTGGTGGAGGAATTTGATGAGCTGAACATGGTATCCCCACCCCCAATATACAGGGATACACTATGTACGTTTGCAAAAAATGATAGCATGAGATGGCACCAAGTGTACCATGAATTCGCCATACCGCAAGAGGATTTCCCAGAAGATCTCCCAGACTGGGAAATATACTTGGCAGTCAAAAGGTCCAAACTACATCTGGCAGGGGCACATCCAGCCATATTTCCTTGTCCAGAGGTTATAGACTAGATCATACAAAAGACGGATCCCAAGAAGTTTGTAATCTGAGACAGCGAAGGCAAGGCTTTCACTACGCTTGTAGGTGCGGATGCCCACATTTATTACTCGTTGCCTCACCCAGAAGGGCACTTCACACCAGAATGGGCTATTGCTCACGCAGTTCCTGTTGTTGATACTATTAGGCAATGGTGGGAGTAGCCCAAGAAATTTAAAGTTAAGAAAGACCAAGAATATCCGGTGGCTAGCCTAAGAAAGGTTTATAAATTAGTTGCCGCCATGCTTTGCAGGCTTTACGGCCGCCCGGATTGCTCCACTTTCAATGGCACTTGGGCTACTATCATGGAGTATGTAACAACACATCCCACCCGTTTCAACTGGGCCGGCATACTGGTGACTTCAATGCAGAAAAACTTGTCCGCGACATTGGCCCCAGATGAGGGAATGCCTTCCGAATTTTACATGGCCTCGTACCTACTGGATGCTGTCTGCGCAAGATTACACTTCGAGGGATGGGCACACAACTGGGACTCCGAGCACTCTCGTGCAATTCATCTGCAAATCAGGGTATTTTGGGAGTCCAAGTACAAACAGGATATAGAACAGATCTCCCAAGTATTTATTCCCCCTCTATACAGAAAATTATTTGGCCAAGACGCCCCCAGCATGTCTTGGTGGGCCAAAGAGACTCTAGTCAAAGTGGCACATTGGTTCCCTTTCCCTGGATATACCTTCATCCGAGTCTTTGGGTCTTACAGAGCACCACATGCTATGCCCCGCTTTGTTACAGAAAAAATGCTCCTTCAGGAAGTATGCTTCCAGATGTCTCAAGGTTTCTCCAGCGTCCTGTCTAAAGGAAAAAAGAGGTCGTGGCCCATGCTACCCCTCACCATTGGCGCATGCACAGTTAAAGACTTCAAGGAAGTAGTAGCGGAGGGAGAGGAAATGAAAATCTATCAGCTTGGGGCGCTAGAACACCGAACATATGACCCGGAGAGAATAGTTCCTGAACACTTCCTGAAAGCTAAATTCAAGTGGACTTGTCAGCATGTTGAGCGCCCGACAGAAGATGAAAGGAGGAATTGGTATAACGCTGAAAGACAATTTCTCCGGAGTAGACGTGGGCCAAGAGGATCCGAATGATCAGAGCCTAGAAGACAGAAGTCGTCAGTTGGGAGGTTCCTCTTCCTCTTTACCCAGGAAGTCTCGGACCAACACAGGGCTTACTACATCTATCCAACAGAAAGAAGCAGAAGCAAAATCCTAGCAAGAAAGGGAAAAGAAGATAAAAGAGGATGAGGAAGCACGCCAGAAGAGTGCAACGTCAACACAAAAGAAGAAGCAGGCCAAGGAGGCCAGGAAAGAAAAGGAGGAAAAGGAGGCACAGGCCGCAGCAGAAAGAGCGCTCAAAGAAAAACTGGACAAAGCAGAAGCTGAGCATCAAAAAAAGGTCGAACAGGCTGCAGAAGCTGAGCGTCAAAAGAAGGACGAACAGGCTGCTGCAGCTGAGCGGAAAAGGAAGGCTGAAGTAGAAGCGGCAGTAGAAGCTGAGCACCGGCAAAAGGAAGAAGAGGAAAAGAACAGAGAAGAAAAGGAGGATGACATGCTGGAAGACATCGAGGTGACTCCCCTCGAGATACCTCTGGGCAGTACCAAGCTCTCTGATGTTAGATCCCCCCAGGGGAAGGGAGAGGATGTATTTGATCTCACCAGGCTCACATTCGATCAATTCTCTTTCAAAATCCAGCAAGAGAAAAGAAAGTCTCTGGCGCAAAGTCCCTTTGCTACATCCATAGTTGCAACAGGCAAAGACATAGTCCTTGACACCAGGACTAACCCTGTAATGACAGCATCGGAAGGTACTGCTTTCGCCGCAACCACGGAAGAAAACGTAACCAGGATGAGTAGAGAAATAGTCTCTCTGCAAAATAGACTGCAAGCAGCTGAGCAGCGCGAGAAAAAAGCAGAACAGGAGAAATCAGAGTTGAGAGCAGAAGTTCAACAACTCCGAAACCAGGCTCCACCGATAAATGAAGTCCCACTGGCCATTTTTAAAGAGTGTGAAGTGTTAGAAGTAACCATGAGGCAGGTGTATGGAGAGATATTCACCATCAAACAAACAGTTGCCCCACTGGTAAGAGCAAGAGCAGAAACCAAGCAAAAGCATGAGCAGCTCAGAGAGGCCTCGCAGGCCTTAGACAGAATGATGTGCTGGACAGTACAATACCCTCAGGCACCTGAAAATGTACCCAAGAGAGATTGGATTCATACACAGGATGCTAAGGTTCAGCTCTGTATGGCAATACAGTCTAAGGACAAACTATCGAAGGACCTGGACAAAGTAATGTCTTCATACAACCATCTTATCAGTGGTATCGACTCGATGCACACTTTGCACCACATTCCGTCGCTTGGGGCATTGGACGAAGAGAAAGCTTGGGAACAAGTGGATCAGGACATCCAGTCATTCCTGCAGCCTATCAAGCAAGCCGCTGCTACCCCCGAACCCGCAGCATCGCAAGAACATCTGAATCAGTTTATTGCCACGCCGGTTCGGATTTATACCAAACTTGCCTCTCTTTCTAACCAGATATCACAGAAAAGGGAAACACTAGTGCCAAATGCTTTGGAATGCATGCATCGGTTAAAGGAGGAGGTTCCTCTGGTTTCCCCCATAGCGGCAGAGTATTAGGCATGGCAAGGTTTTCTCAAGGAGCAGCAGATTGACACCCCTGACCTCAACATTGCGTGTCCATCTCCTCAGCCCGGTAGTAGCAAGTCATAAGCAGCAGTCAGAGGCAGGTCGCAGGTAGCACCGCCCGGACAAGTCGCAGGTCGCACTGTCTACCTAGGTCGCAAGTCGCACTGTCTATCCAAGGTCGCAAGTCGCACATACCAGACGGGTCGCAGGTCGCAACCTCCTCAAGGTCACGAGGAAACTCAACAGGAAGGCAGGCGAAAAGTCAGGAAGCCCAAAGGGCAAGTTTTGTGCTATAAAGATCCCTACGGGGAAAGTGTAAAAGGCTTTTTCTTTTTTTTTAGACTCAAGAGATACATTGCATTGTATTGAAAGATTATACTCTTATACATGTGAATACAGATACTTGTTACAACCCCTTTGTTTGGATGATGTGTTTTACTGCGTGAACACTAAATGTATTTCCTCATACAGCTTCAGAACATCTTTTGATTAATGAATTTGCCTTCTTTATAGCATTGTTTATGCATCATAGCTATCTGTGTTTGTATGGATGATGTTCAGTTTACCATCTGCTCTATTGATGAATGTTAATGAACTATTTTTTTAGCATTTCATTTTATCTTTCGGAAAGTAAAGGGACATCTTTCCATAAAGAACTATTTCTATTGTGGTCAGACTACCTTACAAGCAGTACCCCAAAGACGTGTTGCTAACAACATCTCCTTAGGCGTACATGCTTTATTTATTGCCTAGCTACATTAGTGTTTTTTTTGTGTTTAATGCGTCAGTCATGTATTCCATATCATGTGAATGAGCGTGTGTCCGCAGGTTCAATCAGGTTCTTTTGAGACCGAAGGGAAGGCATCTTAAGCGGCAGCCGGACCCACACCCCGGACGGGATCCCTACTCCAAACGGTTCAAGGTCTAATTGGGACTTTCTACCGGGGAGATCCCCTACTGTTGGCCGGACAAATTTTCCCATCAACAGATTTTGGCACTAGAAGGAGGGCCTGAATGGCAGCCTCCTAGCATACAACGAACTTTCCATCACAAACTCCCCAAGGGGAGGTCATAAATAATGAAACTGTCCCTCCTCCTCTGGAAGATATCCCAGAGAGGGAGACTCGATATTACGAAATCACTAGGGTGCAGTTGAGAGCCTTGCGCCCAGCTGCTTATCAGAAATTTACAATTTACTCCAACCATGGAATACCTTGCCCACATTAGAACCCCTCCGTAGAACATCACTCGGAATGGTGCCCTTGCGAGTACCATACCCAAACTCGTAAATCTCATGTTGGAAGACCTCGGCACTGCTGTTGAGGAAAATGACCCGATTCTCCAAGAGGGCGAAGAATTTGGTGACACCGAACCTTTCCCCGACTCCCAGCCTAACCAAACTCGGCAAAACAACAACCAAGTGCATCCCCCACCCAGAGATGGTGAAGAAGACATAGGCTGAGGAAATGTAGACGGGGGAAATAGGGCTCACAGAAATGAAGGAGAAAGGAATAGAGCTCGCAGAAATGAAGAAGAAGGAAATAGAGGCCGAGGGGCTGGAGGTAGAGGAGAAAAAGGCCGAGCCTAAGGAAACCAAGCTCGAAACCGTCACCCAAACCCAATTAGGCCTCCTGTCCATAACTTGGGATATCTTAGAGACTTTCTTTACCGTGGGAGACACCAAGACGAACACTCTCGTCATGAGTCAGAAGAATCGGTCTCAGGTTCGGGAGGTGAATCTGAGCCTGAGTTTAGGCAACACCAGCGGGATAGGAGAGTGCAACCCCTAGCCTGGATGGCTCAATCCCCATTAAATCTTTTGGGCCCACTCCACGATCTGCCTAGGCATCCGGAGAAACACCTCCCTAAATTTGACCCTGAGAAAGGCACCTTAGCTGAAGATCATATCAGCAGCTTCTATTTGTCCTTGCAAATCATGAGAGTCCAGTCCGATGATGTCGCATGTCGACTGTTTCCCCATACTCTTGAAAACAAAGTGGCCGCATGGTACCGCTCTCTCCCTTGTGCCTCTATCACTTCATGGGACCAGTTCCATCGCATTTTCCTGTAGAAGTTTTCAGAAGATAAAACTCCTTCCATGCTTCTCATGGAATTGAGCACCATCAAGTGTCATAAAAAGGAGAAGGTTAAGGACTTCAACCAGCGCTTCGCTACTATACTGCAGAAGTTTCCCCCAAAACTGGCGTTGGATGACTCAATCACCATTGACGACTATACCAAGTCTCTCCCTAGGGACATTGCCGTTTTCGTCAAACGTGAAGCCCGTGCTACCCTTATGGATAATTATGAGGCTACTCTCGCTGTGGAGAAAGACATGCTTTTGATAGGAGCCATCGATCATGAAGGGAGAGATGATCACAAGCCTAACGTCAAAAGAGGTCAGTCCTCCACTCCTAAGACCACCGATAGGAACAAAGATATGTTTGATTTTTAAAGCATGGAAAAAACCCTCAAGCTCTTAACAAATGAAGTCACTGACCTAAGGAGAAAGGGCACAGAAGCCACAACTAGCACCAAACCACCCAAACCTTTCTTCAGAAAAAGTAATCCCAACACTAACAGACCTCCGTCTAACCCGAATACTGCTCTCAATGTGGAAGAGATAGGGAAACATAACTTCTGTTCTTTCCACCAAGCTGCCCACTCTGAAAACACATGCCCTCAATGGATTGGCAGCATGATAGAAGTAGTTAATCAGCTTTTAGATGACAAAACTCCAGGGGATGTGACGGAGGATGATGTTTTAGATCACGATTAGGATCTGCCCTCGAACGAAGAACCAGGATCCTCTGTCCTTGCTTTTGACATAATCCAAGGTAGAGACAGCCTTACCTCCATTGATATCAACATGGCAGATCCTCCCAAAGACCAGCCCTTGTGGAATTATAGTCTAAGGAGCAAAGGACCTGTTCTCGAGCAATCTTATGAAGACAAGAAAAGGGCTTTTCTAAGGAAAATTTTGCCCCCAGGAAATGGAAAACAATCTGCTTCGGAGAAGCACACCAACAACATTACCCGAGCAAGTCAAAAGGGTAAGCTCCCGACGGAATCTCCAAAACCATCTGCCGAGCCTATCCCTCAACCAGATTCTAGCTATAACATTGTTGAGGATATGAAAAAAACAAGAGCAAACATCTCCCTCTACGAGCTGGCTCGCATTACTAACCAAAGAGAACTCATTCTAAAGGCTTTCGTGAATACTTCAACTACAAAAACTGTAAGCAACACGTCTGCGCAAGCCGGTCCAGATGTACAGTCTATAGTAAATGCCATCAATACCAACTCCAGGGGATCCACGCCTCCTTTGCTTTTGTCCTACGAGATTTTTAACTTCAATGTCCACAACTGTCTAGTTGACTCCAGTGCCTCTACCAACGTCATGCCTTTATCTGTCTATAAGAAGCTTAACATTCGCCCAGAGAAAACTGACGCAAAAATCATACAACTCGATAGATCACAGGTGCCAGCTGTAGGAGAGTTGAATAATGTCATCATTCGCCTGTCATCATATTCTAGGGTCCATCAATACATTGATATTGTGGTTGTGGACATTCCTGAAGTATATGGTCTATTGCTTAGCACAGACTGGTCCAGCAAGTTACAAGGCTATTTCGCCACCGACTGGTCTCACTTATGGCTTCCTTACAAGGGGCGGAATAATCAAATCAGGGTCGAAAGTGAACCATATATGAAACACACCGTGACTGATTTGGATGCCGTTAATGAACCCATCAGCTTTGCCCAGGAGGATCTTGGTATGTGTTTTCTGGAAGCCTTATTCGGATGCTACCAACCCCCTCAGTCTTCCGTAGGCCCTGAGGTCCAGTCTGAACTAGCACTTGTCGTGGAGGAGCAAGTCACCCTTGTCTCACACCCAGCCAAAACTCCTCCACAACCTATTACCCCGAAGGAGCCGGAAAGTGACATGTCGACCTTGTATTATGACGGTTCCAAGACCCATGACAGAGCTGGTGTGGGCTGCATCTTTCTTGACCCTCACAAGAATAAATTCTTAATCTCATGCCGGTTAGAGTTCTATTGCACCAACAACACTGCTGAGTACGACGCTTTAATCCTTGGACTTAAGAAGGCACTAGATTTGAAGGTAAAATTCTTACAGGTCATTGGGGATTCCGAGATTATCACTCTCCAGGTACGCAACACTATTCACTGTTTGTCTCCACATTTAAAGACGTATCAACAAGAGTTATGGCGATTGATTTCTGCTTTTCATGCATTTGGAATTAGATCTGTTCTTAGAATGCACAATGCAGCAGCTGATACTCTGGCTAATGTTGCTGCTAGGTTTACCCCTTTGAGGGACGGTTTTTCTATTGAAGTTTTATATAGACCCTCTGTGCCAGATAACATTACTAACCTACGCGTTTTTTACAATGATCAGCAGATCTTGGACTTTATGCTCAATACTGAAATATTCAAAGACGCGACGATAGATGAGGCAGAGCATGATCATGCTTTGCAGAAAGAACACGATGAACGTAAAGAGAATTCCATGCCCAAGAAGGTGGTATCTTTAGAAAATCTCTTCAATCTACAAAGCCGATTCTGCGGCCCCCCTAACACCAAAGTGCAAAGTTCCATATTGGCACATCGGCAAGTAAACTTGGGGTCAGAGGAGAACCCAAAGTTCGTTAACCTCGGCAAAGACTGTAGTGATGAGGAGACACGGGCATTCACCCAATTATTCCGGAAGTATCGAGATGTATTTTCTTGGACGTACGAAGATCTACGAACATACGATACCTGAATCATTCAGCATGTGATACCCGTGAGGGAAGGCGTTAAACCCTTCCAACAAAAACTCAGAAAAGTGCATCCCATGTTGGAGCCAATGATTCTGAAAGAACTTAATAAACTCTTGGATGCACGCATTATTTTTAAAGTTCGTCACTCCAAGTGGGTGTCCAATTTGGTACCGGTGCGAAAGAAGTCTGGCGAGATCCACTTGTGCGTAGATTTCTGTAATATGAATCGGGCCTCAAACAAAGACAAATACCCGGTGCCACCCATTGAACAGATATTGCGAGCTGTGTCTGGATCTGAAATGTTCTCCCTATTGGATGGCTTCACTGGTTATAACCACGTACTGGTAGCTGAGCCAAACAGATTGAAAACTACCTTCCGAACCAAATGGGGAACCTTCGCTTTCAGGCGCATGCCCTTTGGATTGATCAATGCGGGGGAAACCTTCCAACGAGCCATGGATATAGCATTCCGTGGTTTGATAGGGCAGAGCGTGGTGGTCTATTTAGACAATGTCACTGTATTTTCGAAATGCAGGGGCGATCATTTATGCCACCTCAAACAAATATTCGAGAGGTGCAGAAGGTACGAGATTTCACTCAACCCTAAAAAGAGTGTTTTCACTGTGGCTGAGGGGAACTTGCTAGGCCACATTATAACCAAGCAAGGCATTGTAGGTGATCCAGAACGGGCGAAAGCCATTACTTAGATTCCTCCCCCGAATAGCAAGAAAGCGATGCAATCTTTCTTGGGGAAAATAAATTTCGTCCGTAAATTCATCTCTGATTTCGCCCAGATAGTTAGGCCACTGCATGGAATGATAAAAAAGAATGCGATGTTTCAGTGGAACCTGCCGAAAAATGAGTCCTTTGACAAAATCAAACAGGCTATAGCCGAAGCCCCTTCCCTCCAAAATCCAGATTTTGGCAAAGGCTTTATCCTATACACTTTTGCTTCAGATTCCTCACTTGCGGCTGTCCTTACGCAGAAAGATGGCAACAACGATGAACGGCCTATTTCTTTCATGAGCACCGGTCTGCAAGAAGCTGAGTTGAACTATCCAGAAATCGAAAAGCAAGCCTATGTGGTCTACAAAGCGATCAAGCATTTTATGCCCTACATCTTGAAAAATCATGTCACGGTTTTTGTCCCACACCCAACTGTCTGCTCGCTTTTCATGCAACAGGAGCTAGGCAAAAGGCGAGGCAACTGGGTGGCATGCTTACAAGAATATGATTTAGAATTTAAACCGGCACACATCGTCAAAGGACAGGGCTTATGTCAAATGGCCGCGGAAGCCGCAAGTTCCCATGGAATCGAAGAAGAATGTTGGGAACAAGAAATTGAAATGTATCAAAGCGACCATGTGCCTCAGCAAAGTAGCCCTTCTTGGTATTCAGACATTTCAAGGTATTTGGCCCAAGGCACCATGGACCCTGCTCTTACTGCCCAGCAGAAATGCGCAATAAGACTCGAAGCTGCATCTCACCAATTGATCGAAGATAAGTTGTTCAAGAAACATCACGATGGGGTCCTGTTACGCTGCTTGGTACACGACGAAGCACAGAAAATCTTGACCGAACTGCATGACGGACCAGCTGGAGGTCATTTTGCCGGGGATACTACCGCCCATAAGATAATGCGCGCAGGATACTATTTGCCTACTCTTTTTACAGATGCGCATGCATATGTTGAGAGATGCATCCAGTGCCAGAAGTTCGCAAACCGAGAAGCACGGCCAGCCGCCCCCTTACTCTCAGTAGCAGTGGAGGAGCCTTTCCAACAGTGGGGTTTGGATGTAATTGGTGAAATCACACCTCACTCTTATAAACAACACCGATATATCCTTACAACTACTGATTATTTCACCAGGTGGGTCGAGGCAACACCTTTACGCCAAATCAATGATCAGGAGGTAATAGAATTCCTCACGCATTCCATCATTACCAGGTTTGGCGTTCATACTTCTTTGGTTTTCGATAATGCAACCTACTTCTCATCTTTTAAATTATATGATTTTGCGCTGGAAAATGGTATTGTTTTGAAACATTCTGCAAATTATTATCCCCAGGGAAATGGATTAGCTGAGTCGACTAATAAGAATCTCATCCGTATCATTAAAAAGACCCTGTTATCCCACCAACGCAACTGGCACAATGCCCTTCACAATGCACTTTGGGCTGACCGTATTACTCCCTAGTCCTCCCTAGGCACCTCTCCATATTTTCTCGTGTATGGAAAAGAAGTTGTTCTTCCTCCTCATCTATCTCTCCCTGCCCTTCAGCTGTCCCAAGAATGTCATGGTACCCCATGCCCTACTCTGTAGACTCAAATTGACACCCTGATGAAGTTGGAGGAGGAAAGGCAAAAGACCCGAGAAAATTTCGCCATCCATCAGAGCCGAATCAAGAGATGGTTTGATAAAAAATCCGCAGGGAATAAAAATTTTGAGGTAGGAGACCTGGTCCTAAAATGGGACAAAGCTCATGGGGATAAGGGAAAACATTCCAAGTTCCAAGCACTATGGACAGGCCCTTTCCGAATTAAGGAAAAGTTAGGATCCCACACTTTTAGATTGCAAACCCTTGAAGGACGAGTCGAGGTCCTCCTGATAAACGGGCATGACCTCAAACACTATTTCACTTAGCAGCCCTTAGAGGGCTATCTTATTTTGTACCATAGTTTCTTGTCTCACCTGTGTTAAAAAAAAAAAAAAAAAAAAAAAAATCAAATAAAAGTTTAAGGAAGGATTTGTTAGAGCCACGCAATTGGCACACTGCAACAGGTTCTATGCTAATGGAAAGCCTTTTCCGATAGACTCAAAGGCAGAAAAATATTTCTTGTTATCTGCACCTAAAGGTAGCATATCACCGAGCTCGAGGCATCAAGCAGGAAGCTTACCTTGCCAGTCTGAGAGGGTGTCCGCAAAAGAAAATGCAGTGTAGTGGTAACCAGACCAGAAGGGAAAAGAGGTACTCTATGCTACGACAGGGTATCTGGGAAAAACCAAAGTCCTCATACCAGACTAGGAACAACCTCTCTGCAAGCAAAATAAGTCGGGATCCCTCATCCGTCCAGGCTAAATTTCCGTCTCAAATAAGTGCCACGAGCACATCTAAATAAGTGCCTCAGGCACATTCAAAATAAGTGCAATAGCACACTAATAAAGGGTAAAGGATAGAGAAAGGCTTTCTGCGCAGAGAGTTGATGCAACGACTCCGCCGGGGTACTGACCAGGCTCGCTGGCAGCAGAGCAACGTTCATGATTCCTAGGCAGTGACTCCGCCGGGGCCGAGAGGTTCGCTGGTAGCGGAGCAACATGATGAGGAAAAAATAATCGTACCAGACCCTGTAGCCGCCTGGAGTTCTCCAACCCTTCCAGTCCGGAGACCTGAAGAAATGAATGTGGTTGAACGGCGCCCAAACAGGCCAACAGATTGAGCAACCCAGCAAGGTACGAAAGGTTAGGAAATGTCAACTGCAAGGTAAAAGGAAATAGTCAGCATAGACCCCTCTCTCCCCCCGCTAAGACTAACCATCAGTAGAGACTCTAAGTTCGTCCAGTGAATCGCCATTTGTTGTAGCCCCTACAACACCCTCCAGAAAGACCACCATTTCAAATTTTTGGAGCCCCTTGAAACTAGAGAGAAACCAAGTGAGGAACCCTTAAGGCCAAGTCACCAAGTCGCCAAGTCGCAAAGTTAAACTATTAATAAAAACTGCAACCCCGCAACCCCGCGACCTTGCAACCCAGCGACCCAGCTCGCCAGGTCGCTAGGTCACCAGGTCGCAAATCTCCAATTTTAGTGAAAAGTGCGACCCAGCGACCTTGCGATGCAGCGACCCCGGGTTGCCAGGTCGCCAGGTCGCTGGGTCGTGAAACTCCAATTTTAATGAAAAGTGCGACCCAGCGACCCTGCGACCCAGCGACCCCAGGTCGCAAGGTCGCTAGGTCACAAAACGCTGGAATGAATAGATTTGCGACCTAGCGACCCACATTAATTGCCCGCACGTGCGACCTTCTATATAAGGGAGGTCGCCAGGTCGCATTTTACACATTCAGCGATTGGATAGAAAACGCCTCTGACCACTCAACTAGCGCGATTTTCCCGGGTAAGTTGCCATTTCCTCCTGCTTTTTCCATTATGAGCATTTCTTACCAAACCCATGTCCCCTTAGGCCTTTAAATTTCCCTTTGTCTTAGCTTTTACCTTTTTTCGAGTGTTTTGTGACCCTGCTTTCTCCACAAATGTCCAACCTCACCCCACTTCTGGTTCAAACTCTCATAGCCTTATCCCTTGCTCTTAAAACCATTCCTCAGCCCTGCCTGGACCCAGCTAGCTTATAAATTCCCAAGAAGAGGGAGAAAAGAAACCTTACGGCCGCGCGTGCGCAAAACCCCCCGGCAAGCCTTATCGCGACCTGCGACCCAGCGACCTAGTCACGAGGTCGCAAAGTCACATTTTCTTTAGATTTCGGGAATCTGCGACCCAGTGACCCAGCAACCTAGTCGCGAGGTCGCAAGGTCGCATTTTGCTCTACGTTCATAATTTGTGACCCCACGACCCTGCGACCTAGTTGCAAGGTCGCAAAGTCGCACCTAGACCTCTTCTTGCAATCCGCGACCCTGCGACCTAGTTGCAAGGTCGCAAAGTCGCACCTAGACCTCTTCTTGCAATCCGCGACCCTGCGACCCAGTAAACCAGTAACCCAGTTTTACATGTCTTAGCTAAATTTCATCACTAAATTGTAACTGGTTTTATATCATCATGTCGTTCTTATCTTGGGATTCCTTTATGAATTTGACAGGTGAACTTCAAGAAGACATAGAGTGCATACCTATTTTATCAGATTCTAGTGACATGGCACCCCCGCTATCCCGGAAGAAAGACAAGCAAGTGGTGGAGGAAGTTGATCAGCTGAACATGGTATCCCCACCCCCAATATACAGGGATACACTATGTACGTTTGCAAAAAATGACAGCATGAGATGGTACCAAGTGTACCATGAGTTCGCCATACTGCAAGAGGATTTCCCAGAAGATCTCCCAGACCGGGAAATATACTTGGCAGTCAAAAGGTCCAAACTACATCTGGCAGGGGCACATCCAGCCATATTTCCTTGTCCAGAGGTTATAGACTGGATCATACAAAAGACGGATCCCAAGAAGTTTGTAATCTGAGACAGCGAAGGCAAGGATTTCGCTACGCTTGTAGGCGCGGATGACCACATTTATTACTCGTTGCCTCGCCCGTAAGTGTACTTCACACTAGAATGGGATATTGCTCACGCAGTTCCTGTTGTTGATACTATTAGGCAATGGTGGGAGGAGCCCGAGAAATTTAAAGTTAAGAAAGACCAAGAATATCCGGTGGCTAGCCTGAGAAAGGTTTATAAATTAGTTGCCGCCATGCTTTGCAGGCTTTACAAGCACCCGGATTGCTCCACTTTCAACGGCAGTTGGGCTACTATCATGGAGTATGTAACAACACATGGCACCCGTTTCAACTAGGCTGGCATACTGATGACTTCAATGCAGACAAACTTGTCTGCGGCATTGGCCCCAGATGAGGGAATGCCTTCCGAATTTTACATGGCCTCGTACCTACTAGATGATGTCTGCGCAAGATTACACTTTGAGGGATGGGCACTCAACTGGGACTCTGAGCAGTCTCATGCAATTCATCTGCAAATCAGGGTATTTTGGGAGTCCAAGTACAAAGAGGATATAGAACAGATCTCCCAAGTATTTATTCCCCCTCTATATAGAAACTTATTTGGCCAAGATGCCCCCTGCATGTCTTGGCGGGCCAAAGAGACTCTAGTCAAAGTGGCACATTGGTTCCCTTTCCCCAGATATACCTTCATCTGAGTCTTTGGGTCTTAGAGAGCACCACATGCTATGCTCTGCTTTGTTACAGACAAAATTCTCCTTCAGGAAGTATGCTTCCAGATGTCTCAAGGTTTCTCCAGCGTCCTGTCTAAAGGCAAAAAGAAGTCGTGGCCCACGCTACCCCTCACCATTGGTGTGTACACAGTTAAAGACTTCAAGGAAGTAGCGGCAGAGGGAGAAGAAATGAAAAGATATCAGCTTGGGCGCTAGAACACCGAACATATGACCCTGAGAGAATAGTTCCTGAACACTGCCTGAAAGCTAAATTCAAGTGGACTTATCAGCATGTTGAGCGCCCAAGAGAAGATGAAATGAGGAATTGGTATAACGCTGAAAGACAATTTGCTCCGGGAGTAGACGTGGGCCAAGAGGATCCGGATGATCAGAGCCTAGAAGAAGTCTTTGAGCTAGAGCTTTTAAATAGACACATTAAAAATGAAAATGAGACATTGAAGGAACAAAGCAAATTGGACAAAATCATTCATGATAATACCATGCTACATCTGGGAATATGGCAGAAGAAGAACACGAAATTGAAAAAGAAATGCCAAAAGTTAAGCAGAGCACTGGTTAATATCAAATTTAGATGCTTAATGAAGAAACCCAAGATGTTAGCAGCACCAAAGAAGAAGAGGAGAGGATTGGATGTACTGGCTGAAGTGTCAAGGCATATGAACTGAAGAAGGATTATCAAAATTTTGGTTGCATGCGGACATGCAACACCTTCACAGTGGGGGTATGTTGCGTCTCAAATCTGCATTTTTCTTATACATCTTCCTAGACCTTTTTCATTCACATGAACCTTCCAAGTTGTCAATATCATTGTATATTAATTACAAAAGAGCATCTAAAATGGTTTTTAACTATATTTTTGTGTCTTCTGTTTGATTTAGATTTTTGCTCATCTAGCTGCGGAATCTTACCACTTTCCGCAGCTGTTGCAACTTTCCGCAACCATTTTGTGAAAGTCTATGTTGCAGGTGTCTTCAGGTAAAACGAGCCACATGGGCAAGTCAAAAATGATGTGGACATGGATCATGTCCTATTGGCTCGAGAAAATTCACTTAAGGAGGTTGTGGTCAAAGGTGGCCAAGTGGAAGTCAACTGTAAAGTCCCACGGTGACAGGACTCTGTTTCTCATAATGTGAGGATTTGCATGACCGTTTCTAACTTACGGGAGACACATCAACACCTGTACACGGCTCCATAAGCCAAATCCAACATCCACTCCTCATAGATTTACTCCTCACTGCGGCCATGATGCTGGATCCCTAGACGTGATGATTTACGTGTCTCCATCAGCACAAACTTTAGGGAATTAGTTATATTACCTTTGTTATAAATAACGCGTTTGCATACACACATTAGATTAGGCTCCAGATAGTTCTGTAATGTAATTACATTGCCACTTTGCCGTAATATCACCTTTCTGTTATGACTGCATTTTAATATATAAGAAGCCTCTGTTTCCAAGCATAATTCATACTTGAAGGCTGTTTCCAAGGCTGGTGCAGAGAGCCCCTGCACACGCTAAGGTTTTGTGCATTATTGTATAGTTCTTATTTTATTTCTTTAAGCGCATTGTGCCATAAGTCATTCATGTGTTTACACATTACATCTTTCATGGTATTTCTACTTCATCTCTGTTTATAATATTTCATGCTTTACATCTTACTTCTGTCCATAATCTTTCATGTTTTACGTTGTTGTTAACTGATCAGTGTTCCTGTTTCAAATCACAAATAGGCAGCCCGGGCATTTGCATAACTTTTTGTTTAATGACATGGAATTAATATTGTTCTGCTGCTAATTTACTTTTCTTAGTTTCTGTTTAATTTCGGTACTTCTTTGTTTATTTCAGTCTTGCTCATTTGCTTCAGTAGTTAGATTTAGATATATCAAATTGTTCATGTCATTTTCAGTTACCTCCAAAAGCCACAGCTGGACTGATGGTGAGGGATTGAAGTATGAGGGTGTAGTTTGATATTAGTTTACTTTCTGCAAGTTAGATATATTAAATTGCTCATGTCATTTTCAGTTACCTCCGAAAGCCACAGCTGGACTGATGGTGAGGGATTGAAGTCTGAATGTGTAGTTTGATATTAGTTTCTTTTTCTGCAAGTTAGATATCAGGTTACTCAAGTTGTTTATGGTTGCCTCCGAAAACCATAGCTGGACTAATGGTGAGGGATCAGAAGATAAGTTGATGTAATTTGATTTAGATTTATTTTGTTGCAACTTTTGGATTTCTTTAGGCATAGCTTCCTTTGTGTTTGAACAGCAGCAAGGATAATGAGTTTCATGATCAACAGTTCATTGTTTATTTGACTAGAATAGTGATGCAATTTCATTTTCTTTGAAGAATTAATTTTGTCATTGTGTGTTTTAAAATTCTTTTGAAGTTTGGAAAATCATTAGAAATACAATGTTGTCTTGAATATTTGTCTCCATGTTTTGCAGAATTTCATAAAAAATCCAAAAATGACCAAAAAGTAAGAAATAGGTTATCTTGAACATATAGTGCACCACACTTCATCAACTTACGAATCCCGGATTGATAAATTAATGTAGCAATTTAGGACACACTAAATTGACCAAACAAGAGTCATGAGAATTTTTCTTTATTTTATTAATGTTGATTTTTTTCTTTAAGCTAGTCAAAACAAAGATATTTGTAATCTTCTAAATTAGGGTTGAACACCTCTTTTACTATGTTAAATTTTATGTATCCTCTAATTCTTTGTTGCACCACTATTTTTCCTTAAATTTATATGCAATAATATGCTTCATATTACCATTATCATACAAAGTGACCCCTTCCTTTATATCTCTATGATTGACACAAGACTTTTCATATTTAACTTGCTTGAGCCACAAGTACATTTGATTGAAGTTCGAAGAAATGTTAGGAAGCTTATTGTCTTCCATGTTTGTTTACCTTGGCCTTGTACATTAAATACCTAGTCATAGTTGTGCACTCAATGGTGGAAAGACACACTTCTATGGGGAAGATAGGATGGAGCGTATTACCTTTGATTTTGATATTACAAGTTATAAAATTATTTTGGATTTACTTTATCTTCTCCGTGATTCATCTGGAAATGTGACAACCCCAAACTTCAAAATCATATAGGATAATAGCAGTGGAAAAGGTCTCAAAGAGGAACTTATTCTTATTCCATAGCCAAAACTTCTGTTGATTTGTAATTTTTTCATGATGAACTTAGCTTTTCACCCTCCATTTATCTTTTTCTTAATGCTATAGTTTTCCTTGAGATTGTGATGAAAATTGATTTTGAGATATTTGTATGAAGTCACCTTTTCCAAGTTATTGTGGCCATACATGAATTTTTGTTTTTGTATGTCAACATTTTTTTATTATTTCATGAGAAAAATACATCTTGAGAAGTTTTGAGAGGATGCAAAAATGGTCTCACTCCGAACGGATTTGTTGGCCTTTAAGTACAAATAGAACAAAACAGAAAAAAAACTTGACAAAACATGGCCTCGTTAGATCTATAGCCCACCATGAACAAAATTTATCCAAAAGGTATATACAATTAGTAATCATCCTTGCATCTGAGTATGGGGGCGAAGTTGACCTTTGTAGCTCTGCCTTCAATCTGTAGGCGGTAAAAGGATTCATGGATGTGAGATTCCACGTGAACCATGTGATTCTCAAAGTTGTCCATGCAGTTCTGGAGACACCTATGGTTCCTTCTGAGAGTGGCCTAACCAAATCTGCATGGTCCTCATTCTGAGATTGGGATAACTGATGAATGAGTGTTGTAGACAATGGATTTGTACCTCAGTGGAGTCAAAAGGGGCAAGTAGGTCAACTCGATCAGGCGAATTCCTAATTGTGGCATATATCTCTATTAAACATCCTATCACAGCTAATTTTCAGTCGAGTTATGATTACATTATGCACTTATACAACACCTTTAAAAAAGCCTCCATCTACAGAAATTAAGCAAAATTTCAGATCTAATGCAATTTTTGAAGATAAAAATGAGTAATCAATACCATTACTCAAATTTTGAAAACCTAGTTTATGAACAAAAACTCTGGTAAGTATTTAAACTGACTCCCAATATTATGAAAATAAACCATATATGCTTATAAAATTGATCATATAGCATATCTACTTCTAAAAATAATCATAAGATTTATTAGAGACCTATCTCAGTCTCAACAGGAATGACAAAAACACAAAACACAAAAAAAACACAAAAGCATGCTATTCAACATATAATCCCAATATATTAAGAGCTCTATTAGTTGCAATGTAAAGCAAGTACAGTATCTTCATCACCTATTTGAATGTCTGTGATAATGCCCCTGTCACGGCCATGGAGTGATGAGTTTAAAGGATTAACTTACAAGACAAAATAACAGTATAATAACAATAAGCTTTAGCAGCAACTATCTGCAACAAAACGAGCTCAATAAACTTCTTAATATCATCTGCTATACAAAATGAGCAATGAAATATTGGGTGTAAATCTGCTGGTAAATCTTCTGATCTCAAACTATAACAAGACACTTGTTAGAGCTTGAAAACCATAATCCCCCACGGAAAATTCGGTTCTTCTTACAGAGTGTTCGGTTATTCATCATCGTCCTACGAAACAGAGAATAGCAAGTCAACAAAAATTTTCAGTAGTTGAAATGGGAAAATCACAAC
The DNA here is from genome assembly GCA_034641835.2 of Pinus albicaulis. Taxonomy (NCBI): domain Eukaryota; kingdom Viridiplantae; phylum Streptophyta; class Pinopsida; order Pinales; family Pinaceae; genus Pinus; species Pinus albicaulis. The sequence goes on along the minus strand of CM076579.1, from coordinate 990,491,870 downwards.
TTAATAGGGATGAATGACTTCTATGAATTCCTTGGAAACCCTAAAATGGTTAACGTTATGTTACAGCTTGAACAGTGAGAGTAAAATTGCAGAGAAGTCTCTTAAATTTTAGCACTTTCTATGGTCTCTGGAATATAGTTGCAAATTACAATGAGAAAATCAAGCGAGCAGAACCCAGAAAATATAATGGTAGACACTGCAAAATGATTTACATACAGTGCATTTGTTAAGTTATGGAGCAACTTCTCATAATCCTCAAAGAACAATACAACCACTTCCGTCCCAAAATCCGGGTTGCTATCATCCTGTAGCTGCTGCAACTGTGTGAATTTCTATCATCCTGTAGCTGTGTTACTACCGACGCAAAGTCTTTCGTTTTAAATTTCAAAATTCAAATTTTTTGCACGTGCGCAGTGGTGGCATCGTGGAGGTAGTGGGTGGCAGAGAGAAGTGGCAGAGGATGCGATGCGGGATCCACCATCTCGGTTGCTGCCGTCGCCGTCCGCGGGGAGGAGGGTGCCGTCATCTTATGCAGGTCCACCATCGCGTCGGAGAAGGAGGGGGTCGCTGGAGATGCTAATCGGGAGTTGTCACATCAGCTCCCGATTCGTCAAATGAAAGACTCCTCCGTTTCCACTTGAGTCACGTGGACCTGATGGTAGAAATGTCTACGTCGAGAGAGTGTCACGTGTCATTTTCTCGGACGACACCATTATTGAAAAATTGAAATCATTGTGTCTCATATGTACCATTTCTTGGATTGTGTTCCACACATGGATCCGCACATTCATGTACATATCTCATGGTCATTCACCACAGCGAGGCTTATTTCTGGCAAGGCTTATTTTCGCCTATCCAGCAATAATTACGGTCGGACATATACTGCCCAGTGTAGGAATAAAGCAAGTACAGCGATGGGCAGTATAGGGCGAGCCTTATCTCCACTGCCATAGGCTCATAAATGCGCACAGGCAGGGAATGGCCACCGTTAAATTAAAGCTGTTGATCATCGTGTGGCGAGCATTTTTTGTCTAGACATATTTATGGGCCTATGGCAGTGGGTGGAAATAAGGCTTGCGGGCAGTATAGGTTTAAACTTATTTATTTTTGGATAGTTTGAGAAATAAGATTAAGTACTATTTTAGATGGACAGTATAACTTATTTATTGTTAGATAACTTGACAACACAAATTTAAATATAGTTGCGTGACTTATCAGATGATGTCATCATGAATATTGTATAGAAGATCCGGTCACATGGTAATATGAAAGTTCACATCTATATTTTTTTTAAAGGAACATCAAATGGAATGTTTTTTGGAATTTAAAATAAAAGATTAAAAAAAGAAAAAGTCAAATTGAAAAGTTTCCACGCTGAAATTTTGCATGATGTTTCGTATTCTAATTCTAATGCTTAATCTATAGGATGGTTATAGTGACAATTCAACTTTATTTATTTTCAAAGTACTACGAAATAGAATAGTTTAATGTGTATTTTTTTAAAGTAATATGAAATGGAATAGTTTAATGTGTATTAGATGGGATTGAGGAAATATAATGTAATTTTAGTAAAAAATATTAGGTAAACGGTTAACAAATATTAAGGATTAAGTTTTATAAATAATAGGACGAGATTGAGGAAATATAAAGTAATTAAAAAAAATACAATTAGGTAAATTGTTAACAAATATTAAGGATTAAGTTTTTATAAATAATTTTAGAGTTTGAATTTTTTTATTTTTTTTGGTCTAATTTAATATATATATATATATATATATATATATATATATAATATAAATTTAAACCAGGCAAGTTTTAAAACTTAAATTTGACACTTCTTTATATACAGGATGGTTATGATGATGTATCGACTTTATTTTTTTTGAAAGTAAGATTTAGTGGAATTATTGCATATAGTTTTTTTCTTTTTTAAATGATAATAACATGTGCTTGAATAAATATGATGTAATTTTATTAAAATATTTATTCAATCACATTGAATAAATGGTTAGAGACCTTTAGTATTTCTCTTTTTTTAAGAAATATTGACTGCAATAGTTGAATGTGTTTTTATTTATTTATACCGATAATAACATGTGATTGAATAAATATGATAAAATTTTATAAAAACATATTAAGTAAATTGTTAGAGAAGTCTAGCATTAGGCTTTCTGTTAAAAGTAATATAGTAATATCCAATGGAATAGTTGAATGTTTTCTTTTAATGACAATAAACATGTAATTGAATAAATATGATGGAATTTTATTAAAACACGTTGAGTAAATGGTTACAGATGTTTAGCATTAGGCTTTCTTTTTAAAGTAATTTCTAATGGAATAGTTGAATGCTTTTTTTTAATGATAATAATATGTGATTGAATAAATATGATGTAATTTTATTGAAACACATTAGGTAAATGGTTAGAGATATTTAGCATTAGGTTTTATAAGTAGGTTTGGAGTTTGAATATATAAGTGAGTATATTTTTATTGATATCTAGAATGTTTTTTTGGTTAAAATATTTAAAATTTAAATTTGACATGGTGTTATAATATCAAATTCCAATAGTTTGGATTTTTTAGTGAAATATTTTATGTTAAGAGTCAAGTAATTTCTTATTATTATAAAAATATGAAATTTCTCTCACTTAAAAATTAAGAATCAAATAAAAAATTATTGAAATTAATCTAATAAAACTGATATAATGTAATGTTATTAAATAATATTTTTTAAATGGTTAAGTGAATTTTAAGGTGAGGCTTTATAAACAAGTTTGGAGTTTTAAGACGTTGGAAATATTTTTTAATGAAATCTAGGATAATTTATGTGCTAAAAATCTTTAAAATTGAGAGCTAACATGAAATTATTTATCAAATTCGAATGATAAAAAATTATTTTAGTAAAATATTTTATCTTAAGAGGGAAGTATTTTTTATTATTATTATAAAAATAAATTTTTTTCCCTAGTTTAAAGTTTAGGAATCAAATAATTAATTAATAAAATTAGTATAATGTAATTTTATTAAAAAATGTTGGGTATTTAGTTAAGAGGCATTTAAGATGAAGCACCTACACATTTTGAATGACTTGGACTCATGGAGTGAAAGTCTTTAGGTCATGAAATCGCCACTGAGAAATGGAAAAGAAGAAGAATTGGAGTACATGAAGGATGGATTTCCTGTGAGATTTAAAGTAACCTTGGAGCTTAATACTTCTAGAGTGAGAAGCATTGGTCATCATCCATCTCACACGTCCTAATCGATTTAGGTCTAGATGGCTGGTCAACAATGGGTAATGATCTCTAAATCAAATTTATTTGATTCAACAATTTCATTCTGTAGATTCAGAAGTGTCCTCAGACACATAACTTTATTGATCATGGAAAAAGATTACATTACAAATTGCAGGAGTTTACAAATGTAAACTCTCATTCTCACATTACACAATGAAATTAGGAAACAATCCTATATATAAGCTCTATGTTCTAACTTAATCTAGTTATGGATCACTTGGAAAATGAACAAGTGTCCATTTACAATAAATGAGTTTCTAACCACTCTACTAACTTCACTCCTAACTTAGAGCCTAGGAAACGACTCTTTTCTAGAGTCCTAATTTTTATTAACAAATTTCTATTTCTAAATATCTCTAATATTTATTAAATATTCTAATTTAATAAATATATTTATCCTAACTTTACATTATTCAATTTATGTTCTTTTGGATTTATAATTGCCTTTATGAAATAGGCTAACATTCCCCCCTTCAAGTATAAATCCAAAAGAAGAACGAGGAACCATCTTCCAAGTTCTCAAGTTGATGCTGAAAAAATCTTCAATCTCAAGAGAACATGAATCAGCTGTATGTCTGATTCATCTCTAAATGTTTATTGACAACTCCAATACGTGCCAAGTTACAAAAGAATCCATCTATCCTTTGCATGAAATCAGCATCAAAGTTTTGTTCAAATCCCACTGGCTGATGATGTCAAAAACAACTCACTGTTGCTTTTGTTATGCTGAAAACTGTGTTGTCGACTGCCCACTGGAAAATTGTTGATGCCCTCTGGCAAATTTTTTGATGCCCACTGGCTGTTGAAGATGTCCACTGGCTGCTTTTGCTGGTTGTGTCGAGACTTTTAGTCTGACAACCACTATCAATCTCATTGAAATTTCCCCCCCTTTGCCAGCTGAAAGGAGAGACACTTCTCTGTAAAATATTCTTGAACTCCCCCCCTTCAGGTGTAGGATTTTTACACTGTTGTACTCCCCCATTCAACTGCATGAGAGTACCATCTTCGTTTCACTGTTGGCTGCACAATGTGTGATCGTATACAGTTGTAGAACTGAAGCAATCTTTTAACTGTGGATGACCATTCCGAAGGGTCAATCCATTCATAATGTATCTTCAATCTCTCTGATTCGTGTTGATTGCGAAATTTTTTCTGAGGAATGATTGCACTTGCCATAATGGCGACAGGGATGGAGATCAAAACACTGATCTTCCAGATCACCAGTTCTCTAAAAATGAGAACATTTCGTTTTGTCTTCAACTTCAGGTTGTGTGGAATTCTCTTTTTCGGCAACTTTGGGTTGCATGCACTGCTGGTTGTCTGCAACTGTCTCTGAATGTGTTGAGGAGATCTGTTCAAGAAATCCTGCACTGATGAACTGAATGGGCTTGGAATAATCGGGAATATGTAAGTTGGCGTCATCTTGGACATATCCTAAGCCTCGTCGATTATTGTTATTCTGAATTTCTTCCCAGGGCCTGATGATGGGGTTCGAAGAAATTGGATCTGGAACAGCTACGACACTTGACGCTGGCTGAATGAATGTATTATCATCTGGATTGTGCAAATACTTATCATCTGGATGGTTCAAAGACTTAAAAGTATCACTCTTTTCTTGCAATTCAATCCTTTGAATTTGTGACTCGAGTTGAAGAAACTCAATGGTGTCATGTGTTTGTTGTAGATGTCGTGAAAGATCAGCAAGAGTTTCTTTCCTGACGTGCACCATGTCTTCATCGCTTAAGATGATCAAACTTTGAAGAATGTTTAACAACTGAATATGTTGCGCCATCTGAACTTGCGCACTTAAAATCAGGCTCTCTTGTCTGAACTGTTTCACTTGAAGGACAAGTTTTCTTGAATGTGGCTTGAATGGCACGCTCACTTGATTTGTTGTTGATTGCACTTGCTAGAGTTGTAAAATTGTCTTGCTGAAACTTTGGAATTCATGCTCGCTTGATGACGATTGCGTGTGCTTGAACTCTTTACTTGACTTACTTGATGATTTTATGCTCACTTCAATGAATATCCACGCTCTCTTAATGTCGATCTCAGATTGTTTTAACTTTTTTGATGATTACTGCAATAAACTTCACTCTGGCTCGCTTGATGTGTTGATTTTTGCACGGAATTGATGCAAATTGCTTGAAATCACGCTCGCTTGGAGATGTAAACTTGTTTCTTGTTTGAAAAAAATCATGCACTTAATTGATTTTGTGTAAAGGAAGGGTGTTGAACACTGTCGACAATGCACCCAAGAAATCTTACAATGATTCACTTTAAAATAATGAATTCACTTGTCCTCTTAAAAATTTATTAACAATGAATTTTTAATGATTCACTTAAAACAATGAATTTGACTACAAGTTCTATAATGAATTTGGAAGAATGTTGATGGAGACTTTGCTGTGAAAAGCATTAATTTGACTAAGTGAATTTGTTGTTTGATGTAGAATGTTGATGTAGACAATCTTCGATTATATGTTGTAGTGTTGATATTGCAGATATGTGTTGTGCTTGCTGATGTACGTGATATTAAATGAAATCATTGATGTGTCAAAACTAAACACAGATAAAAAAGCAACAACATGAAGCCATAAAAATATGCGCCATCAAACACACATGGTGTACCTAAGATCCCCTTATTCAATTTTAGGCGGATCTAGGACACATCAACACCAAAAAAAAATGATATCTTTATTAATCACTGAGTACATCTGAAGCAATGATAATGCCAAGCTGACAACCCTTTGAAATAACGTGCCTTAAAAGTCTGAATGGATAGTGAAACAATACTTTGAATGGAAACACTCCTTAGCTCTCCAAATTACAAAATACAACTTATCACTCAAGGATTTTAAAACCTCACCCTTATTACTCCAAAAATTAAAAAAGTATCACTTTTATTACAAAATCAATGACAACCCTTATGAATCCTCTCACAAAAATATTTTTGCCATTTCTTATCTCTCCCCAATCAAGTGACACCTTTTTTTTTTCTTTAAATTTGGAAAATTTTTAAACAAAATTTCCTCACGCAGCCACACCAACCTTCAAAATTTAATGTTTTACAACTCGTTCAAACTCCATGGTAGCATGCTCAAATATTTTGAGAGTGGTAGCATGCTCTAATACTTTAGCAAAACGTATTTGCCAAAATCTGCGTATCTTCTAAACTGCAATTACACTGTAAGAACAATCCAATTTGCACATCTCTTTATGCATACATAAACTGTAAGCAAGCTGTAAACAATAAATTGCAACAATTTACCGTCCAATTCAACATACTCTATGGTAATGGCAGGTTATAAAGGAAAACACTGGTTGTCAACTTTCTTTTGATGGACGTCAATGGATGTCGATATGATCCAATGCTTTTTTTTTGGTAGATCATTCACATACATCAAATTCTTTCAACTGAAATTTCAGGCTCACATTACTGCACATCTATGCAGTCGAGGCTTGCTTCCAAATCCACTCGGTAGAGAAGTACGCCACGCCCTGTCCTCAAATCTCGCTATACTTATTGCACAAGAATGCCAAATCCGCGGAAACTGCAGCGAAATCCAAAAACACACATTCAATTCGAAGTCTTTCCATTCAAATATTCATTCTATTTCCCATTTCCATCTTTCAAAAGCAGCGCAGCGCCAGACCCGTCCCAATTGTTCGAAGACGCACTGTGGCATCTACCTCTGCCGACCAATAGCCCATGGCGGAATCTGGTTCTGAACAACGGAACAACGCCAGTATACATTCACCCTTACCAGCTCCAATCTGCTAATGGTGTCATATCCATATCTTACCCGAGGATAAGAGCGCAAGCGGGATTCATCTCCTAGGTCTTCATCGCTGCATTAATTATCTCCATCTTAGTCCGTGGGTCACATCGGATTTCCAGCTTCGAGGATCTGAGCGTCACTTTATAGCTCCCCGACCCGATCATTGTTCCCTTTGTACGAGGTAGCCCTTATATAAATTTCGTAGTCGAGGGTGGCAGGATCAATGAATCGATGCTGCTTTACAACACTTGGAATGCTGGTTGCAATGCTTGCTAGCTCAACACGCTTGCTGGCAATTCTAGAATGCAGGTTCAATATGTTTGCTGGTTCAATTCGCTAGCAATTTGCTTTGCTGGTTCTAATCATAAACACTGGTTCTAGTTCAAAAAATGTGAACGCTGGTTCTTTCCATGCCAAACGTTGTTCGAATGTAAAATGTTTGAAGCATTGTTTGAACGCTGGTTTCAATGTTTGAAGCATTGTTTGAAGGCTGGTTTGAATGTTTGAAGCACTGTTTGAAGCATTGTTTGAATGCTTCAAAAAAATTTAAAACATTGTTTGATTCTATTACAGATGAAAGGACTTTTAAAAAAATTAAAATATATAGCGCTTTCCTCTAAATCGATTGGCATAATCGATGTTTTTAGTCACTCAAACAATTTGAAAAAGTCACACAGATTTGCAGTGGCTCCTTTAAAAAAATGATTTTAGAATTTGCAGATCTAATATCAATAAAAAAATTTGCAAATTTCATACCAATCTTTTGCTGATCACTTCAACGGAGTTGAGTTTTCCATGACCTGATAGAGCTGGAATCTCCTCCTCATAACATTACCGTGGCTCCGATACCACATGTAGATTCATAAGTTTCCTCAGACACATAGCTTTACTGATCATGGAAAAATATTACATTACAAATTGCAACAGTTTACAAACGTAAACTCTCATTCTCACATTACACTCACATTACACAATGAAATTAGGAAACAATCCTATTTATAAGCTCTATGTTCTAACTTAATCTAGTTATGGATAACTTGGAAAATAAACAAGTGTCCATTTACAATAAATGAGTTTCTAACCACTCTACTAACTTCACTGCTAACTTAGAGCCTAGGAAAGGACTCTTTTCTAGAGTCCTAATGTTTATTAACAAATTTCAATTTCTAAATATCTCTAATATTTATTAAATATTCTAATTTAGTAAATATATTTATCCTAACTTTACATTATTCAATTTATGTTCTTTGGATTTATAATTGCCTTCATGAAATAGGCTAACACATTCTTTTATTTTGTTATTATTTGGTGTATGATATCTTGTTATGGATTAATATCAATAAGTGTGTGCAACGAATTTAAAATTTTTATCTCTTGCGAAGAATTATTCATCTAACATTCTTTCTCATTGCCACAATTTTCTATACAAATCTAAAACTCCATGGTTTTTTCCTTTATTTGGTCTTCTATATATCAATCCATTGGGTCTCTGGGTGTTGTGGGTGGGAAACATATCTTGGCCATTTCTCATTTGTTAGAGTATGACCTGGAAGCAAATCTGTCATTATTAGGGGTTTGGGGGCATCGTTAGGACAGGCTGCATGCATAATTCTAAGCCCAAGATGCCACAATTATCTTCCACTTTTCTACCTCCATAAAAATTGTGAGGAAATTTATCAACCTGATTTTTCCATTACTGACCAAAAAAATTATTCTGATTCATATGAAATATAAGTAGAGGTAGCCAATTGGGTTCTTAATTATGAACATACCATGGGAATATAGAGCTGGTACCTAAAATCCATAACTCTTCATTGGAAGCTCAAAAATATTCTAGGAAACATCTTGAAGGAGAAGTATGATGAGCACAATGATATAATATCTTCTACGATAGAAACCAAGTGGGTGCAACAATATCAGTGCTCTTTTCATTCTATTTTGGATGCTTGGCTTGATCACCTTTAAAACTGACTTTGATGTTAACTAAAACTTTGTGCTCTAGCTAGAACAATTACCCAAGGCCCAACTCTAATCACTTCATGAGAATCTTAATGTTATGCTTTTCCACTTGGAACTTGTTTTTACTTTATTTAGTTTAGTCTATGGTAGATGTTAATAGTTTTCCAATGTTAATTTATTTTATTTTGAATTATTAGAAGTATTATTAGTGGCAAAAAGGTTTGATTTCTCTCGAGGAAGATGGAGATAGAAAATTGCATGAACAATGGTTTTTGTTGTTGTTGTATAAACAAAGTTACTGCATATGGTATTGAGTGGGGTGGGGGTGAAAGAGATTATGGAGTTGACATGTAGTGTGGGGACGGAGGGGGAGAAAAAAATTTCCGGATTCCCGCTCTGTCGATAAAGGTAGGAATGGAACGGGGGCCAAAAAAGGATTCAAGCCATTGATTTCAGATGAGAAGTTGATCCCAGGTTGGATGGTGCTTGACGGTTAACTACTACACAAAAAAATACTTTGTCATTTCTTAAATTTATAATGCAGCGACAAAATTTGGATAACTTTATATTGCTTTCTAAATGAAATTATTACATCTTCACACTATATATACTAATATTTCAAAACCAAGGCTTATTTTCATCAATTAAGGGTGCATTTAAATGTGCACACCTTTCTTCTTTTTATTTGAAGGAAATTTTGTCCTAATCTAGATACTAACCTAAAAATTTAAATAATTAATCCAGCTTAAATAATTGGATTAATTTCTTCACCTACCTAACTATTTTTAACCAAGTTTAAATAGTTTGGTTGAATTATTCTCTAATATAAAAGTAGAAATTAAAATGTGTTTGACCATGATTATACTATATGATTCAAACACGTGTCTATTATTGTGGCATTTTAAACAAGCCGCACACAAACCCTAATTTATTTTCAATGTAAAAAACTGCTTTTTCTTTCTAGTGGCATTTGAATTTTCTCACTTTTACACTTGTTTTTCTTTTGATGGGGTCCTTTTCATCATATTTTTTATTTTATTTTCATTCTTTTATTCTAGTTGTTGTATAAACAAACTTAAGCATCAAATGAGAACTATTAACTCAAAATGAGAAGTCTAACAAAACAAATCCCCAAAAAACATGATTAATTTTCAGGGTACATTTTGAACATTTTTTAAAAATGGAAGCAAAAGCCAATTTTTTTTGTGCAAAAAGACCCTAAAAATGAAAAGTGTTGATGTTGGAATAATGCTTTTTTTTTTTGGAGTAAATTGTCAACATCTTTTTGCTGAAAATGACAACAAGAAATATTTAAAATGGGACCCAGAAAAGGCACCCAAGGGGTTTTCTGAATTAATTTTCCATTAATTAAACTGGAAGTTCATTTCAAGACAACTTCAATTAGTTAATTGATTCAGGAAGACTTAGTTAGATTAGAAAATTCATGTTGAGGGTGAGAGAGGATGCATGTAGAGTTATCCTATGATTTTAGGGGGTCCATTTATAGTTATTTGTGAGTTTTAATTAGTTAACTCAATTATTTGAGTTAAAATCAGGTTAACTAGTTCTAACTAAGAGATGAGCTAGTGATAGGTCCAGTGAGGTAAATGTGATTTATTTAAAAAATAGTGATAAATCATTTAACCCATAATTCACTATAAATAATTGTTACATGTCAATTCTGAGGAAGGCCCAGTTGAGATTTAGGTTAAAGGGAAGATAATTGTCAGTTGTATAATTAGAAAATTGTACAGGTCATGCATGAGGACATTGGGAAGCCTTGAATGTATTTCATAATCATTAATTTGGAATTTCGAAATAAATAGTGGCTTAATTAGCCCAAGAATGTGTAAGAAAGCCTGCCAAGGAAGAGGCAAGGAAGAAATGAAATATTGGACCAAAATTTCTTAGATCAGTGCCAGATTCAAGCAAGATCAGAGTGAGATAGTAACCAGAGTGCAAATGTTTCTCAATGAGGCAAATACCAATGTATTGTTTCATGATCTTGAATTTATGAAATATACAAATAGCGGGGTTTTGAGCAGTTTCTTTCCCATATACATCTTGTATTGTGCGAAGGATAATTTGTTTCTCTTACTTGTTATGTGATTGTGTGATCCAATTTGGTTTTCGCAAAATTGTCAAAGTATTCCGTAATTTTTCTTATTACATTACAAGATCATATTGAATCCATTTTGATAGATTTATACATGGTATCAAAGCGCAAGGAATCACAATAGAAGAGAACAAACCAAGTTTGTTTTGAAAAGGTACATCAAATTTGTAGATTTATTCTTCAGGACTAGCAAAGATCAAGATGTATTTCAATGACCTGAGACTTGATATTCCCTTGAGGGAAATTCTAATTACATAGCATGGAAGGAGAGGATGGAGGAAATTCTCGAGGACAACAGACTAAAGGAATTCATAGACAGTGATATTCCTCAGCCCGTAGCAGCAGATTCTAAACTTCTTGATGCATGGAAGAAGAGTGTAGAAAAGACAAGAAAGATATTATTAGCGGGAGTTTGAGATCATATTGTCTTAAGACTCCATGGAAAGGAAACTCAATATGCTATGTGGAAGGCCTTAACATATATGTTTCATAATAACAGTGACCAAAAGAAGTCAATGTTGAAAGAAAAGCTCAAAATGATCAACATGGAGGAGGGTGAGACAATACAAAATTACTTGAAAAAGTTCACACAATGTCGAGATGAGCTTGGAAGTGTTGGTGTGATAGTATCACAATATGATTTAATGATCGTAGCTCTTCTAGGCCTTCCCAAGAGCTGGCATAGCTACCGGGACTCTCTGAATAGGAGGGAGAAGCTACCAAACTAGGAGGGATTAAGGTCTAACTTGGTAAAAAAAGAGATAAGGTGGAGCACTAGAGATGGTACCTCCAACACAGAAAAATAAGAATATTTTGCATTAATCATAAAAGGCAAGAAAATGAAGAGAAATCATTTCCAAGGTGAAGAGGGAAAGAGATACTTATCCAATATCAAGTGTTTTCATTGTCAGGAGTATGGGCACTATTGCATGAAATGTCCACAAAAGGAAATCAAGAAGGAGCCTGGAGTTACAGCAGAAGATCTAGATTCATAGTTCGAGCTTGATTTTACTCTCATTACATCAATGACAAAGACTGTAATGGGAGGCATGTGGTATTTCCATAACGGTGCCTCGTTCCATATGAAAGAAAATATAAATCTCTTGAGTGCCTTGGAGGAGAAGGGCCTCCAACATAACATAGAGTTTGGAGATGACGATAGGTATAGCGCGACCGACATAAGTACAATTTCCTTTCAAAGGAATTATGGCTCACCTCTCAGAATACCATATGTTTTCTATGTTCCAAGAATAAAGAAGAATCTTGTTTCTGTAGTGGTATTGGAATACCATGGCTATAATGTGCTATTTAGAAAAGGAAAGATTTTCCTTAGAGACATCGCCACGGGACAGGTGAAATAGATCATTGTACGAGTCAAGGACCTGTATGATCTTGATATTGAAGATGCATGTAAAGATTTGAGGAGGAAAGCAGAGGCTAGAGAGTTGGTGTTTTAGAGGGAGTATAAATTATCTCTCAATAGGAAGCCTCAGAAGTAGTTTTAGAAAGTTGTGGAGTAGCCACAATTGGAGAAGTAGAGAGGAGAGAGAGTGGAGGCATACATTCAAGTATAGACCTCTAGTAGAGGGAATTTTTGAGCCAGGTGTCCAGAGGGAGCACATGTAGCCATACCTCCAGGAGAGAGGTCCAGTGATGTGAAGTCATAATCCCAAGAGAATAAATTTGGACAGGGTCCATTGAGATGGTGTGTCTCATGGATCAGACTTGGCTATTGGGGGCCCATAGTACATAATAGCAGGATGGATGAGTAGCATTGATGTATTCAGATATTAGAGTGACGAATGTTAGATATTGGATCAGAAATCAGAGTTGGTAGAAGTGCAAATGGATTAGATGCAGAGTCAAAAACAACACATATTTTTCAGTAGAAAGTGCAGTAACTAGTAGTATTCAAAGACTCTGATGAAAAATGCATCATAATAATTCATTTTGGATGCATTTTCAATTTCAGGAGTTGTAAGAGAAAACAAAACTAGAGAAGAGTTGCATGCATAACATTCCAAAGATACCAGATTGGGATAGATTGAATTAATTTATTATTGAGAAGGAGTGCTGAAAATGACAACAAAATATATTGAAACTGACACCAATAAATTCCCCACAAGGGGGCTTCTGATTTAATTTCCCCTTAGTTAAATTGGAAGAGAAATTATAATTTCATCTCATCACAACTTGTATTAGTAAGAAGACTTAGTTAGCTTAGGAAATTCAAGTTGAGGGTCAGAGAGGAGGCATGTAGAGTTCTCCCATGAATTTAGAGGATTTCTGATTTGTAATTAGTTAACTCAATTATTTGATATAAAATCAGTTTAACTAGTTGTAAGTGAGAGATGAGCCAGTGATAGGTCCACTGAATTAAATTTGATTTAATTCACAAGTAGTGATCAATCAGTTAACTGATAATTCACCATATATAGTTGTTGCATGTCAATTCTAAGGAAATCCCAATTGAAATTGAGGTTAAAGGGAAGTTAACTATCATTCATATAATGAGAAAATTGTACAGGTCATGCATGAGGTCATCGAGAAGCCTTGAAGGTATTCCATAATCATTAATTGGGAGTTTCCTAATTAATAGGGGCTCAATTAACCTAGGAATGTGTAAGCAAGGCTGCCGAGGTAGAGGCAAGAAAGAGGTTAAATATCAGACCAAACTGGCATAGATCGATGCCAAATTCGAGGAGGATGAGAGTGAGACAATTAGTAGAGTGCATAGGTTTCTCAGTGAGGGAAAAAACATTGTATTGTTTCATGATCTTGAATTTATGCAATATATAGATACTAGGTTTTGAGCAGTTGCTTTCTCCATATACATCTTGTGTTGTGTGGTTGATAATTTCTTTCTCTTGTTATGTGCTTGTGCGATTGAACAAAATTGTAGAAGTATTCATTATTTTTTTTTAGTATAGTACAAGATCAGATTGAATCCCTTTCGATAAATTTTGACATTTTTAATAATGATGTTAAAGATAAAATATCATAACTCCGAAAAACCTTAAAATTGCAACGACAAGCATTTCATTAAAGATAAAATATCACATCTCTAAAAATTCTTAAAATTCCAACAATTTTCAGGCATATTATTAAAGATAAAATATCATGTCTTTGAAAAGCTTTAAAATTCCAAGGATTTTTTGGCATGAAATTAAAGATAAAATATAACCTCTATAAAAAAACCATAAAATTAAAACAATTTTCAGCCATGGTGTTAATATTATTTTAAAAAAATATTACCATTTAAGTAAAAGATATCAATTAGTGTTGTAGATAAACGACGGATTAGACAGCTATATCTTGTTTTAATATCCATTTTCTTGCCAATTCCAAGCGGAAATATGAAATATGTGTGTAACCATGAACGTAATGGGTTTAGTAATGATCGAAAAATGATTCTTGTAGTAGAAGTATGAACGTTCTATGTATATCTTTTTTTTAATTTGATTGTACATTTTGAAGAAGCATATGAAATCGGAGAGACACAATTCTCCAAGTCAATTGTTTGAAGTCATTCTAGTTTAATGCGTATTTATTAAAGATAATGGGATGTGACTGAGGAAATATAATGTAACTTTAATAAAAAAACATTAGATAAATGGTTAAAAAATATTAAGGATTAAGTTTTATAGATAACGGGATGAGATTGACGTAATATAATATAATTTTAATAAAGAGAAATGGTTAACAAATATTAAGGATTAAGTTTTATAAATAAGAATAAGTTTAGTGTTTTTTAAAACATAAATTTAAACTATGAAAATTTTAAAACTTAAATTGACACTTTATTTTCCAAGATGGTTATGATGATGTATCAACTTCATTTGTTTTTAAAGTTATATTCAGTGGAATAGTTGAATATGATTGTTTAATGACAATAACATGTGATTGAATACGTATGATGTAATTTTTTTAAAACACATTGAGTAAATGGTTAAAGACATTTAGTATTATGCTTTCGTTTTCAAGTAATATTGAGTGAAATAGTTGAATGTGTTTTTTTTAATGATAATAACATGTGAATGAATACATATAATGTAATTTTATTAAAACATATTGAGTAAATTGTTAGACAGGTTTAGCATTAGTTTTTATCTTAAAAGTAATATAGTAATCTCCAATAGAATAGTTGAAATGTTTTTTTAAAGACAATAACACGTGGTTGAATAAATATGATGTAATTTTATTAAAACACATTTAGTAAATGGTTAGAGATTTTTAGCATTAGGCCTTATTTTTAAAGTAATATCCAATAGAATAGTTGAATGTGTTTTTTTAATGATAATAATACGTGATTGAATAAATATGAATAAATATGATGTAATTTTATTAAAACACATTAGGTAAATGGTAGAAGGCGTTTAGCATTAGCTTTTATAAATAATTTTTGAGTTTGGGTATATAAGTGAGTATTTTTTTTATTGATATCTAGAATGAATTTTTTGTTCAAATATTTAAAATTTAAATATGATATAGTGTTATAATGTCAAATTCCAATTCTTTGGATTTTTTTGTGAAATATTTAATGTCAGGAGCCACGTAATCTCTTGTTATTATAAAAGAAAAAAAAAATCGAATCAAATAAAAAAATATTGAAATTAATATAATAAAATTGATATAATGTAATTTTATTAAATAATGTTTTGTAAATGGTAAAAATTATGTTAAGAGCCAAGTAATCTCTTATTATTATAGAGAAAAAAAAATCCCTCACTTAAATATTAAGAATCCAATAAAAAATTACTGAAATTAATATAATAAAATTTGAATATTAAAAAAATTATTGAAATTAATATAATAAAGTTGATATAATGTAATTTTATTAAATAATGTTTTGTGAATGGTTAAGTAACCTTTAAGGTGAGGCTTTATAAACAAGCTTGTAGGTTGACTATGTAGGAAATAATTTTTTTATTGAAATTTAGGATAGATTCTTTGCTAAAAAAATCTTTAAAATGGAAGGTTAACATGATTTTGCATTATTGAATTGTATTCATTAAAATTTATTTTAGTAAAATATTTTATCTTAAGAGGAAAGTATTATTTTATTATTATTATAAAAATAAAAATATGATCTAGTTTACAGATTAAGAATCAAATAAATAATTAATTAACGAAATTAATATAATGTAATTTTATTAAAAAAGGTTGGGTAATTGGTTAAGAGGAATTTAACATGAAGTACATGCACATTTTGAGCAACTTGGACTCATGGAGTGAAAGTACTTAGGTTATGTAATGACCACCGAGAAATGGAAAAGGAGAAGGATTGCGATCCATGAAGGATGGATTTCATGTGACATTTAAAGTAACCTTGGAGCTGAATACTTATAGAGTGAGAGGCATTGGTATTCATCTTGCTCACACGTCCTCTTTGATTTAGGTCTAGATGGCTCGTCAACATTGGAAAATGATCTATAAATCAAATTTATTTGATTTAACAATTTCGTTCTTTGTTTTTGTTATTATTGGAGTATGATATCTTGTTATGGATTAATCTCAATTAGTGTGTGTAACGGATTTAGCATTGGTATACCTTGCGAGGAATTATTCACCTTCCATTCTTTATTATTGTCACAATTTGATCTAGAAATCTAGAGCTCCATGGTTTTCTCCTTTATTTCATCTTCTATGTATCAATCCATTGGGTCTTTAGGTGTTGTGGGTGGGAAATATAGCTTGTGAATTTCTCATTTGTTACACTATGATCCGGAAGAAAATTTTTCGTTGCAAGAGTTTGGGGGCATTGTCAGGAAAAGCTACATGCATAAGTCTAAGCTCAAGATGCCACAATTATCTTCCACTCTTCTACATCCCTAAAAATTGTGAGGAAATTCGTCAACTTGAATATTTTCCACTACTGACCAAAAATCTTATTCTGATTCATATGAAATCCAAGCAGAGGTAGCCAATTGGGTTATTAATTATGAACATACCATGGGAATATATAGTTAGTACTGAAACTCCATCATTCTTCATTGGAAGCTCAGAAATATTCTTGGAAACATCCTGGAGGAGAAGCATGACTACCACAATGATATAATATCTTCTACAATAGAAACCAAGTGGGTGAAACATTATTAGTGCTCTTGTCCTTCTAGTTTGGATGCTTGGCTTGATCACCTTTAAAACTACCTTTGATGTAAACTAAAACTTTGTGCTCTAGGTAGAACAATTTCTTAAGGCCCAACTCCAATCCCTTCTTGAGAATCTTAATGTTATGCGTTTCCACTTGGCACTTGTTTTTACTTTATGTAGTTTACTCTATGGTAGATGTTAATAGTTTTCCAATGTGAATGTATTTTGTTTTAAATTATTAGAGCTATTATTAGTGGAAAAAAGATTTGATTTCTGTAGAGGAAAATTGACATAGGACATTGCATGAATAATGGTTTTTTTTTGTTGTATAAAAAAAGTTACTGATCAGTTGTTGTATTAAAAAAATTTCCGATCAAATAAGAAATATTAACTCAAAACAAGAAGTCTAACCAAAAAGTCCCCAAAAATAATGATAAATTTTTGGTGTAAAATTTTAACATTTTTTAAAAATGGAAGTAAAAGAATTTTTTTTTGTGCAAAAAGACCATAAAATGAAAAGTGTTGATGTTGAAATAACGTTTTTTTTTTTTGGAGCAAATTGTCAAAATTTTTTGTTGAAAATGGAAATAAGAAATATTGACAATGGCACCCATAAATGGCACCCAAGGGGGCTTATTATTTCATTTTCCCTTAATTAAACTCAAAGTTTATTTCATGACAACTTTAGTTAACTGATTCAGGAAGACTTAGTTAGCTTAGGAAATTCGAGTTGAGGGTGTGAGAGGAGGCATGGAGAGTTCTCCCACGAGTTTGGGGGGTCCATTTACAGTTATTTTTTAGTTGTAATTATTTAACTCAATTATTTGAGTTAAAATCATATTAACTAGTTCTAACTGAAAGGTGAGCTAGTGATAGTTCTAGTGTATTAAATCTTATTTAATTCACAAGTAGTGATAAATCAGTTAACTAGTAATTTGCTATAAATAATTGTGGCATGTCAATTCTAAGGAAGGCCTAGTTGAGATTGAGGTTAAAGGGAAGATAACTATCAGTTGTATAATTAGAAAATTGTACAACTCATGCATGAGGTCATCGGGAAGCCTTAAAGGTATTGCACGATCATTGATTGGGAATTTTGTAATAAATAGGGGCTCAATTAGACCAGGAATGTGTAATAAGGCCTCGAGAGGCAGAAGCAAGAAAGAGGTTAAATATTGGACCAAAATTTCTTAGATCGGTGTCAAATTCGAGCATGACCATAGTGAGACAGTCAATAGAGTGCAAAATTTTCTCGGCGAGGGAAATAACAATGTATTGTTTAATGATGTTGAATTTATGCAATATACAGATAGAAATGTTTTGAGTAGTTTCTTCCCCATATACATATTAAATTGTGTGATTGATAATTTCTTTCTCTTACTTATTATGTGATTGGGTGATAAAATTTGGTTTTCCAAAATTGTTGAAGGATTCATTATTCTTTTTTAGTACATTACAAGATCAGATTTAATCCCTTTGGATAAATTTATAATTTTTATCAGAGCACCAAGAATCACAATAGAAGAGAATAAGCCAAGTTTGTTTTGAATAGGTACACAAAATTTGCAGATTTATTCTTCAGGACCAGTAGCAGATCAAGTTGTATTTCAATGGCTTGAGACAGGAATATTCCCTTGAGGAAAATTAGAATTACATAGCATGGAAGGATAAGATGGAGGAAATTCGTGAGGAAAACAGACTAAATGAATTCATAAATAGTGATATTCCCTAGCCTGTAGTAGTAAATGCTCAACTTCTTGATGCATGGAAGAAGAACGTAGCAAAGGAGAGAAAGATATTATTAGAGGGAGTTTGAGATCATATTGTCTTGAGTATCCATGGAAAGAAAAATCCATATGCTATGTGGAATTCCTTAACATATATGTTTCAGAATAACATCGACCACAGAAATATGGCACTGAAATACAAGCTCAAAATGTCAAGATGGAGGAGGGTGAGACGATAATAAAATACTTGATGAAGTTCACTCAATGTCGAGATGACATTGGAAGTGTTTTTGTGACAATATTCAAAGATTATTTGGTGATCCTAGCTCTTAGAAGCCTTCCCAAGAGCTCACATAACTACTAAGACTCTATGAATGGGAGGGAAAAGCTACCACACTGGGAGGGATTATGCTTCAAATTGGTACAAAAAGAGATAAGATGGATCACTAGAGACGATACGTCTAACATAGACAAAGAAGAAGATTTTGCATTAATAAGAAAAGGAAATAAAGCCAAGATAAATTATTCCCAAGGCGAAGAGAGAAAGAGATACTTATCCAATATCAAGTGTTTCCATTGTCACGAGTACATGAACTATTGCATGAAATGTCCACAAAAGGAAAGAAAGAAGCAGCCTACAGTTGCAGCATCAGGTGAAGCTCTAGCTTAGTAGTTCGATATGGTTTTACTCTCATTGCATGAATGACCAACACTGTGATGGGATTCATGTCATATATTGATAGTAGTGGCTCATTCCATATTACAAGGAATATAAATATCTTCAGTGACTTGGAGGAGAATGGCCTCCAGCAGAACATAGAGTTTGGAGATGGTGGGACGTATAGCATGACCGAAATAGTTATGATTACCTTTCATAGGGATTATGGCTCCCCTCTCAGACTAAAATATGTTTTGTATGTTCCAGGACTAAAAAGAATCTTTTTTCCATAGTGGTATTTGAAGGCTGTGGCTATAATGTGATATTTAGAAAATGAAATGTGTTCCTTAGAGACATTGACACGGGACATGCGAAAAAAATCATTCTACAAGTCAATAACCTATATGATCTTGAGGTCGAACATGGTTGTAAAGATTTTACACTTCAAGGAAAAGACCCTCTAGCAGATGTTTTTGAGGAACCCCTTATAAAAATACCCCAAACATCCATTTCTGGTGGAGCTTACTATAGGAGGTTGGGAGGCACAAGCTTTTGCGGATGTATTTCATCCGGTGTGCTTATCACTCTAAAACTCACTGGGGCATTCAACATGAGAGAGCACCAATGCGCACAAAACATTGGCACACCAGACACCGCGTGCTCCATACACACCCACCCAGAGCATTGTATTTTTGTAACGCACCACTCCTTTACAACAATTCTGCACCGGTTCCTCATAAAAAGAACATGAAAAAATAAACTGCACAATGTGGAATGAATAAAATGCACTGGTGCGCCGTTAAAACCCCGCACACTGGAACAAGGTTAAATAAAAAAAACCTACAGCCAGAAAATCGCACAAAACATTGGCACTCCAAACACCATGCACTCTATACACACTCACCCGGTGTGTTGTATTTTTGTAGCGCACCGGTTCTTTACAAAAATTTCGCACGAGTGCCTCATAAAATGTGCGTGAAAACATAAACTGCCTAGTGTGGAATGAATAAAATGCACCAGTGCACCCATAAACCCTGCGCATCGGAACAGGGTTAAATAAAAAAATTTACGGGCAAAAAACTGCACAAAACATTGGCACACTAGACACCATGCGCTCCGTACACACCCCCCCGGTGTGTTTTATTACTGTAGCACACCAGTGATTTACACAACGTCTGCACCAGAGACTCATAAAAAGCATGCGAAAATAGAAACCGCCCGATGCAAAATGAAGAAAATGCACCGGTGCACCCATAAAGCCCTGTGCACCGGAACAGGTTTAAATAAAAAAAAGTACGACCAAAAAATCACACAAAACATTGGCACACCAGACACTATGCGCTCTGTACACACCTGCCCATTGCGTTTTGTTATTGTAGTGCACCGGTGCTTTATAAAATTTCTGCACCGATGTCTCATAAAAAGTGTGTGAAAACCAAAACTGGTGCGTGACTGTGTTTTTGGCGCACCGACTGTTTTTTTTATTTTTTTTCATAATTTTTTTTATATGTATATTTCTAAATACAAGTCTCATTTAATAAAAAAATTGTCTTTAATATGTCAATCATTCAGAGACATGAAAGGAGAGAAGAGGAGGAACAACAACAACAATAGGTGGAGAAGTATAACATGGTTCACCTATGGGAGGCACGAGAGAGGGAGAGAGATGCGTACCCTCACCCTATTACAACAATTGCGCAGGGGCTCCTAAGATAGGTAGGCCTCCCCAAGTTCTATGGGGAGGCTACGTCCCTAAAGGGCCATAGTTTTTTTTAGACATCCTATCTAAAGGTGGAATGCCCAACAACAGGCTTTCCGGGTTGGTATCAACCAGTGGTACACACCCGTTGAGGAGGATATATATTTCATCACAGGGTTATCAAAGAGAGGGGTGGATTTTCCCTCCTTCACAGAGGTTCTAGCTGGCTATGTAGTAGGGAGTCAGTTAGTTTACTCCCATAGATACATTGGAGCAAATGTATTGTCTCATGTAGAGTTTCGGGTCCCTGGAGGTCAGTTACGTATTGGTGCATTTGGTAGTGAGAAGGTGCAGTGTCTCTCACTTATCATTTCGACCATTTCACACAAAACCAATGATGGGCAATGCATTAGTTGCTCGCTTCTATATTATGTTGATTATTTAGCACAAGAGCAATGACTTGTGAGGTGTTCTACCATTTTTTTGCGGTAGTACTGTATAGCCTTAGATAGATGTTGTGCTCGTGCACAAGGGAGGGTGAACATCCCTTTTGCTTCAGAGATTTTTTTTTTAACTTTTTGAGAGGTTTCGAGAGACGAGTCCTACTTTTCTTCGGCAGGCTCATAGGTCAATGTTTGAGGCACGTATACACGTGGGGGTAGATGATGCTCAAGAGGGATGAGACTCTGTTCCAGCGAGGATATCACATGATGCACTGGATTTTCTAGCCAATGTTTATGACCATCCCTTCATTATGGTCCCCTGTCCTTACGCGGGTTTTGATTGGTGAGGGTGTGCCAACATCCTCTTCACAACTGATAAGCTGCCAGATGATAGAGGTAATATTACTGTTTTATATATTAAAATTTATTCTAGCATGTTCTTTAACTTGTTGCTATTAAATTGTGTAATGAAATTATCTAATTATCATTGTGTACTTGTATATATTTTGTAGACATTGGCTCTTTTGATGGTGACACCACCACATGATCTAGGTGTGGATCCTGATGACTATCAGGGCATGCTAGATGCCAAGGATCATTATGAGGCCGGTGTAGAGACACCTACTCCTGCTGGTGCACTGGTACAGCCTTTTGCTAGGCGCAATCGACTTGATGCATGATATAGGATGGAGTTGGACGACAAACTCAGTGCATTTATTGCTAAAGCGGGCATCGGGCCCGCTCATTATAGAGACATACAGGTTGATGATAAGATATTACAAATGTGGAGAGGCATGCCACGTGACATGTATAGCCCGATGCGTCATGTCGTAGGAGTTACGACAACTGTTACACGACTGAGGAGGAATGTTGCATGTTATAGTCATGGTCAATCCACAACACGTGATGGCCAGTCCACGAACAGTGACTCATCATCCCATGATCGTTCACCTCGTGCCACGCTAGATCAGTAAGAGCCTCCACTAGCATCTAGCAATAGTCATCATGGAGATGAGGCTAGACCATCGGCCATGTCCAATCAGTAGCCTGCAACATCCATCAGTACTCATGATCATGAGCAGGCTGGACCATCGACCGTTGATGCTGCACCATTGACTGAGTAAGCCTCCATTAATAATCATATGATGTCGTACTACCACCAGTTGATCCATGACATTCATATATATATATATATATATATATATATATATATATAGATATTCTAAATTAGTTTAAATCTATTAAAGAGGAAGAATATATTACATCATGGCCGAAGCCTTGTCTTTGCCCAGAAGTGTCGCATATTCAGCAAAAGAAATAGAAAAATGACTACCCACTAGGGGAAACTAGTATAGTGCATGCATTATGCTACTGTGCTACCCACGCAGGGGTATCAACCTTGGATTCCACTGAATTTTACATATATGATAGACTGTTAGACAAAAACTATTGTGTAACCTAGCAAAAATATCAAGTTCAATCCCATCAAGTTGGGAATCGTAAAACAAAAACCAAACAAAAATGAAATGATGAAACATCAGGATGAGAAGGAGGTTCTTCAATTATGAGGCACCTGTATGCCTCCGTGAAATCATCCTCCTTTGGCTTGTCTGCACTTGTAGTAGTGCTTTTCTTGGAATGCTGACACCCGCACTGAACCTTCTCCTCATCACTTGGATCTTTTCCTTTGTCCTTATCCATTGTTCGCTATTGCTCGTCCATGACCTGAGTTGTTGCAGAGGTTGTCCCTCCGTAATGCACGCTGGTGTCATGCAACTGGGGCTCCTCCATGAAAACCATCTAAATGTAAGAAATGTTACGGGGTCGGTTCAGGGAGAAATTGAAGAATAATTGAGCTATCTGGGGCGTATTAGAATCAAGAGTAACAGGGTTGGCAGGTGCAGGAGAACCCATTCTGAGGCGGCCAGCCGAGAATCTACCCCTCCCACTACGAGTATTCGGGTATCTACCATTAAAGTAATCAGAGGAGGGGGAAGAGGAATTAGAGTTGGAGGTGGAGGGGGAGTGCTAGGGATGGCTCCGTGTATTGCCCCTACGATATCTCATGCGGTGTCACAGTCGGGACATGGTGATGGGCTCAATGGAAGGTGAAAGAGGAGTCGGGGGAAAAGAGCTAGGAGGGAGCGGAGTGAAAAGGAGGTCCAAAGTGAGTGGTTAAATTACAGAGGCCAATTCATGAAAGGTGCAGCCCATCTCCTAACTGAATGCAACAACTGAGATGGCTCCTTCTACCTGTAGCAGTGTGGTAGCAGGCACGCAGAGCAGAAGGTGAGTAGAGGCTTTGCAGCAGAGGAGGAGCGCCTGAGTTCCCTCTACCATCCTCCATCTTAAAACTCAGGGCGGAGATTCCTTGATGCTCACCCGGCATAATTAGCTCATAAATGTGACCAGAAGGCGGGTGCAGAGAAATCCATACAGAGGCTTGAGCGAGTATAATGGTTGGATCTCAGCCGTTGCTCAGATTAAATGCTGTTTTGATGCAAGCGTTTCAGAGAAGATTGATACTTACGACTGTGGCATGGGTGGCCAGGTGTCCCCGCCACTTGCCGAACCCAGGTCCCATCATCGAATTATTCCATCTATACACCCGCATCCGGGGAATTTGCATCATTCTAGAAAAAAGTGGCGCATTCTTGTTTTTGAGCATAGTCATGAAAAATGTCTAGAGAACCAATGAGAAGAGTATGCTTACTGTCCACTCCCATGGTGGCCAATAGGTAAGCAACCTTGTTGTCATCCCTTTTTACATGTTTGAACAAGAGAGCTCGGTTGGTGTTGAGCCATTGTTCAATTAGATCTAATCTAGATTCGAGTCTCCAGCTATTGGCTACTTTGTTGGCATGAGCCCCTTGGAGAAGTTGATTAGCCATATTTATAAGGATTTGTGAATCCACTTCAATCTCTAGAGGATGAAATCCATGCAGATGGGACAAAGACAGTCCCTGCGACAAGCCTTCTAATTCAGCTAAGTTATACGTATCCCATCCTATGTTGCCTAGATATAGTAGAATAGTTTTACCTTCATGATCCCTGAAAATACCTCCAAACCCTGCTCTGCCTGGATTACCCTTGGAAGCTCCGTCAAAGTTGAGTTTGAAATTTGTCGATGTCCATTTTCTTATCCCTGTACAGGAATTGTGAGAAATTCCTGGATTTTTCAGAATTTGGGGGATTTGAAGATTCCAGTTCGCTTAGATAGCCTTCTCTTATGGGGGTGTAGGAAAATATTCAAGTTGCCAGGTTTTTAGTGACAAGGTTTCCTGAAGATTCAAACAGAGGTTGCTCCATATGGTGTCTAGAGGTGTGCTTTGATTCTTGAAGATACACCGATTTATTTCTTTCCAAATTGTCCAAAGAAGAAGGCCTAGGATTATTTTCCATAGTTGGTTGAGTAGCTCACTTTTATAACGATTCTGCTGCCAATTGCAGATTGTGTTGGTTAGATCCTTTGAGACTTTGCACCTTATTTGACATCAAAATCTTGCCTTCTTCCAGAGCTCATTAGCAAGAGAACAGTTGTCCAGAAGATGTTGTATGATTTCTTCCTGTTGATTGTAGTTGTGGCATCTTGAAGTTCCATGAAAATTTCGTTTCCTAAGGTTATCCCATGTGAGGATACACTGGTGACAAATCAGCGAAAGGAACATGAAAACCTTGAGCCAAATTTTGGGTGACCAGATTCTGCTCCATAGAGGATCGATGGGCGTTGGATCAATGCAGATAATTTTGTATGCCTCCTTGGTAGTGAAAGATCCTCTTGGGGTATATCCCCACCTTGGAATGTCCTTTTTGTCAAAGAATCTGATTTTTCTATTTTGTAGTTCAGTATCTATGGCATTCTGGAGCTGCTCTAATCCATTCCTGATCAGTTGGGCTACTGGGCACCATTGTCTATATCCTTGTGCTAAGGTGGGTTTCCATTGTTGCTGGACTATTTACCTTTGTTGTTCTTCCCATTCCTGACTGGGTGGAGGTATGTAGATACTACAAAGCCTTGGTTGTGGTTGCCAGGAGTCCATCCAAAACCTTGCTGTGTTGCCATCTCTGATTTCCTAGAAACTATGTTATTGGATCAAAAGAAAGTGTTGTCTAGCAGCATTTCATATTAAAGATCCCTTTTCTGTTGGGGTGAATCTAATTAGTTCTTCAGGTGGCCTATGATTTGCGTATTTGGATGTCCAAATAATTGCCCAAGGTGGGTTTGGAGCTGAGAGCCATTGCCACCAGATTTTGGCTCCCATGATATCATTACTATGAAGGGGATCTCTTAAGCCTATACCACTGGTTTCCTTAGGTATACAAATAGTCAACCATTTTACCAATGCCCATTTGCAGTTTTTTCCTGTGGCTTCCCAGAGAAAGTTGCGTTACAGAGATATGATTTTCTTGAGAACCCACTTTGGAGAGCTAGGATAGAGAAAAGATAGAGAGGCATTTCTTGTAACACAGCTTTGAATAACACTAGTCTACTTGCTATATTAAGAGCATGGTATGTCCAAGAAGAAAGATGGACTTCTAGATTTTCTAGTATTAATTTGCAAGAAGCATGTTTTATAGCTGAGTCAGTTAAGGGAGCACCCAGATATTTAGAAGGTAGTGAAGCTATGGAGAAGCCAAGAAAATGAGCTATAGCATTTTGAGTAATGGGTGGAGTATGAAACAAGAAGATTTTGGATTTAGTAGTGTTAATGCTGGCTCCCGAAGCCTCAGAGAAATCATCTAGAAGCGATTTGTATTTTAATTCTTCTTTCACAAAGGGATGCCCAAATAACATGTTATCATCTACAAATTGTTGGTGGGTAATAGCTGGAGAATTATGGATAGAGATACCTTTGAGTTGCTGAGAATGTAGATCTTTCTTGATATGATGACCTAATCCTTTCTCCATTAAGACAAAAAGAAAAGGTGAGAGGGGATCTCCTTCTCTGATACCTCGAGAGGGACTGAACGGTCGAGAGGGAATGCCATTAATGAGTATGGAGAAAAAAGTGGAAGAAACCAGACTCATTACCTAACGGACCCAAGTGGTGAGAAGCCATAGGCTACCAGCATTTTTTGAATATAAGTCTAGCTTAACTTGTTAAAAGCTTTACATAGGTCTATTTTAAGTATCATACTTTCCTTTTTGGATTGATTGAGGGAGTGTATAACCTCAATGGGTGAGGATTATACCATCCATAATTTTCCTGCCTTCGACATATCCTGATTGTTTTGGCGATATAAGCAGGGGAAGAAGTAGCTTCAGCCGAGAAGCTGTGACTTTGGATATGACTTTGTATGCATAAGGAAATTGGGCAGAATTTGTTCGGCGTGCTAGACTACTCTTCCTCAGGAATTAGGGTGATGAAGGTCAAATTTAAATAAGGAAGCATCCAATGAAGGGTTCTTGATTCTTACACTACCTGCCAAACTTCCTCTTTGATGAGGGCCCAAAAATTGTGAAAGAAGGTCGTAGTGAAACCATCTGGACCAGGAGCCTTACCTTCCTTGAGCTATTTCATAGCCATATCTACTTCTTGAGGAGTAACTGGCCTTAGGAGTAGTTGGCTATGTTCCTCTGTAATAATTCTCGAAATATTTTGAGTGAGTCTTTCTATAGCTGGCTGTCTGTCGATTTGGGGCTCCTAGTGAACCCACTAGAAATGATTGATAAGCTCCGCTTAGATCTCTGCATGATCTTCCACCCTTTCCCCCTTTATATTCTGGATGTGAGTGATGGTGTTATGCATGTGCCTTTGTATAGTACTTCTCTGAAAAAATTATGTTTTTCTCTCCCCCTCTTTTAGCCATCTGACTCTGGATTTTTTCTTCCAGAGGATTTCCTCCTATTTTCTTCTATCCTCCAATTGGTTTTGGATTCACCTCTCTTGTTCCATTTTCTCCTATGTTCTACCTTAATTGATGATCTTTTGCTAAAGAGCCATCATCTCTTGGTTTAGATATTTCTGAGCCTGAAAGATGTTTCCAAAAGTCGAGCGATTCCATCTTTTGATGTGCATTTTGAGAAATTTTAGTTTCTGTTAGAATTGAAACATTTTTTAACCTTCTTGGGGGGTGGGGGGGGGGGAGTCCTTCCAAATCATACAGACTAAGTCATTGAAATATGGGTGAGTGAGCCAAAAATCTTCGAAACAGAATGGTCTACGGGTAGAATTTCCCGGTCTATGCCATTGAAGAGATATAGGCTAGTGATCCGATCCGGAAAAGGGAAGAATTAAGGCAGATATATCCCCTACAAGATGTATTGCATTATCAAAGATTAGGAAGTGGTCTAATTTGAGTGCCATTTTCTGCCTACCTGCTTTGCGATTGCTCCAAGTGAAAATTCCATTACTGAACTGCATATCAATTAACCAATTGTTTTGTATGAAATCCTTGAAGTGGCTACTTTCGTTCTCCAGTTTGGCTCTTCTACCCTAATTTTCTTCGAGTATGGTTATCAAATTGAAGTCACCACCTGTGATCTAAAGTGGATGGTGTCTGTTAGAGTTGAGTTATGCTATAGTGTGGAGTAGAGCAGTCTTACTACTAGCGTCCTGAGGGAAATAGACATTAGTAAGATGTCCATGAATATTGGTTCCTATTATGTGGAATGTAGCCTAAATGATATGATGGGATGCATGAAAATATGTGAGCGTGATAGCCTACGTATTCCATGCTATAGCTAACCCGCCAGAGGCATTAGAGGCATCCACTGCTACGGAGTGACATCCTGGCCAAGATTTTTAGAGTATGTTTCCAAGAGTAGTGCTGTTACATTTTGTTTCTTGCATGAAAAATATTTGTGGTTGCTCTTGATTTATCATATTGTTAATCATTCTAACATTTCTGGGACTGTTTAGCCCTCTTAAATTCCATGAAGTGAGCTTCATGATTCACTATTTGGGAGGGGTTTGTAGTACTTTGTCAACTTGGAATATCTTCCTGACTCCACAAGGATCTTGCCGATGATGATGGTTCATTGTAGATCTATATTTCTTTCGCGCTTCTTGGATTATTTGGGAAATTGTGCGCCATCCCATTGACTCCCCGGTTGTATTCCTAGTTGGTGCTGCTGAAATGCTCTAGAAATGATGACCTCCAGGTTGTCTACTTGGTTTTCTAGAATTTTGTCAAATTCTTTCTTTCTATGGGCTTGCTCAAGACTAAAGATGTAAAGTCCTCTTAAGTCGATCCTTTCAGGCTCCTCCTCCATATTTTGAGCTTGGCTGCTTCCTTCCATGGTGTCATTAGAGTAATGAGGCTGGTGAAGAACTCAATCAATATCCATTCCATTTGGTTTCCACTGGGGATCCTTTTGAGTCATAGCCAGAGTGGTATGGGTATTAGCCTGAGGCACGGGAGTTGAGATAGAGCCAGAGGGTGGGGGGGTTTGCGACGGCTTGGAAGGGGAAGAATCTTGCAGGTTTGTATCAGGGATAGTCTCATTTTCCTTGGCTAGTGCATCAAAGCTGTTGTTGGTGGAAGGGATGGAGGAGGTATATTGGAAGGTTTTTTTTCCAGAGGCAGGTTTTTTATGAGTCCTTTTTATATTGGTAACTTTGGTGAATCCTTCAGGGTCAGGTCTATCTGAGACATCAGTATTCTGAGGCTTAGAATTTAAAGGGAAGTCACGGAATAGATGCCCATGGATATGAAATTTCGACATCTGAAAGGTACATGTTCATAATCTAAAAGCTAGATCCATTGAAATTCATCATGATAAATACTTACCGAATCTGAAAGAGATTTGTCTAGGCGTATATAGATTCATATGCAAGCATATGAAGTGTATCTTCAGAGCTTTATTTCTTCAGCTATCTTGATGAACTCGCCCAGGCCATTTCCTATGTCTTTTAGCCAATCTTCATCCCAGTATTCCAACGAAAGGGTGTACATCCAGATCCATACAGGTGCCGAGCTGAAGTCCTCCTTGTCTGGGTTAAATATTTCCACCCAGTCCTGTAAGTACAAACCGACAGAGTTGAAAAAGTAAGGGTTACCATCTAGAACTATGTTGCGATCTTCAATACAGTTGAAGACTGCCGTGAAGAATCCTTTTGGGCCTAGCTGCAGGATAACATGTCCTTTAGGTTTCCATTTTATTGTTATCCACCCTTGAAGAGATTTTTCAGTCAGCCAAAAGCCGATGAATTTACCTATGAGGGCATGGTACTTCATATACTGGATTTGACCATTTATTCTACGAGTTGGTAGTTCTATTTGGGCCATTCTGCTGCTATGGGCTTACAGGTAGTGGATGTCACTGTGGGAGTATCCTTGTGCATTGCAGTGTCTCCCAGTACGTCGTTGGGATTTTCTACCGTATCTTGGGAATATTTTTTTGGTTCTTGCGTCAAGGTATCTTTCATTTAATCATTGTCAGGTTGAACAGGGATGGAGTTATTTGTCATTACCGTTGCCATGGGATGGAGTTGAAGTTGTACTTAATTTACATGTTGGTGATCATCATAATGTGTATATTGTTAGGTCATGTTAGATATGTTCATTTAATGTGCAGCTTGTAGATATATGTGTATGTGATAGCATGAGTTATTTGACATGAGATGTATATTTTATGTTTGTGTTGTGATGATGTTAATATATAATGTTAATTTTGTTTTGTTAGCTGATCATGATCATGATGATGTTAGTGATTTTGAATGTGTTTTTAGTCAAATATGATATTTGTACGATGGTTATCATGAACGTGATGTTTATTAATTAATTTAATATTAAATGATCATAATAAAATTGTAATATTTTTAATTCTAATTGTATGTAAAATTCTAAAATTGTAATTGTAATGGTATATATGTAAATTTTTAAAATTGTAATTGTAATTGTAATTTTTAAATTTGTAAAATTGTAATTGTATATATGTAGAATTCTAAAATTGTAATTGTAATTGTAATTGCACGTGAAATTGTAAAATTCTAATTCTAATTCTAATTCTAATTCTAATTGTATGTAAAATATTTGTAAAATTTTAATTGTATTAATGTGATATGAATTTATTAAATTTTTTAAATTTGTAAATTTGTAAATTTTAAATAATTGTAAAATAATAAATCTAGAATAATATGAATTATTGTAACATAATAAAGTCTTGAAAATAATGCAAATATATTCATGTACTTTAGACTTATCATTATTTTATTATGATCTTAGATACAAAAAAAAGAACTAATGTATACAGTACACCATTGTTTTTGAGATCAACATAATTGCAAAATCTCAAGTAAATTCTTGATTTTAACATTAACACAATGCAAATTACCAATTAATTCAAAAGACATATTATAATGTTTTGAAAAAACCATCTTAAAAGGTATAAATATTGATAAAATAACACATGTACCATATCACTCTCGGTTCTCATGATCACACTCATTATCTTCCAACTCGCATGGCATGATAACACTATTATTCTCAAAAATATGTCTTGATCTAGGGTCATGTGTCAATAGGAACCACCAATCCCTATCCAACACATCTAGGTAAAAAAAAACACCTGGTTGCAGTGTTTGCGGAAAACATAGGGCTCCTTAGCTTCATCCCACATGTTTCTAAAGTTGATACATATTAGCCTACTATCACGATCTTCCTTTACATTAGTCCGATCAAAAGTGTCCCACCACTTGCACCTAAAAATAACGCATTGGAAAGAAGATAAATCCACTTCAATGATGTCTTGTATCTTTCCGACGTAACCTAACGTCCTTCATACTAGGTTTTGATCATGGTGGCTAGATCGACTAGATTGATCAAAATCGACTTCCAATAGTGGCATGTGGCATGTGTCTTATAATAACCCAATAGTTAAAATATGAAATTTATATATCTTAATATAAGTTTCAAATTTACATATAAAATAAAAATATTATTACCGAGTTACTGCACACAATACCTATGTTTAGAGCATCCTCTTCAGCATGTGGGTAATGACTGGTAGCACCATTTTTCTCTCTGACTTGGTCAACAACCCAAAAATTGGGGCATATTTTTGGAATATTTTCTTTTAAATGATTGGGATAAGACACACTTATTCCATTCAACTCTCTGAATTCTTTCCTATCACTATCCCATTTCATCCTCTTTTGTTCGTACAATGCGACCCACGGTTGTGTCACTTCAGAATTGTAAAAGAAGAATTTATTGATTGCTTCAATTTATGCATTTGATGATGAATTCAAACCAACATTATATATTACTTAGAGATAAAAATATACATTATATTGAAGTTCAATATGAATATTAATTACTTTTTGTAAATTTGAAAAATTGTAAGTCGTGTACTCTTGATAAAGTGCTTTTTTCCACTCGTTTGGAGCAACTCCTCTTCTCTTTTGTCTTCATCCCTTTTATCATCCCAAATCACTGCACTTGTTCTGTTGTCGATATGCTTGATGTACTCATTGGAATAATAGAAAGACTCATATGATATGTACCCTGTTGCCATAGACCCCTCAGGTTTTTCCCTTTTTCAAATAAAACCTTTCAATTTCTTCATATACCTCTCTAAGAAGAACATCCAACGACAAGAAACCACCCCAAATAACTCAACCTCATCTACTAGGTGGATTAGAATATGAGCTTCGAAGTCCATGAAACTCGTCGATAGTTCCTTCTCAAACATACAAACAGTCTCAACTATCTCTTGACGCCACCATGGAATTCTAGGCACATGAATATCCTTTGATGTGATCCAACGTACCAGATAATTTAGATATGGATCATCCTAGGACTCGAGGGAATTCATGTTTCACAAACCCACGCATGAACAAAGGATAATGACACAGCAAAGTTATAAACATGTGCAATAATATACAAAATTAGTTATGTTTTATGATCCTCGTATCGGATAAAATTTATTAATATAAAAAATAAGAAAACCATGCTTTTGACATTATGCGTACTCTTAGAAGATTCAAATGGTAACATGATTCCAACCTCGACAAATGGTCATCCACAGTGAAGAAACGCCGTAGTGAAGACCTGTATGAAGTTGGCACCCTCACACCCATTATAACTTCCTTTGCCAAAGAAATGTCATTCTTTTTTAAAATCCATGGGACATCACCTTCTTTGAAAAACCATGAATTAGAGGGACCAACTTCTGCCTCTGATCTTGTACTTTCTAATCGTCTTGGCCAATGTTTCTTTTTAATTTTTTAAGTAATAATATATTTCCTAACAACCAATGTGTCACTTTGTTTCGATGATATGTTCCTCCGTAAAGAATATGAAACATTTTTAATTATATGCATGGGATCTAATAAGTGGGTAATCTTAAGATTCTCCCAATATGGGAGGTCATAAAAGATAGATTTCTTTTTCATCCCAATGGGAAATTTATCAACATAGGTGTTGAAGAAATCTGGATCATCGAACATAGGATCCCCATTTTAATCAAACATTTCTATGAACTCCTTCTCCTTCTCTCTCTCATATGCTCTAAGCCATTCAACTGGTGTCATTATTGGAGGCGTTTGTGTTCTCTCTCGTTTACCTTTGAATGAGGATGTTGCTCTTCTGTAAGGGTGTTCTTCTGGTAGGAATACCCTGGATAAATCATACACTGGCTTTCGTAGGTCCTTGGACCATCTAGCTTTTAGAGAAGGTCCACAACATTTACATCCAAAATACCCTTTTGTTACAAAACCTCCGTGATTATATTTTTATACATTAATTAATATGCATAGCATGTTAAAGAATATCATGAATATTAGAACAAATATTACAACGAATTCAATAACTAATATGTGAAAGAATATTATTACGTATATAAAAAAATCAATAAATTAAACATGTAACTTACCATAGAAAACTCCTAAGCCTGGATAATAATGTGTCATGTAAGCACACATGCCATACAATGTAAAAATCCTCTCTGCTGGGATGTGTCTTGATACATCATATACATTTATCCCATCCCATAATTTCTTGAATTAATCTACCAGTGGTTGTAAATAGACATCGATATTCTTCACTTGTATTCTACTTGGGACTAAGAGAGCCAACATAAGATGTTCATTATTCACGAAAAACCATGGGGTGGTATTGTTATTGATCACTACTATAGGCCAAACTTAACTGTTTATGTTCTGGAGGGAATATGGGTTGACGCCATCCATGGCTATGTTGAGTCGTAGACTTCGTACTTCATCCTTGAATTTTTCGAGCCATGTGTCCTCTATATGCTTAATGGCTATTGAATCATTTTGGATTCACATAACTCCCAACTCACTTGTGTGTGAGGCATGCCATCCCCACAACATAGCTAATTATTTGCAACAAAAGAGCCTTTAAATCATTGGGATTATATGTGTGTGCCTCAATATCTTAAAAGGAGGAGCAATACATGATTTACCCTTATTTTTCTATTTATCATACTTTTCATGCCCACATTTTGGACACATCCCTTTTTCTGCATATTCTCCTCTATATGGAATACAATCATTTGGACATGCATGATATGATATGTACTCAACACCCAACCTTTTCAATAGTTTCTTTTCCTCTTCGCAGCTACTGGGCAAGACATTATCACTCGGAAGAACCTTATCTCTGAATAACCTGTAGTTGGTGATCATGGAAAAATATATTAATAAATGTACATTAATGTCGATATAATTATTAACGTTCATAAAATTTACCATTTTTAATTTTCATTGCAGTGTACTAATTATATTTCAAATTTATATAACGAAGTAATTTATGGTAACTTACCTCAAAAGTTATGAGAAACATGCATCCGACAAGCGAAGCTTTGCTTTCAAGTTGTACAGTAACATCATTGTCCCCAACTGGGTAGACTTTGACTGACCTCCAGGTCCAAAGAGAGTGGTGGTGGAAGCAAATTTAAGGCTTTCGAAAAAGGTGTCAGGGATATGAGCATCCTCCCCTAGCTTATCATCGTTTTGGAATTCATATAACAACATTGTCTCCATGGTATTCATATCCCTTAAGTAATCATCCATAACAACATCTATTTGATTTCCTCCATTGCCAGCTTGTGAAGAACTACTATTGCTGTACTCATTCCTAATTGGTGAATCTGGACGTAGCGGGAATTGAATTGGTGGTTGATTCAACCATTCTTGGTATCGTTTCTCTCCAATTTTTTCTCTTAATTCAGTTTTCTCTTGATTTGACATTGTCATGGGGTGCAACAGAAGATGGTAGGTAGGTCGTTCATCATCACTAGAATCCTATAATTTAAAAAAATATATATTTGAACATGATTAGTAGAAAATATATGATATCAATTAGTAACCACGTTGACAATATTTCATGATTATAAATTGGTTTGACATTGAAATAATTACATATTAATCAATATGTATACCAAAAAATTATAATGATTACCATCATTGTCTTGGGATTGTGGCTAGAAGATGAAATATTGTTACAATTGGCAAGGTGAAGTAGTTGTCCATTTTCATCTACCAAATGCTCCTTGTGGTATGCAGCTCGTGATAAGAACTTCCAACGTTTTGGAGCAGTTTGAATATTTTGTGCATCTGAACTCAATGCTGAATCTGCATGAACTTGCAAATTTGTATAAATTATAAATTTAATTAAGCTGTGCATGATTGATTGCATGGATAAAAAACATAAATTCCATTAGATAGTGAAAATATAAATAAAATATAAAGTAAATATTACATCTCGAGATGGATAGGGAGAACTTCGCGATGGAATTTGAGAAATATTATTGAACGAGCTGGATTTTGAAGAATTTTCCATTCGAGATAGTTATGATATTTTCTCTCTACATTTGAGAAGAACAAAAATAAATTTTGGTGCACACACCTAAATGTAATTTCGATGCCTAATGTACAAATCATCGCACCGGTGCATTTTTGGTAATGTGCACCAGTGCCATTTTATACCCAGACCCACCGGTGTAGTTCGATTAAGGGACACATCTGTGACGAATAACTGCAAATAAAAAACGTGCAAATAGATTTTCTTTAAGTGAAAAAAAAAGCGATAAATTGAATAATGGGCAGCAAAATATTTCCGAAAATCTAATTTCATAAAAAATTTCTTTAAATACTAAACACTTTTCGTTATTTCACTATTTTTGCAAGTATTTTCAGCCAGAGACTTGCAGGAGACTTACCTGGAGAAAATAGAGCATGAGAACACTGTGGAGCAGGGAAATACGTTCAAATAAAAGTATTGAGACAATCAAAATTCTAAAACTTTGGTGATTCAAACCCTGTAGCATAGAATTTCAAACGATGTGAATAAAGTTTATGGTTCTTTTTACTTTTTCTACAGTTTTTTTTATGTAGTAAAAGAAAAAAATCAAAGTTTATTGTTTTTTTACTTTTTCTGCAGTTTTTTTATGTAGTAAAAGAACAAAATCAAATTTTATTGTTTTTTTTTATTTTTCTTTATTTTTTTTACTTTTTTTTCTGTAGTTTTCAGAAACAAAAAAAAAAAGTCCATTTTTAGAAGAAAAAACCCCAGATTCTTTTTGTTTCTTCCCTTTGATGCAAGGGCATCCGAACAGGTTTGAATTCAAGTTCGAATATGCAAATGAAGAGCCGGGTATGCGAACGGTCATGCGATTTGGGGTAAAATTTGTTTAACCTGATACTGGAATTAATGAAATTGATTCATAATTAATGGTCTACCATGTGTGCATTTGATAAGACCAAGAGTTCCCTTGAGCAATCTCAATCGATTATTTTCTAATCTATATAGACAACAAGCCTGTAATACAAGAGGGACGAAGCGAATGTAATGTAGTCTTAGAGGAAGTGCATACTGAGGCTGAAATGCCTCAGAATTACAACTGAGTTTGTACATAATAGAATTATGTGTGTTCATTTCCGATTTAATCATAGTTCAGGGTTTTATGAGTTAAATGCTGTCATTTGATGATTTTATGATCGACTATCGATCACTGAATGGATTGATAGTGATCCGGTAAATATTGTTATAGCGTAGGATTTGTTGCGGATTCTGGCGAGTTGAATACTTTAAACTTTGTGTAAATGGTTATGTGCCGAATTTATTTGAGTTCTATTCTATCCTTGTGAGAATTGAACGCTCGTGAATTGAGTACATATTCGTTTTGTTAAATAAAGGATCGATTCATAATGCCGAAGTGTAGAAGGACGTAAGATATGCTAATATATGATCATTGAGCGTTGAATCATTTCAGCGAAATCTGTTTGTTCAAATTGATATTAGTTGAGATCAATCCACAACGTCCAAGCAGGGAAGGCAGTTTCAAAAAGAGAAGAAATCCTGAGTTGAATGTGCTCCAAACACCAGATTTGAAGTTAATTGGTTTCGAGAAGTGATACCACTAGTATCGAATGCCTCTGGATTTGAGGAGCGGTTTTACAAAAATCCACGCGATCAAATTATTTGTTAACATGTCCCCACATTAAAACTGCCAATGTCGCGTAAGTTTGGTGTGCTAAAGTTCTGAAATGGAATTAACACGATTCCCATCCGATTGGATTTTCAAAATATCCAAGCGCGTTCGTGGTTGAAGCTACGTGGAAGTTAACATAAGGCGAGCCAACGTTTTCGAGATCGATACATGTTATTGAACATTTGAATAGGCGGGGCCGAGTAAAGGTTTAACGCCGAATTAAAATCACCACTCCAATGGTTATTAACACCATAAGAGAGTTGGTTATTTATACATGGTCGATTCAATACATTTTAAATCAAGTGTTCCAAAGGGGCTCAAGAATTCGTTGAAGCACATTAAAGAAGTGAAGCATAGCTAGAGCACTATAGAGTTAAAGGCTCAGAAGCAATCTTGATGAATTGCTTCGAAATTTTTTGTAACCCTAGTGATGTTAAGTGTCCGGAAAAATATATGCAGACATCAGAGTGGGCCTATAACC
Organism: Pinus albicaulis; assembly: GCA_034641835.2. Classification (NCBI taxonomy): domain Eukaryota; kingdom Viridiplantae; phylum Streptophyta; class Pinopsida; order Pinales; family Pinaceae; genus Pinus; species Pinus albicaulis. The sequence goes on along the minus strand of CM076579.1, from coordinate 990,454,216 downwards.
ATCGGTCCCAGTATCGAAACGAGGTTTTGAGGTGAACCTGCTTATAGTGGCGTTCGCTCCCCATCACCTTTCTTCTCCGTCTTTCTATAATTTCAGAATTAAGGCTTTTCAATTTAGATTTATAGGGTTTGTATAGTCATTAAACATCCAACCGTGAGGACGAATAGCATAGTCAGATCCCAATCCATGTTGGCCCTTGCGTGAATTTAAAAAAAAAATAAAAAATTTCCTCGGTGCACCTTGCATAACATAGTGCACCAGTTCGCTCTATTATACCAGTGCACCGTGAAAGTACAGTGATAAAAAATAAAAATAAAAAAATATTTTTTTTATCAGTGTGCCATATGTAAATTATTTCACCGGTGCGCTATTTCATTTTGGCACATTGTGAATGTGTTGTTTCGCAAAAAAGACATCCATTTTAGAAACAAACCCTACATTCTTTTTTTTTCTACCCTTTCTTTTTCCTCTTTCTGTGATTTCAGAATTAGGTCTTTTCAATTTATATTTATAGGGTATGTATTGCTAAATATAATCCTAAGACATCAAACCTGCGAGCCGACTTGCATAGTTGGATCCCAATCCATGTCGGCCCTTTCATAAATAAAAAATAAAAATAAAAAATTCATTGGTGCGCATTGCGTAACTAAGCGTACCGGTGCACTTTATTATCCCAGCGCATCACGAAAGTATTGTGATAAAAATGAAAAATGAAAAAATATTTTTTCTCAGTGTGCCATTTGTAAAATATGTAGCTGGTGTGCTATTTCATTATGGCGCACTACGAACATTTTGTTTCGCAAAAAAAAAAAAAAAAAATATTTTCAAAAAATAGAAAACCTGCATTCTTTTTGTTTATGGCCTTTTTTCTCCCTCTTTTTGTGATTTCAAAATTAGGGATTTTCAATTTATATTTATATGGTTTGTATTGCTAAATATATACCTAAGACATCCAACCGACGAGACGATTTGCATAGTCGAATCCCAATCCATGTCATGCCTTGCGTGAATTTAAAAAAAATATTTTTTTTTCATCGGTGCGGCCCATGTAACCTAGCTCACCATTGCTCTGTATTGTACATGCACACCATGAAAGTATTGTGATAAAAAATTAAAAAAACATATTTTTTTTATCAGTGCGCCATATGTAAAATATGGCACCAGTTTATGCTACAAAAACTAACACTAGGCAATTTTTATTATTTTATCATGGTTAATCGGTGCAGTTGTTTATATGTAATGTGCCAGTGCTCCTTGTTGACATAGATCATTGTACGGTTTATTATACTATTTGTGTGGTGCATTTCTAAGACCCCACACATCGGTGTTGGTGCGTACACTATGAATGACACATCAGTTGCTTGAGATTTTTTTTTTACCTAAAAAGTTGACAATTTATTTATAAATATATTAGTGAATGATATGGTACATGTTTGAGATTGATAAAGAAATGAATAACAAGAGATCAAGTAACAAAAATACTGATAACACATCAAGAAAAGAAAAAAAGACAATTTCTTTGTAAATTATTTACAAAAAATATTATTTTTGAACTATATGTTAGTTTAACTAATATGTATTGTTTACTGTGTATCATGCAGAGCCACAAAATGATGAAGCTCGATAATTATTTTTGATCTAGGACCAAAAGAGCATAAATTATTGATGGAAAAATTGCAAAAAGATGAATCATGTGAATGAAAAAATACTATCGATCCCATATGAGTTTCTTTTTTTAATTTTCATTACTAATATAATTAAAATTATTAGATAACATGTGTCAAATAGTCTATTAATTCACATCTTTTTAATCTTCTACAGGGACCAACAACTCAGAAAAGGAATGTCGTTCTAAGAAAAGAAAATAAATAGAACATGAAAATGAAAATTAATTACTCCTTAGCTCATCTGGAGTGGTGCTGGAGATTAATGAAAGGGGGAAAATATTTTACAAAAGTTTGAGGGATCTAGTGGAATGAATGTATAGACATTCTTTCCACTTACAATACAAAAACCAATCCAGTGATTCCAAGAACCAAATTTTATCTAAACTGCAGGAAGAGTTTCTAGAGAATTGATCAATGAGACTTGTCATACTTTTAATAGCAAAAATGTACAACAACAAAAAAGAAGGAATGAAAAAGTATTCCATTAAATGTTTGTCTAGAATTATTTATAAATATCATTTTTTTATATTTACTTTTCATATATGAATATAAAAATTAAATATTTTATTGTCATGTTACATTTTCAGGAATATTATGAAAATATCCAAAGATGAATGAGCTGATATCAGAAATATGCTAGTAGGAATGTCCAAAAAGGTGTACAAGGAGATGGTCAAAGAAATGGACAAAATTGCATCGCAGGAGGAGCCATCTCAACAACAACGTGCTTCAAATTTAATATGTAATCATTGAATTTTTCAATCATTAGGTACAAAAAATAAACAATTTAGCATTAAATATTAATTTTCAAGTACTTTCTTACAGAAAATAAAATAAAATGGAACTCATTCACCACATAAAACAGGATGACAAGGGAGAAAAGGGTTGATATCTAAGTTTTTAAGTAACTGTTACTTCCTTATAAGAACTTAAATAGATTTCATTTTTGTATTTTTTAAGTTATTTTACAAAAATCATCATTGAATGTCTTCAACCAAGTGCTAACATACAAAGAAGAACCATCAGAGGAATTGAGTGAAGTTGGGTTAAATATGGGTTGTGAGTATATGTTGGCATATCAGAACTTAATTGTGGAATTTGTTAGCATCTATCGATCTTGTTTTACTTAACTTCGTCTATAATTAATAGAACAAAAAAATCTGTTATATTAAATATATGATTTTTTATGGGGTATAAAACTTGTAGGAAACAAATTATGGAACTGCGCCAACAGATGAAATCTTGAAAGATGGCATGTTATATGGTTTTGAAAGAATTTTTATAGTTTATGAGTCAATTGTTGCAATGGTACGTCGTTTCTTTTTTATTTACATTGATGTATATTATTTAATATTGCAATTTTCATTACTCTAAACAATGTATATACACTCATTAAAATTTATTTTATGTTTGTATATGGAAGGTGAAGAAGAATTAAACAATCAACACCGTGGAAAAAAACATTCCTAAAAGTAACCCATCATGGAAGTAGCTCTAGAAGTGACAATAGTTGAAGCAAAGAATGATGATCACTCTATTTGGATATCAAAGCAAGGTGTTGTATTTTTTGAAATATGTTTGTGAAATCAAACATTTTTTTTAATGTAATGGACATAGTGTCCCAATAGAAAGACAAAGGGATACCAGTAACTATCTCATTTTGTATGACAAAGACTGTCTTATATATATATATATATATATATATATATATATATATATATATATATATATAAAATATGTTTTAATTTATTCTATTGTGTTATCTGTTGTCATTATTGCGTTCTCCATTGTCGTTCTCAAATAAAATAATAAAATTTAATTCACATGAATATTGTTACAAGATATATATGTGTCGACTTTTGATGAATAGTGAATTATAAGAAACCATAATAATTATGATAGGATATAACAAATTAATCCAAACATTACATTCAAATGCATTAATAAAATTTAATTAATATGAATATCGTTATAAGATGTGTTGAGTTTTGATGAATAATGAATTTAAAACAATCACAATAATTTCACTGTCACAGATCGATGTTTCTAAAAAACACAAAATGAAAACCGGTGTGTGTCAGTTTGTACACCAGTGTGTTTGTATTCTGAAGCACACCGGTCTATTTCTATGACCTATGGGTACCACAAAAATACCAAAACCAATTAAAAATATCGGTGCATTTGTGTGGTATGGCGCGCTGGTGAGTTTATGTGTATATATGGTCCAGTGCCGTTGTAGGACCTATGGGCACCACATGAATACATATACCAATTATAAATCTTGGTGCGTTTGTGTGATACTGCGCACCACGGTGTTTATGTGTCTATACACAATAGTGAATTTGTACGACATATGATCACCACATGAATACCGATACCAATTATAAATCTCGATGCATTTGTGTGATACTACACACCGGTGCATTTCTATAAGTCTACGCACTGGTGCGTTGATATTGTCACACCTCCCATTTTACCTCCAAAAAAAAAATTTCCCATTTAATTACTTCAATGAATCCTAACAAGGGATTATGCTTATTCTTTTACAAATGTGATCTGTTCAGGATCGACTCCCTACATTTCGATTTATTTCCCTCGTATCAACTTTGTTCCACTATACATAATAAAATGGATCTGAAACCCATATGACATTTAAATAACTTGAACTCTTAATCACTATAATTACCATAACAATGATATATATGTTTATAACAATTATAAACATATGTTATAGATTTATAACAATTATAGCAATGATAAACAATTATAAGGAATGGGTTATATAATTATGTCTAATTATCCACTTCATAAGTCCCACTCTTGTTGTACTTATTCGACATATTTGTAGACCGTGGAGGGATGTAGATGGAATCGATTTGGTTTCACACCTTTGCCACGATTTTAATTATCCATATATCTATATGAAATTTCGTAGGCTTCTGCCTTCATGATTCCATGTATTCCAAATCTTTACTGAGGGATAGCATATAAGTCATGATGGAACGGACTTGACCTATGGTGATATTTCGGCGTACATGTTAATCAAGTCGAATTAATTGTTCACCCGTCCTTATTTCGACTTCACACAAATTCCATTGACTTGGCCGCCACGTAATATGAGCTTGTTGTTTGATGCGTCGTATGGTTGAATGGAGACGGAGAATGAGTCTCCCACGTAAGCTCACAGATAGTGTTTGTTTCGTTTCTGGTTTCGCCACATAGGCAGTAACAAGTCTCTGCCGATTTGTGGTTACGTGGATTCGTTCCACGACAGCCCAGGCTCCTCCCGTCACCTTATCTTGCTCATTCTATACTATCGCAAGCTCAAATTGACATTTAATGGCATTAATCGTTGAGTTGGATATTGAATGCAGTTTGTACCTGGTTTATTAATACCTCAATCCGTGGCTCTTTCCCTCCGATCTCGCCAGTTGGACGGTGTCGATTCACTGTGGCTTTAGTGTTTTTGTAAATCGATACAAGTATAATTTCACATATGGCTTTGTTCATGGTTCTTTTTGTTTTCTTCCTGCGTGTCGGTGTTGTCCATGACAGAGCGATCTTTTTGATGCCTTAGCTCTACACTGAGCTCGGTTACCTCCTGGGCATATCTCCAGACTATCCTGACGATTCAGGTATGAAACTTATTGTTAAATCATGTCTTCCTTCTGCGGATTTAATTTTACGCTCCTTTCGTGAGCCCTTGCGACGATTGTTGAACTTAATGTATCATATGCCTTTATTTGTTACAGGTGAGTTACATACACCCAAATGTTACGATTTCATCGTGTCTCATATATTTCTTTGTTAGTTTGTAGAGATTTGTTGGTTTGCCTCTCATACGTGAGATGGTGCGTGTTGAATCCATTCGTTGGCATTTCCTTATGCATTTTCTCCAGAGCTCGTTATGAACGACAACTCTTGTGTTCAGAAGTTATCCTCCAACTGAACGCATCAATGGTTTCTCGGGGTTTATAACTACGAAGATGGCACGACGCTCTGGTTCATTCCCATCTTGACCTGTGTAGGTCGAGCTCATACAAATAGGGTAAGGCACTTTTCGTTGTTCGATTTTGAGCATATATTTTCGTTATTTATTTACTGCTAACAATTTTTATATCTCCTGTGTACACGTACAGGCTCTGGATTGGGTTCGACCTCTACTTTCCTAGGTACAATCATTTTTCTCAGACCTCCTTTTTGTTTTAGCACACTTTCGTCCTACTGAGCTCGTTTAGTAGGGGATTTAACTTGGTAGTTGACTTGCGCAGGTAACATAGGCCTTGCGTCTTGGTCTCTTACATTGCCAGAGAGAGTAATGGCGGCCTTGATGTTAGCGTTGGCTTCATTTTCCCCACTTGCAGGTCGGTATTCACCGAACACTGGCTGAAGGGAATCCATATAGCTGTGTAGTGCTCATTAAACCGCTTAATTTTTTATTTATTTATGAGTTGTATAATCTGGACAATTCCATTGTTAAGTCTCGACTTGAAAAATTAATTATGGCTACTCCAGTGGCATTTCGAGACAGTCCTCAAGCCATTGGGATTTACACTCGTTTTGATTTTCTTGTATATTGATATGTATACCTTGGTCCAAATGCTAATCTCATAGATTTATATCAATTTTCCTCGTTCAGCTCATGTTTTCGTTTCTCAACCGCGAGAAAGTTAATGTACTATTTTCTCTTCATATTGAAATTTGGTTACATACATTCTTATTCCTCAGTTTTATTATTGTGTTCAATAATGGTTTATTCTGTCTGTCCTTCTTGTATTTCAGAAGGCTTTCTTCCTGGTGTAAAACATTCTCTTTTCATACGGTACTAGTGTATAATTTTACTAGTTACAGTAGCTAAATCTCTTTTAATACTTCTTGAAAATAGTACAACATATAGTCCTTTCAATTTTATACCCTTCTTATAAATGTGCACCTGATATTTTTCAAATTGATCTACAGGCAGTGTATAATTATGTATTTCTCTTTTCATGTTTAACAGACATATGTATGTATGATCTGCTATTTTACCTCCTTGACTTGGGTGCATAAAATGGACTAGGGTACATATACTTCAAGATAATATATTGTACCTATATTGCGATATACTATGCTATATATACACTTCATTATACTATGCTGTGGTACATACACATGTTGTTCATTTGCATAATTATCCTATTGTCTTTTCACTTTCTGGTTTCTAATGTTAGGATGGTTCCAGAATATACTATCAATGCATAGTTTCTTGCCATACAGTAGTTGTTTTCTTTTGCTAAAGTGGGGGCTGCTTGCATGCAATATAAATTTACCATTGAGCTTCTGATTATATATGAATTTTGTGCTGACAATAGGATCAGTTGATACAGTACCTACTTTCATTTCTTAATACACATTGAAAATTTACAATTCCCCTTCTGCTATTTCCAAGTTTAGTACTGACAACTCAGATTTCTTGCTATCTTATAATGATACATGTTAAAATCATGCTATGAAACAGAAGCAGATTAAAACCAATTTATAAAACTCTTTTGTGAAGGAATAGGTATCCACAGATTTCAACCAGCACTGGTTTAAAGATTCTGTTGGATTCTCCTCCACAGATTTTAGTTCTACAACTATGCAAAATTTCAAGGGTGTATTCCTTAGGATGGATTCTGTTAAATGCAGAACTTATATTCTAATATAAAATTAACTTTTATATGTAGCCAATTCATACTGTATGAAGTAAACACACCAATAAATTTAAAGACATACCACTCATGCAATTGACCAACCTCCCAACCTTAGAGTTCTTTTGTCTCCCAGAACTCACCCCCGAGCTGAGATCATCTCCTTGTCACAGATCAACCTCTAATCTGTACAAGAGCAGCTTATTTAAGCTATTGTTCCCCAAATCATGTTTCTAATTCTGCGTCCAGAATCTCAGGATGCTTTTCTTCCTGTTTGCCTAGGCTTCCCAATTTAGGGACACTTTAAAGCTGTTTTATGCTTTTCCTCAGCTTTTCTAGCTTTTTCACCTCTTCCCAACTACTTTTCTCATCATTGGGGAAATTTAGATTCTTCCTCAAAAATCTAAATTAGAATAATTTCTTTCAAGGATTTTTTTGAAAGATTCTGGGGATTATTTGCCTTATCCATCCTCATGGATTTAGCAAGTGATCTCATAAATCTCATTTTGGTCAATCTGCACACAATCATTTTATTCATTTTCTCAAATCAAATATTTAATTACATTCAGCAATTTCTTATCCTTTGGGTTCCACTCCCTTTAGTATTTAAAGTTCAAATGTCTAGTCAAACTCATAAATTGGGGGTGTTACATATTCCCCCTCTGAAAATAAACACCGTCCTCGGTGTTGTTATTCAACTACTAGAGTTCATTTTTCAAAAAAAAATGGATATCTTTCCATCATTTCAGCTTCTCTTTCCCAGGTAGCTTCTTCAGCAGTAAAGTGCTTCCACTGCACCTTTACTCTTGCCACCGTTCTGCTTCTCAATTCAATTTCTTCCCGCTCCAATATTTGAAGTGGTTCTGGCAGAAACTCCCCTTCTGGTTCCACCTGTACAACATTTCAAATCAACTATGTGAGAAGCATCATGCACATATCCTTTTAATAGTGAAACATGAAATACATCATGAACTCTAACATGGGGTGGTAAGGCCAGCTTGTAAGCCATTGGTCCCACCCTTTCTAATACTTCAAAAGGACCATAGTATCTAGGGGCCAGTTTTGCACAAATCCCAGCATAAAGGGTGCTCTTTTTGGGTTTAATACACAAATACACATGCTCTCCAATTTTAAATTCTCGGTGCACTCTTTTCTTATCAGCATAATTCTTCTGGAAATCTTGTGCAGTCTTGATGTTTCTTTGTATCTGTTTGACAATTATTTCCATCTCTTGTAAAGCATCTGGTCCCAACATTAGTTTATCTTCTGGCTGACTCCAGCTCAAAGGATTACGACACTTCCTTCCATACAGTGCCTCAAACGAACACATTTTGATGGAGGATTGGTAGCTGTTATTATAGGCAAATTCAGCTAAATGTAAGTAATCTTCCCACTTTGACGGTCTATCCATCACATACATTCTCAGCATGTCCTCCAAAATTTGATTAGTTCTTTCCATTTGACCATCGGTCTGAGGGTGGTAAGCAGTACTAAAATTCAATTTAGTGCCCATACCCCCAAATAACCCTTTCCAAAAGGCTGCTGTAAACTTAGCATTTCGATCAGAAACAATCACCTTTGGGACCCCATGGAGCCTTACTACCTCCTTCAGGAACACGTTCACTACTTGAGCTGTCCCAAAGGTAGATTTCACTGGTATAAAGTGAGCAGCTTTTGTTAGAGTATCTACTACTACCATTACAGAATCATACTGGTATTTGGTTTTGGGTAACCCTGTTATGAAATCCATGGAAATTGTGTCCCATTTCCATTCTGCAATTGGTAAAGGGTTTAAAAGTCTAGCAGGATGCTGATGTTCAACTTTGACTAGTTGACATTCCATGCATCTACTTAAATATTTTGCTACATCTCTCTTCATTCCTGGCCAGAATAACTTATTTTTCAGGGTTGTTAACATTTTCTGATATCCTGGATGTCCTGCATATGGTTTTTTGTGGTACTCATCCAAAATTTCCCCTTTTAAGGACTCTACATTGGGAATATACAATTTGTTTTTATAACAGATTAGCCCTTTTTGGTTTTGAGTGAAACCAGTTTTCTCCTTGTTCTGCAATTTCACCAGAAGTGTTTCATAATTTGGGTCTTGATTTGCTGCCTTCTTCACCAATTCTTCTACATCGATCTGAGCACTACTTCTAATACTATTGATATTCTGACAAGCATTTCTGCTTAATGCAACAGCAACTTTATTTTCTTTCCATCTAATATGTTTTATATCCATATCAAATTCACTTAAAATGGACATCCATCTGGCTTGTCTGGCATTCAAATCAGTTTGGGAAAAGAAATATTTGAGACTAATATGATCAGTCATCAAGGTAAATTTTTTTCCAAGAAGATAGTGCCGCCACATTTTCAAGGCATGGATAACAGCTGCAAATTCTAAATCATAGGCACTATAATTCTATTCATGTATCTTTAGTTTCCTAGATTCATAAGCAATAACTGAATTTTCCTGCAAAAGAACTCCTCCCAATCCTTCTCTACAGGCATCCGTACATACCACAAATTCTTTATCAGGATCTACAATCTTCAGTATAGGGGCGGTAGTAAGTTTCAGTTTTAACTAGTCAAAACTGTTTTGGCATTTTTCAGTCCATTCAAACTTGACACCTTTTCTTTGTAATGACATGATGGGATGTGCTATAGCAGAAAACCTCTCTACAAATCTGTGATAATATACTGCCATCCCCATGAACGATCTCACTGCTGAAACATCAGTTGGTACCGGCCATTCTTTTATAACGTTTATCTTTTCAGGGTCAACAGCAAGGCCTTGTTCAGAAATAATATGACCCAAATATTGGATCTTATCTTTATAAAACTCACATTTGCTAAACTTGGCATATAACTGATTTTCCTTTAGAGTTTGCAATACTATCCTCAAGTGTTCTTTATGTTCCTCCTCACTTTTTGAGTAAATTAAGATATCATCTATGAACACAAGGACAACTTTATCCAAGTACTTGTTTAATACACTGTTCATTAGACACATAAATGTGGCAGGGGCATTTGTCAACCCAAAAGGTAGGACTACAAATTCGTAGTGACCATACCTGGTTCGAAAGGCTGTTTTGCTGATGTCTTCTTCTTTAATTCTAAGCTGGTGATAACTAGTTCTTAATTCAATTTTTGAAAATACTGAAGCTCCTCTCACTTGATCAAAAAAATCATCAATTCTAGGCAAAGGATATCTATTTTTAATGGTCAACTTATTCAGTTGAAGATAAGCAATGCACATCCTGAAAGTTCCATCTTTCTTTTTCACGAACAGCACCGGTGCTCCCCAAGGAGACACACTTGGTCTGATGTACCCTTTATCTAGCAGTTCTTGTAATTGCATTTTCAGTTCCATAAGTTTAGGAGGACTCATTCGATAAGGCGCTCGGGAGATAGGTGTTGCTCCCGACACCAAATCGATTGAGAAATCAATCTCTCTGTTGGGGGGAAGATGAGGGATTTACTTTGGAAAACCTTCCTTGAATTCTCTTATTACCAGTACAACATCCAATAATTCCTCTTCAGTTTTATGTTTTGTTTCTTCCACATGCACTGCATAAACCTGGTATCCTTTTATAGCTGTTCTTTTTAATTGCAGTGCTGAAATTTGTCTTATAGAAATAGGTTTTTGTTTCCCTTTTAGAATTAAAGGTTTCCCTTCCTCATCTACACAATGCAAAGTTTTATCCCTGCAGTTCATCAAGGCTTTCTTCTTTTCCAGCCAGTCCATTCCGATCAGTAGATCATAAGACCCTACGGGTAGAATGTTAAAGTTTACTTTTGTTTGAAACTCATTTAATTTCATTGTTGTTCTAGGTAGTTTATGTGTTACATTTCTCTTAGTTCCAGTGGCAAGCTGTACCAACCATGACTATTGAAATTTTTCAGTTTTTAAGTTATATTTTTCTACAATATTTGGACTAATGTAACTCAAATAAGCACCTGGATCAATCAGAACAGTAACAGATAGGTCAGAAATCTTACCCTCCATTTCCACCATGGTTGCTTGATGTTCTGCTTGCTGATTTTCTAGGGCTGCACTGATAGTTGGTATATTTCTGGCTATATCATTTACTGTTGTCACTTCCCGATCTCTCATGAGCATATGAATGTTTCGATGAGGACAGTCCCTCAAAAGATGGGGTTCTCCACAGCCCCAACATTTCAGAGGTTCTCTCATTTTGACTGTCCCTTCCTTTTTACTGTCTCCCTCTATTTGTTTGGAAGCTACTTGGGACTGAGAAGTTTGGCTTTCTTAGGGTTTATTAAACCTTTTCCGCTGGTGATCTCTGCCAAAATTTTTCAAATAGGCTGGTTTCTGTTTCCTCCCTTGGAACTCATTTTTATTTGCCCAGCTTTTCCCTTGTTCATATTTTCCTTTGAACTATTGGTAACATAATCTGGCTTTTCTAACAGCTTCGTCCATTGTTTTTGGGTTGTCAAACTCTATTTTGTCTTTGTAAACAGTAGGCAAACAATTCAAAAATATTTGTACCTTTTGCCTTTTCCTCCCTTATGTAGGGTACATATCTCAGCAGATTTGTAAACTTAGTAACAAATTCATCAATAGTGAGCTGTCACAGTCTAAGTTCATGGAATTCCTTTGCTTTGTCATCATAGTAACGTTCATTTAGGTAGTTGTTATTGAACTTAACCTGGAAATCTTCCCAGGTGACTGTCTTTTCTTCAATGGCATGCACCATTTTCGTCTCCTCCCACCACAAGGTAGCCTTGCCTTGTAGCTGGTAAATAGCTAATCTGGCCTTCAGATTGCTATCATATTCATAGACCTGGAAAATCTTGATCATGTTCAATAACCAAGCTTCCGCATCTTCCTCCTTCTCCCCATCATAAGAGGGAGGCTTGATTTTTTGAAATTCCCCCTGTAATTCCTTTTTCTGTTTGTATTGATGCCTTACTGCATCCTCATCTTCAGACTCATCAGTTTTCCTCTTTCTGGAACCTTCGCCTTCCTGGATGTTCCACGAATTTAATTCCCTGATGAGCTTTTCCTGCTCCTCACTGGCTAATGACAATCTGTCATTCTGGCTTTTTATCTCAGCCAACTCTTGTTGCAATTCCCGCAACATAGCCATCATGGGCGCATTTGGATCTGGTGCATTATCCTCATCATGCAGATCAACATAAATTTTGCCACCTTCTTCCATTTCAGTACCACTGTACACACTCAACACAGATCAGTGAAATAATTTTTTATTTTTTTTTATTTTTTTTTTCCACAGAATTAAATTTATTCAGTGAATACATAGCAACAGTGAGCACAATGTCACCAGCCCAGTTTTATAACGTGGGCTCTCATACCATTTGTCACACCTCCCATTTTACCTTCAAAAAAAAATTTTGCCATTTAATTACTTCAGTGAATCCTAACAAGGGATTATGCTTATTCTTTTACAAATGTGATCTGTTCAAGATCGACTCCCTACATTTTGATTTATTTCCCTCGTATCAACTTTGTTACACTATACATAATAAAATGGATCTAAAACCCATATGACATTTAAATAACTTGAAATCTTAATCACTATAATTACCATAACAATGATATATATGTTTATAACAATTATAAACATATGTTATAGATTTATAACAATTATAGCAATGATAAACAATTATAAGGAATGGGTTATATAATTATGTCTAATTATCCACTTCATAAGTCCCACTCTTGTTGTACTTATTCGACATATTCGTAGACCATGGAGGGACGTAGATGGAATCAATTTGGTTTCACACCTTTGCCACGATTTTAACTATCCATATATCTATATGAAATTTCGTAGGCTTCTGCCTTCATGATTCCACGTACTCCAAATCTTTACTGAGGGATAGCATATAAGTCATGATGGAACGGACTTGACCTATGGTGATATTTCGACGTACATGTTAATCAAGTCGAATTAATTGTTCACCCATCCTTATTTCGACTTCACACAAATTCCATTGACTTGGACGCCACGTAATATGAGCTTGTTGTTTGATGCGTCGTATGGTTGAATGGAGACGGAGAATTAGTCTCCCACGTAAGCTCACAGATAGTGTTTGTTTCGTTTTTGGTTTCGCCACATAGGCAGTAACAAGTCTCTGCCCATTTGTGGTTACGTGGATTCATTCCACGACAGCCCAGGCTCCTCCCGTCACCTTATCTTTCTCATTCTATACTATCGCCAGCTCAAATCGATATTTAATGGCATTACTCGTTGAGTTGGATATTGAATGCAGTTTGTACCTGGTTAATTAATACCTCGATCCATGGATCTTTCCCTCTGATCTCGCCAATTGGACGGCCTCGATTCATTGTGGCTTTAGGGTTTTTGTAAATCGATACAAGTATAATTTCACATATGGCTTTGTTCAGGGTTCTTTTTGTTTTCTTCCTGCGCGTCAGTGTTATCCATGACAGAGCAATATTTTTTATGCCTTAGCTCTACACCGAGCTCGGTTACCTCCTGGGCGTATCTCCAGACTATCATGACGATTCAGGTATGAAACTTATTTTTAAATCATGGATTCCTTCTGCGGATTTAATTCTACGCTCCTTTCGTGAGCCCTTGCGGCGATTGTTGAACTTAATGTATCATATGCCTTTATTTGTTACAGGTGATTTACATACACCCAATTGTTACGATTTCATCGCGTCTCATATATTTCTTTGTTAGTTTGCAGAGATTTGTTGGTTTTCCTCTCATACGTGAGAGGGTGCATGTTGAATCCATTCGTTGGCATTTCCTTATGTGTTTTCTCCAGAGCTCGTTATGAACGATAGCTCTTGTGTTCAGACGTTATCCTCCAGCTGAACGCATCAATGATTTCTCGGGGTTTATAACTCCGAAGATGGCATGACGCTCTGGTTCATTCCCATCTTGACCTGTGTAGGTCGAGCTCATAAAAATAGGGTAAGGCACTTTTCGTTGTTCGATTTTGAGCATCTATTTTCGTTATTTATTTACTGCTAACAATTTTTCTATCTCCTGTGTACACGTACAGGCTCTGGATTGGGTTCGACCTCTACTTTCCTAGGTACAGTCATTTTTCTCAGACCTCCTTTTTTTTTTAGCGCACTTTCGTCCTACTGAGCTCCTTTAGTAGGGGATTTAACTTGGTAGTTGACTTGCGCAGGTAACGTAGGCCTTGCGTCTTGGTCTCTTACATTGCCACAGAGAGTAATGGCCGCCTTGACGTTAACGTTGGCTTCGTTTTCCCCACTTGCAGGTCGGTATTCACCGAACACTGGCTGAAGGGAATCCATTTAGCTGTGTAGTGCTCGTTAAACCGCTTAAATTTTCTTATATTTATGAGTTGTATAATCTGGACAATTCCATTGTTAAGTCTCGACTTGAAAAATTAATTATGGCTACTCCAATGGAATTTTGAGACAGTCCTCAAGCCACTGGGATTTACACTCGTTTCGATTTTCTTGTATATTGATATGTATACCTTGGTCCAAATGCCAATCTCGTAGATTTATATCAATTTGCCTCGTTCAGCTCATGTTTTCGTTTCTGAGCCGCAAGAAAGTTAATGTACTATTTTCTCTTCATATTGAAATTCGGTTACATATATTCTTATTCCTCAGTTTTATTATTGTGTTCAATAATGGTTTATTCTGTCTGTCCTTCTTGTATTTGAGAAGGCTTTCTGCCTGGTGTAAAAAATTCTCATACGGTACTAGTGTATAGTTTTACTAGTTGCAGTAGCTAAATCTCTTTTAATACTTCTTGAAAATAGTACAACATATAGTCCTTTCTATTTTATACCCTTCTTATAAATGTGCACCTGATATTTTTCAAATTGATCTACAGGCAGTGTATAATTATGTATTTCTCTTTTCATGTTTAACAGACATATGTATGTATGATCTGCTATTTTACCTCCTTGACTTGGGTGCATAAAATGGACTAGGGTACATATACTTCAAGATACTATACTATACCTATATTGCGATATACTATGCTATATATACACTTCACTATACTATGCTGTGGTACATACACATGTTGTTCATTTGCATAACTATCCTATTGTCTTTTCACTTTCTGGTTTCTAATGTTAGGATGGTTCCAGAATATACTATCAATGCATAGTTTATTGCCATACAGTAGTTGTTTTCTTTTGCTAAAGTGGGGGTTGCTTGCATGCAATATAAATTTACCATTGAGCTTTTGATTATATATGAATTTTGTGTTGACAATAGGATCAGTTGATATAATACCTACTTTCATTTCTTAATACACATTGAAAATTTACAATTCCCCTTCTGCTATTTCCAAGTTTAGTACTGACAACTCAGATTTCTTGCTATCTTATATTGATACATGTTGAAATCATGCTATGAAACAGAAGCAGATTAAAACCAATTTATAAAATTCTTCTGTGAAGGAATAGGTATCCACAGATTTAAACCAGCACTGGTTTAAAGATTTTGTTGGATTCTCCTCTTGAGATTTTAGTTCTACAACTATGCATAATTTCAAGGGTGTATTCCTTAGGATGGATTCTGTTAAATGCAGAACTTATATTCTAATATAAAATTAACTTTTATATGTAGCCAATTCATACTGTATGAAGTAAACACACCAATAAATTTAAAGACATACCACTCATGCAATTAACCAACCTCCCAACCTTAGAGTTCTTCTGTCTCCCAGAACTCACCCCCAAGATGAGATCATCTCCTTGTCACAGATCAACCTCTAATCTGTACAAGAGCAGCTTATTTAAGCTATTGTTCCCCAAAGCATGTTTCTAATTCTGCGTCCAGAATCTCAGGATGCTTTTCTTCCTGTTTGCCTAGGCTTCCCAATTTAGGGACACTTTAAAGCTGTTTTATGCTTTTCCTCAGCTTTTCCATCTTTTTCACCTCTTCCCAACTACTTTCCTCATCATTGGGGAAATTTAGATTCTTCCTCAAAAATCTAAATTAGAATAATTTCTTTCAAGGATTTTTTTGAAAGATTCTGGGGATTAGTTGCCTTATCCATCCTCATGGATTTAGCAAGTGATCTCATAAATATCATTTTGGTCAATCTGCACACAATCATTTTATTCATTTCCTCAAATCAAATATTTAATTACATTCACCAATTTCCTATCCTTTGGGGTCCACTCCCTTTAGGATTTAAAGTTCAAATGTCTAGCTTTACAATTCAAACTCATAAATTGGGGGTGTTACAAATATGACCTATGGGCACTCCACAAATCCAAATACCAACTAGAAAAACCTCATGCGTTGTATCACCAACACTACGCCCGATGTGGTTTTATACCTTAACGACTCCATGCATTCTTCTTCGACCACCCTGGGGCACCTTCTACATGTACGCACCAGTGCGCTAAATCTAGAGTAGCATACCGATGAAAAAAACATCCATAATAACCTCCGGCCGCCCATTGTTTTTTAGTTGTGTTGAATTTCCATTAAAAGCTCTGCCAAAACCTCTGTAACCATAAACGGATGTTGTAGCAAATGTTTTTTTGACAATTTTGGCCAATTTTATAACACTAAAAACCTCATTTATAACCTTCACTAGAGGGTATTTTCCTTGTAGTGTTAGGAGGAAAGCAAAGGCTAGAGACTTGGTGGTTTAGAGGGAGCATAAATTACCTCTCAACAAGAAGCCTCAGAAGTAATCTCAAAAAGTTGTGGAGAAGCCACAATTGGAGAAGTAGAGAGGAGAAAGAGTGGAGGCATCCACTCAAGCAGAGACCTCCAGTAGGGGGGGATTTTGATCTAGGTGGCCAAAGGGAGCAGATGCAACCTTAATTCCAGGAAAGAGGTGGGGCAATGTGAAGTCATAATCACTAATTTTCAAAAAGTCACTCTTGTTCCCTAAATTTCAAAATTTGAAGTCACTCTTCTTCACTAAATTTTAAAATATTCTCAATATACAATTTATATAATGATCATAATGCATTAATAATTCTTTAAATGAATCTTAATGCTTAGAATGTCCTTGTAAAATGGAATCACGATGCAGATTTATCTTTGTTGTCAGTCATGCAGTGTAAGTTGTTTGAAACTAATCAATCACTTTGATAATTTGGAAATGCATATTGGTGCATGACCATTACATAGTTTATTTCAGAATATGATTGGACTATATGATGTGTCATATGAGTCAATGAAATTACACATGTAAAATTTTTGAATTGTCAATGTGCCCACGAGGTTTATGAATGACAAAATATGCATATCATAGGGTATAAATATTTTTTAATGCTAAATTTGTGTATTTTGAATATTGAAAATAAAAGAGTTGGTTTTAGTGTAAATTTTATTTCGGAATATGTTTGTTATTATTTAAATTTAATTATTAATAATTATTATTTAATGGTAGGATTATATATTTTAACATATTTTTACTAATAATTATACATTAATGTTAAATTAAAGTAATTATAATATGTTATTTAAATTAATTTAAAAAATGTCTTATAAACAGTTGTGTTGTATAAAATAAGTTGTGGTTTTGTAGGTACGCGGTATGGATAAGTTATATTGTTGTAACAAAGCATTTTTACATATTAAAAAGGGGTTGAATGTTAAAGAATTTTGTTACTAGTTTTTTTTAAATGTATACATGTTTAACTCATATACTACTAGTGTGGCCATATAAATTAAAAGATGGGTAAAGCCTACATACATCATTCCATGAGAAGCATCAACACACTTATTTTATATTAAATCTCACAATGTTAAAATTAAAAAATCATAAAAATTAACTAAATGATAACTTTATTTTAAATTATTATTAATTATTAAAATAATTAGTATATAAGTTAAACATGTATAAATTTTAAAACACATCCACCAAAATTCTTAACCATAGAGATTTACCCCTACTAAGTTTACTAAGGAGATACATAATCTATAAATAGATTTTATTACAATACAATTGTTTATCAATACCACATGCACAATAAACCATAACTCGCCTCATATGAAGTTTTTTTTTTTTAATCAATAAATTTAGTTAGTAGAGTAAAAAATGAATAACAACTTTGGAGATAAACATAAACCATTAATTTGTATAAATACTATTATGAATATTGTACAGTTTTCCATGTGAATTAAAGCCATATTCCAAAATAGACATGCCTATATTTTTTTTTGTTAATAATAATAATAATAATAATAATTTAAAGTGGGAAACTGAACCGACCTACATACATAATAACTTTGGATGTACGAAGGAGGTAAGAAATCTCTTGAGATCCAAATCTTTAGAATGAAAAGAGATTTGGTCAATCTTGATCCCTAGTAGCTACAAAGTTAAGATGGATCTAGTTGGATTATAAATATATTGAAATGTATATTTATAATTTAAATAAATGTGTAATTTCCAACTGCTCTATTTATTAATTTTTGTTTTGTTTTTCACAACCCCTCCAACTCAAGTTACAAATTATTCTCTCGGAAGAATTGTGTAAATAATTATAAATTACGTTGGTCAAATGATCTCGAAATGAATGATTGAGGTTTATGTCAAATTTTGCAAGTGAATAAATTAGGGTATTAACCTCTTATGTCAAATTCATTAACACAAAAACATAAATTAAAACTCAGTTTTTGTATAAATAACGAGGAAAATAATACCATAACAGTAAACACCAAACAAAAAATGATGGAGGATTTCACCCCTCGTCTATATCTCCTTGCCGATCTTCCAATGGTTGGGCATATTTCATTATGATCATAAATATGGTGATTACATTAAATTACAATGCTCAAATGGCTTCAATAATGTCTCCAATATATCTAGAATAGTAAAAAAGCCCTATCTAGCCTCTTTCTTCTTCCAAAAAGGCCAAAAATTGAATGAGTTATGCTCAAATGAAAATTATTCCCAATGTTTCCTATAATTCACACCTTCTGTAAATTATCCTACAAATTTGGGCTTGTTAGCCACGTGGGGCCACAAACTTGCCCCATGTTAGCCACATTCCCTCAGCATTGGGTGCAATTTGTCACCTTGTTAAATGCATTGGTAAGCCTACTATTTGGATAATTAGGCGCCAAGTGCCATTACATGCCCCTTTGATCTTGAAATATGGTTGGATTTTTCACTCTAAGGTTTAACTCTCATAACCGTGGTTCACTAGTTGTAGAAATGTGGTTTGTTTGCAGGTTAACATGACCGTTAGATTAAACCTTGGAATATGGTTATACACTAGTGTTGGGTTGGTTGAAATATATTCCAAATAACATGTGACATAAACATTATGTTTTTGGTTTTAATAAATTTCATATATATAACGGATCAGGGTTACCCCTCACCCTGGTCTGCGGACTCTGGTTGAGGGTTAACCCGAGTCCCCATCCCAAATTGCATAATCAATAAAATTCATATTGGAGTTAATAACTCTAGGTGTAAGAACCAAATCATAGTGGAGATGGGAGGAGGTATGACTAGCGTAATGGAGGTCATGCGTTCGATTCGTCGATGGTCCATCCGACCCTTAGCCAAAGTTATGGTGGCCACCAGGAGGATATGTGGCAACCTATGGTTGTCCCAAACCATCCTCTCTAGTTGGTCCACCTTAAAAATTCCATTAACCAATAAATTTACACCATATATGAGTCATTGAAAATATGAAAAGTGTCAATATGTGATAGGGAAAAGAATACAAATCATCTTGTCCATTTATAGTCCAATTAGTAGTAAGGAATACTCACTGTGTAGCTATACACAACCAAAAACTCAATTTTCTTTTTTCAAACAATGAACATAAATTCATTACAGGAGCATATGATGTTGATTTTGAGCGAAACAAGTTACGTGATATTCAAAACCAAGATATCTATGCGGTCATTCTTGTTTCGAGCCATTCATACAACTTTTACTTTTTAGTATAAAATTGATCCATCGAATCATTCCTCCCTGCTCAAAGCTTTTGGGCCTCCAAAAGCTCTTTATCCATCAAAAAATACATTAGGTTACAACTCCCTCACCCATTGAGTCTCAATCCACTGAAATTTACTTGAAACATTTTGAGCCTTTAAGAAAATAGATAATTTTCCTCAATTTTGGAGACCTTGTCTTGCTGTCATAGATACCATGTCGCTGAAATTTTTGAGAATATGAAGAAAAAAAGACTTCCTTTGAAGTAAAAAACACATTCCCTCCTTGGTTGTCAATCAAAGGAAACCTAAAAAACTTCAAATTATTCTCACCTAGAACATTTTTGTCATGACAATGCTTAACATGTCTAGCCTTGCGCTTGACACGAATCTTGACCAAATGTGATCGCCATCGGCATGCATCATCGGTTTTCAAAGACAATTATTTGTGAAACCCAGAAGAAGAAATTTTGGAAACAATGTCCTCTTTGTCAAATTTCTTTTTCACTTGCTCTTTGACCTTTGCAATCTCTAACATTAGCATCGTGTTCACACCACTATTAAAAAATGATGCATGTTGGTTCAAATTTACTTCATCTTGCTTATCTCTTTTTGGAGGAAACATGTTAGATTCCTGAAACATATTATCACATCCATTAGAAACATAAATGGAATTTGATTTTACATTTGATTCATCTCCTTGAAAGGCATCATTCACAACATCTTTATGCTTGAACATTAATAATGCAAAATTCTAACTAGCATTAACAATTCTCTTCATTTGTCCAACATTCATAAGAGACAAACTCATCCTCTTAATATTAGATCTAACAATATACTCAATCCCATTCTTAAACAAGTGATACTTATTCTCATGGTGATGAAAAATTTCTCTTGTATCATAAATATATGGTCTTCCCAAAACAATATGAGAAATATCAAGTGAAAATACATCAAGTTCAACTTCATCAAGAAAGTTTGCAGTGATTGCAAATCTAAGTATGCACTTCCTTGTCACCCGCAATTTTGAATTCTCACATATTCAACCTAAAGAATAAGGTCTAGGATGAGGAATGGTTTCTAAATTAAACTTATTTACTACATCTTCATAAATAATATTTTCCCGTGAACCACTATCAAATAGTGTGTCTATCTTGGTATGATTTAAAATAACTCTAATATGGAAAAGCTCAATTATTATTTTTTCATCTTGATTATCATTGAGACAACTTCATGAACTAGTACTTGCAATTTCCTTACCTTTCAAACCCATCGTTGTGATATTTGTTTCATCTCCTAAATTAGAACCTAAATCATGTTGTGTAGTTGAAGTTGTGTTCTCCTTCTCCTTGGTTTTCAAATTTTTGGGTCTCATCTCTAGATGAAGTTTCCAGCAATGATCTTCATGATGTCCATATTTGGAACAATGTTTGCATTTTAGTTTATCTTTCTCCAACTTTATGGATGTATTCTTCTTTCCTTTTCCCTTAAACTTACCCTTTCCTTTTTCTCGAGACTCAAAGGTATTCTCACTTGTTTCATCTGAAACATGTTTCCCTCTTGCCTTTAGATGTGTGGATTCTACACAAACCTCATCTAAACTTGTAGTGTTAAACATGAGAATTTTATTTATTAAGTAATTATGCAAACCTCGAGTGTAATTCAACAAATTTTCTTGAGATGTAAAATCTACACCCAATATTAGTGCTCCTCTTCTAAATTCTTGAGCATAGCTTTACACTTTGTCCCTTTGTTTTCCAAAATTTTTTCGAATCCATTATATATTTGTGCATGTATGCTAATGAATACAATTATCTTCTCAATGCAGCAACAAAATAATACCAAGAGGTTAAGACATTACAATGTTTCTTCATGTCCTATTGAGTTTTGGATTCCCACCAAATAAGTGTTGCACTCTCCAATATTAATGAAGCAAGCCGAATCTTGGTGTCATCATCCTTGATCCTTTGTATCTTGAAATACACATTAAGCCGATGAATCCAATTTTCTAATCTCTCAGCATTTACCTCTCCATCATACATAATAAAATCAAACTTTATGCCAAATTTCAAAAATGGAGTTTTACCATGTCCATTTGGTGAATGTGGAGGTGTTTGTGAAGGTCTTGTCGTGGAAGAAGGTGATGTTGAACATGGTGGTTGATGGATCTAAATAGAATGGTGGTGTCATTAGTGGTTTATCACCATTCCCTTTTGGAGTCCTGACCTCATCTCCTCCATCTCCTCCTGGAGACTTACCTCCCTTTGGAGGGTTGGATTTCTAACCTTGAAACCCTGTGTCTCTCCCTTCATAAGTAACTTTCACCATTTGAGTCATCTCAAAGAATTATTTTATGAAATATTTCTTGTATTCTGACATATTATCAAGCTCTCCTTCATGTGCCATAACTACTAAAGCTTCTGATGCAACTTGAGGTGAAATTTGTGGTGGTGATTGTGGGAAATTTTATCTCCTTGTCCTTGACCTAACTTGAGGACTTGCAACCGCAAGATTTCCTTCTTCTCTCTTGAGATTCAACCTTGTAATCATTAGAAACAATTACAAACAAATTAAACCATAAAAAGAGAATAAGAACCTAACCTTTAATACCAAAATGATTTGTATATAAAAATCTTGAGGATTATGTTAAATTTTGAAATTGAATAAATTAGGGTTTTAACTTCTTATGTCAAATTCATTAACCCACAAACATGCATTAAAAATATTTTTTTGCAGAAATAATGAAGAAAATAATACCATGGCAGTAAAAAAAAACAACAAATAATGAAGGAGTTCACCCCTCCTAGGCTACATCTCCTAGTCTAGTTTCAAATTGTTAGGCCTCTTTCATTATTCTCATAAAAATGGCATTTACATCAAATTACATTACATAAATGACCTGAAAAATTTCTCCAATGGCTCCAGAATAGTCAAAAACCCCTGTCTAGCCTCTTTCTTCTCCCAATAGGGCCAAAAACTAAATGAGTTTTGATCTAATGAAAATTATTCCCTATTTGTCCTACAATTCGCACCTTTTGCCAATTATCCTACAAATTCAGTCTTTGTCGGCCACGTGGGGTGACAAAATTTTCCCATGTTGGTGGGAATTTTCTCGCGTCAGGTGCAATTTGCCTTCTACTTAAATTATTCAGTAAGCCCACTATCTTGATAATAGGACGTCAATTGGCATTGCAGACACCATTGATCTCGAAATACAATTGGATTTTTCCCGTCGAGGTTCACTAGTGGTAAAACTTTGGTTGGGTTATAGGTTAACCTAGCCATCACATTAAGAGTTGGAATATGGCTATACACTAATGTTTGGTTGCTTGAAATATCTCCCAAATAAAATGTGACATAAAAGTTAGGTTTTTGGTTTTAATACATTGCATATATTTAACAGGTCAGGGTTAGCCCCTAACCCTGGTTTGCAGAATGGGGTTGCAGGTCAACCCCGGTCCCCGCACCAAATTGTGAAATCAATAAAATTCATGTAGGACCTAATAAATATAGGGGTAATAACCAAAGGATAGTGGAGATGGTAGGAGATATGGCTAGCTTGATGGAGGTCACGTGGTCGGTTCCCCGGTTTTCCATCTAACCCATAGCCAAGGTTTTGGTGGCCACCAGAAGGCCATGTAGTAGCATCTAGTTTTCCCATGTGGTCCTCTTTGGTTGGTCAACCTAACCAACACCAGTAAACAATTAAATTACACCATGTTTGAGCCAATAAATTTCTCGGAAGTGCCACGTTGTGATATGCCGAAGAAGACAAGTTATGATGGCTAGTCAGGGTCCAATTGGTAGTATGGATTTCTCATTATGCAACCCTGCACAACCAAAAACTCAAGTTTTTTTCTATTTCCAAAAACGAACATAACTTCGTTACAAGAGCATACGGTGTCGGTTTTGAAAGAAACGAGTTGCGCTAGATTCAAATCGATCATATGTACGTAGTTGTTCTAGTTTTGAGCCATTTTAACAACTTTGAATTTTGAGCAAAAAATTGATGTACTAGATCATCAAAGCTAAATTAATAATGGTTTATATACAAGTCATCCTATAGTCTCTCTTTTTCACTAACTAATAAATTGAATTGTGAAGTGGATAAGTAAATTCTTTGCTCAAACATAAGGATTTGCATAAAAATAGGAAGTAGTAACCACTAGTAAGTCTACACACTTTACATTTTTACTCATACATAAGTGTAGAAGAAAACATAAATAATGGTGAGAAGTAACTTCTATAAGTATATTTTTTATGTCTTATTCCTATCCATTTTTATTCAAAGGTGTGCTTAAGTCATTTTGGGATGATATAAGTTATTTTCAAGTATTTAATTTTATGGTGGGAAGTAATTGGTGGAAGATATGTTATTTAATTGAGTATAAGTTGTTTTTAAGTATTTTATTTCTGGATTATTTTCCTACAAATATTAATGATAAAAAACACTGCAATGATATATTGTTACAGTAGTTCCTTGGGAGGTACTCATAATAATTACATAACGTTATTAAATTAAATTAATAAGAACATTAAAGCTTAATACTTACAATAAACTTACAATATAAAGTAGAGATGTAGGGGAGAGAGAGGGAGAGATTTATCTAACCTAGATATGGCATGTGTGTATATAAATACAAGCATAGATCCATCTTAACCGAATATCTATCATGCTTTGAGAGGGATCAAATATATTTTAACTTTAAAAGAGGTTTACATATTAAGCTATTTGATTGCTATGGAGGGTTGATAGATCTGGGTAAATATTGATCTAAGTTGGTTTTTAAATTAAGCTTAAATTATAGTTTTCTAGTTTATTTAAAAAGTATTTTTTTTCTTTTGGAAAAAGATACCCATAATATAATTCATACAAATATGATGAAGTTACATTTTGTATATACATTAAAATGAGTTTATTATTACAATTTCTAATATTTACAATAAAATATATCCATAAATAACAATCATAAATTTCCAACCTAACATTATTTACATTCTAAATAGTATGAAAAGACCATGAATATATTTTATTGTCCATATAGATAAAAAAAATATTGAAAAACTAGATAAAAAACATGTAGACCCATAAATAGTATACTGAGAATAACCTTAAAAACATAGATCAACCTTCTCATACAAAGATGTGATGTTGTTGTTGAAGACTATGATAAGAGACTGTAAGATGTGAACACACAAAACCTGAAAATAGACCTAAAAGAAAATGAAAATATCACATTAACCTGTCTCAAATACCACAGACTCGAACTTACCCTACATGGAAAATAAGAGATAAAAAAAAGAACCATTAACATATTATATTATCTCCCAAATATGTTTTTCCAAAGCAGACCATCATGCGACATAGGGTCAAGTCATGATTTCTTTCTCTATAAATATAATAACGTGAAAAAAATGAGAAACTGTGACTAATACGAAATATATCCTCGAGTATAAGCTAAAGAGTGATGGTCCTATAAAAATTCATGCTATTTAGAAAGTTTATAGAAAACATCAAATCCAAAAATATTTTAAGATGTGAGGAGTCTTTTTTTTTTGCAAATAGAAGAAAATATTTTCACCCTAAGAGACCAAACCATTATTGGTAGAAGTGTCATAGAACAGATCCCAAGATTTTTAGGTTTCAATAATTACTATCATAATCATTGTAGGATTCATCAGTACTATGTTGGGGGGGCTAAAGACTTGTCGAAAAAGAAACTACCCTATTCCAACGCAAATTCGTTGAAACACATACAATATATAACCATATTTTTTTTTTTTTTTTTTTTTTAACATATCATATTTTTAGGATTGAAACATGAGAGGGAAAGCTTTAGATCAAATTTGTAATACAAACATAAAAATGGTGTATGTTTGAGTTAGGTAGTTGATCTTAAACTTTTTAATGTAGAAGTGTAATTAGTTAAAAAAATCATTTTATAATATGTATGCTTAGAGTTTTCTTGGAATATTGTTTTCATATTTATTTATTATTCAAAATTATTTGGCGGTTTGTAGGGATTTAACATTTATGGAATATTTAAGAATATTATATGCAATATACACAAATTGAAAGTTGAAATTTATTTATAAAGTAGTTATGTATTTTTTTCCTATAAATTAAATTCATTAATTATAAAAAATATCATATGAAAAAGTGTACTATGAAAAGAGGTATGATCTTTTATGTTTAATTTATATATTAATTTTTTATAATTAACAACAATAATTATTTAAAATAAAGTTATAATTTTTTATTTTTTTAGATTTTTCATTTTTTTTCATTTTAGCAATGTATTATGAAGTAAGTCTTTTCAGGTTTATTATAGCTTGATCTTACTTGACATTTTTCAACCATTTAATTTGTATGAATACATAAAATATGGCATAATCTATCAAAAGTAATTTAATATAAATTGATATTTGATTAATATTAAATATAATATTTAAAAATAATATTTAATACATATATTTGGTTAAATACAAAAATAAACATTATTGGAAAACAAGTGTTGGGAATTTTAGTCCGTCATTTAGGGAATGTATAAGCCAGAGGAATAGGAAATTGAACATGTAACAAGTTTAGATATGTATCTAAATTATTCAATTGTTTCGCTTAACGTTATTACTCCCCATTGATAAATCAGATTGTTGCTTTAGAATGAAAATTCTTCAAGAATCATGGTAGAAAACCCTTTCTCTTGTAGCTA